>VXAY01004501.1:431729-506272 GCA_013399855.1 Oxyruncus cristatus
AAAAAAAAAAAAAAAAAAAAAAATCTTTAATTAAAGGAGCTAGGTCTTGGTTACTTTACACTTTTTTTGTTTTCCCAATGTATTTCCTTCCCCAGTTCCCCACTGGCCAACACTGCTGGCTGAAATGATTTTTCAGCAAATACACTTCACTCCAGGATTATTAGGATCTCCTGCATTAATATAACAGCAAGGAAGGTAGCTTCCCTTTGACACATTTGTTCCTTGCGGATGTTCCCTGCCACTGTTCCTTTTCCAGTTCTGGACAGGCTGAATCTTTCTTTACTCGTCTTCAGTCTGTGTGAACAGGACCATTATTTGGATTTCTTTGGTACTCATTTCCTCTCTTTCTTTCTGCATGTGCTGTTGCGTAAGTGATGATTTATTCCCGTATTCTCATTTGAGTCACAACCACTGATTTTGTCAGATCACAAAGCAAAGCTCTTCTGTGCTTTGCCTGACCACAACTTCAAGGCATAGTTTCATCATCTGAAGTTCAGGGAGGAAGAATGGTCTGTGGGGATCAACTTGCAAACAGGAAGTTTACACAAATGCAGTGGACATAGTGCTGGATATTTTACTAGCCTATGAAAGAAAATCTTAACCATCACTCCTGTAAACTACGGAGTCATATTTGATCAGCTGCTCTTTTGAATTGTACAGAGACTTATACAAACACATCCTAAATTTTTTTCTTTAGGACACATTTTAGAACATTTATAGAGGAAATTGAGGAAATAACCTGATCATTTGTCTCTGACACAAATAACACAAATGATATCCCTATAGAAAACTTCTTCAATATTACTAAAATGAATTTGCTTGTTTATTCCATATTTAAATTATTTGCCAAGCTAACAGCCACAAGTCATGACAACGGACATAGATCACAGTATTTTTTTATGATGTTAAGTCTTTTCTGCTTAAATGTAAGCCAATCATCAAAGTACTGGTTAATAATATTGAATACTGCTTTGTAGTGCTTCACTGTCCGTACATGGAATAATTAGGAAACACAAAGATTTATACTTTAAGAATAATATATTCTAAAAAAGGATTGGCTCTATTTAAGCCAGATTAGTTGAGAAGAATTAATGGGGAACAAAATTTCAAAATGTTAGTACACTCAAAAATTTGATAAATATTTTTCAAATTTCCACTCCTATTGCCTTTTAATGTAAATATCTCCAAATTATTTACAAGTTTGAACATATGAAAGATCAGTGATGTTGTTAGCATTTTAGCCTTTGAGTTAGATTAGACTACAGAAGCAATGTCCTAAATCCTGAATTCCAGCAAAAAAAAACCATTTCCCAAGAGTACCCCATGCACAGGGTGAAGAAAACTGAAGGCCTGGGCACGCGGAAAAAGTCACTGGTCACAGATTTCTTCCATTGGGGGTGGCTCTAACCTTCCCTGGGAAGCAGCAAGATGCCCATACCCAGCCAAAGCTCTTATTGGTGCATCAACCATATTAGAATCAACAAACCATGTGTTTCTGAAGATCATCACATCTTTTTCAAAGGAAATCTCACCAATGGGATGGTACCTCCTGAACCTAAGGGCCCTCAGAGCTCTCCTTGGACAATGCATTTTGATACCACTGTCTGCATGAGAGTTAGGAGCGCTAGGTACAATCCAATTTGAAGACAGTGTGAATGGTTCCCCTCAAAACAGACTAAGAAAGGAGCTTTGGGGGACAAAGAAAACCCAGCATGCAAAATATGCTCCATTCTCCCCTCCTGTCAACTCTCCATCACCTCAAAACCAGCAGAGGTTTTTTTCTCAGCAGAGAAAACAACCCCATATCAGGACTTTAAAGCATTTTCTTTTAACTTTCCTTGACTTCATTATGCTGAGAATTTTTACACACCCATCTTTTACATATATTTTTACTCCTTTGTGGTCTAAAACAAGCTGCAGAGGAGTTAGCTGCTGTCTGATTTACACCATTCTTGTACTTCTTTCCATCCCAGTGGCATAATTTTTGTCAGAAGCTGTGATGCCACAGGAATTCTGTGATATGTTTACCTTAATTTATTTTTCTATAGCTTAGAGGAATTCAATAATTCTTGAAATCATCTCCAGACATTGTGACATTTATGATTAAGTATATGATCATGTGGTCAGCTCCATACACTTTTTAGCCAGGTACAATAGAAGGATGACTTCTGCTTGCCCCCCATCTCCAAAGACATGCATCTTCTGGATATCAAGGAAAGAGACTATTAGTACGATGTTGTCAATGGGTGGTTCAGCCTCCTGTGCAGCCTGTTTGACCTTTAGTGGCATCTAGTGGCAAATGAGTTTGTAGGGAAAATTAAATGGCAATTGAACCAGTGAAAATTGGTTTCATCTTCATATGCGAGAGCAGGAAGAATGGAGTTTGCAGTGCATAAGGATAGTGAGGACACATTTCTGGCTGCCAGGCTACCTTACTGGTCTAAACCAGTCGCTAGGCACTATAAGCCACATGACCAAATTGGTTTCAGTGCTAGTTTACAGAGCTTTTAGGACTTTCTAAATATGGTTTTGAACAAGGACTGTAGGTAGTTAAGTAGTTAGCATTACCCACCTTTTGAAAATCAACGTGTTATTTTTGCTATTTCATTGATCATAACTTATTACTTCCATAAAGCCATGTGAGACATTCTTTTCTACCACAGCCTCTTAATATTACACTTAGAAATAGCACAACAGATTTTGATATTGCCTTGGCAAAAAAACTGAGCCTCTCTTCCTAAGTGAGAATCACTATTGTTTTGATTTTACCAGATGTCACAATACTTTCTTCTCCTGTCTAGTATTAGAATATATATGGAACAATATGCTGGATAGTGGCAACCCAGAGTTCAAAATCAAAATATGTTTGTCTCATAAATATAAGGTTCCATATTCAGGCAACATACTACTACAAGTTGATAGAGACTTCTAGCTCTGTTGGAATAACAGTCTGCAATATTTACAGTGATGTGTTTTTAGTACATTAGTTTTACAGAGGAGCCAGCTGTATGCAAACAGAAGCAATTTAATAAGCATTGTAGATGAAAAAATCTGCCCAAACATTTTTGTTTTTTTTCTTTTTAAATAAACCTAAATGTTAAAAATTCAAGACAAAATATATATGTTAAAATTTCCATAGGAATTATCTCCACAAGTGCAAAATGTCATGCATGAATTAATGTATGCTTAACTGTTGTTATTTGGTAGCTCTGTAACAGGTGATAAAATGGCTGTGAGTATAACATTTACAATCCTTAATAAGTTCTGAAGAAAATCAGTATTTACATTATGTATCTCCTTATATCCACATTAAAAAAAAAAAAAAGTATGATGGAAAGTCTAGTATTGCTCATCATTTGGACTGACTGAAAAGGTATTGTTTGAGACTGCTTTTTAGTGAAATGCTTTCAACTGAATTCTTTCCTTTACTGAGATACTGTCAGATTAGATCGACTTTGCATTGTTGCCGAGTGGGAAATGCAGGAGGAGATATGTGGCCATTGTACAACTACAAAAGACTCTGTAGCCAAATCTCTTAGGACAACTGAGACTACAAGAATACTGTAATATGCTATTTTGGGAGTTGTTGATAAAGTCCTTGCTTCTGTATTCTAGAAATGTCTCCTTTTTCCTGGTAACCGCCACTTCCTAAAAGTACAATAAAGCAATATGCCATAGTCTCTTAAGTCATCTTTTTAAAACCAGAAATGAGTGTTATATTAGGACACAGAACATGTCAATGAGTCACAATTCATTATTTAAGAAAGAAACAAGAAAACTTTCCGCAGTGGATTAATGAATGAGATACATTAATACAATAAGTCCTTCTTATTTCCTTTCCTGTGGGATATACTCACATTTTGGCAGCTAATAAAACTCGAGAGGCCAGAAAATATATTTGGGACAGTTGAGTGTGTTTGTCTGCCAAATTAAATAATAGACCAGAGACACTGGAACAGGACTAGAGATTGTACAAGATAAGTGAAAGCAGTGCCAGCTGAGAGGTCTAATGGTCTTACTGGAAAATGGCTTGAACAGCTTGCAGCTGAGATGAGACAAAAAGTCCATGTGGATAGAGAAGACCATCTGTCTCTGAATACATTTTTCCATTTAGAGTTTAGGAAAGATAGAGAAATTATTTGGGTTCTTTGATTTGCATTGTGAAAGGAAAATGGGAAAAGATGGTTATGTTCTTCTGACACTACACCGTGATTTCAGCTTTTCCTTTGTTCAAGAGAAAACCTTCTGCTTGAAGAAACATTAAAGCCCAGTGCTATAAGCCAAACATCAAACAGCTCTCTATTAATAACACTGAATAATAACGGTCAGTGCATAACTGATTCTAGCAGCAAAGGAATTGTATCCAGATGAAACTGATTGGACATATGAAAGAAGTGCTTTCTATGGTTCAAGACATATTGACTGTATACTGTGAAGTCCCAGAAAGATGTCTCCTCTGGAGAAGGTGAGTTTAGAGGAAGAAAACCCTTCTGGAGTTGCCCAGCATCCTGAAGGCGTGAAACTACCTAAAACAAGAGGCAGAGTCTCTAGTCATCTTCTAGCATGCAATAAACTGAAGGCTGGCATCGCTGCCAGCAGATCAGGGAGTTTACCGCTTTCAGTGCAGTTGTGATCTTTAGAAATCTAATAGCTTTTAGCTAAAAGAAGGCTGGTTGAACAGTTTGGTTTTGATTCAAGCAATCAGTTTGCAGGTTTAGGAATGCTGCTTAAAGTGATGTAGATTTTGTTCCTAAAAGCTTATGTTTTTCAAGAATGGTACCCCAGCAGTCTAAGTATACAGTATGCTTCTCCCCCTCCAAATCCAAGAATAGATGAGATTGAAGGGCAGGTTGGACCAAAGTTGAAATAGTTTTGTAAAATTTATAGGTTATCACAAATATGAGCCACATTTCACTAAAAGATGTGACAATACAGTGTATTTGCCAAAATGCTTAAAATCTAGAAACAGTTTCATTTATGTCCAACATTTAGGTCTAACCACAATGGATTGTTAAGGCAAACATAAAAGTCATGGTCAGATTTATATGAAAATATTTTAGGGGAGATGTTAATTGGAACATAAGTATTGGAAAAAGTTCTAAATAGTAGTGGACAATGACATGCTTCAGTGAGAATAGCAGACAAAGAAGGAGCAATCTAATAATTTTTGCTGTCCTTATAGGCTCTACTGTGCTAATCCTGAGTCACAAATAAAATAAAATAAAAAAAAACCTCTTAGATTTCAAAGTAACTCCTTCCCTGAAGAATTTAACCACTTAATGACAGAAAAAAATACAGGAATTAAATAAATATGCAGTAAGAAACAAGGCAGAAGCATAAAACATATGATGAACATTCTTGCTTATTTTTAACTGATAGGAGCATCAGGAGGGGAAAGATATGCCTTGGGATAGCAACATGTATTTAAGAGAAAGAGAGGAAATAAAAGATAAGTATGGATAGTGTAGTGTAGGTAGGAGCGAGTGTAAGCAGCTTGAATGTGATGTCAAAGGATAAGTGGAGCTGATCAAGGATTCAAATTAGAAATGATACTATACTGCATGTAAAAGATCAGCTAAGACGGAGAACCTACAAAAAGCAGTCAAAGGAAGGATAAAATTACTAAGAGAATCAAAGCAACACAGGTAGTGAAACAAGATATTTTTTGGTTTTCAAAACTCGATTTGATGGCCTCTGTGTGCTGAGCACTCTTACCAGAAGCAGCCAGGAATATTAGGAAACAGTTGCTGCTAGTCACTTGCAGAGAAATCAGCCCTTATCAAAGACTTAATTGTTGAGACTTATTCTAAGGAGGTATTCCATGCTCCAGAGTCTCTGAAAAAAATGCTTAAAACAAATATAACATTTATTAACTACTCAGTTATTAAAGTCTTTACATAAGGTAAGTCACAACTGCCTAATCACGGCAGTGAGATTGTCAAAACTAGATCAGATCAGCCTTGACTTTTTCTAGCTCAGTCTTGGAAGTCCCCAAAGATTTTCAAGAAATCTCCAGGGCTGGAGATCCTACAACCTCTTGACAGTGTTCCACTGTGCTCCCAGGACAGGTGTTTCCCAATGTCCAGTCTGAGCCCGTTATCCTCCTTCAGAAATGCCTACCAATTCCCATAATTCATAACAGAAGTTAAAGGGCCCTTTATTAAAGACAATTGCAATGCCATGAGACAAGTTCCATGCCTTCAGCTAGACTTCTCATAAACTCATTTTACTGTTAGAGAAAGCAAGAACACTAAACCAGTCACTTAAAGGGGGAATCACACAAACATGCTTAAGTATTTTACACTGGTTTATATTCGATGTGTGCCTCCATTTTGCCATTGTGTATGTTATGACAGAAATGGCACATGGTTCTTGTAATCATACTTTCCCCCATGGTGTTAAGCAGAGCTTTAACCTAACAACAGACTGGTGAAAGGCTTCCCACTGCATGTAAAAGTAGAGCTCTGAGGTCACACCTTACCCTGGATTCATGCTGCAGGCTGCCCCTGTTATAAATGAAGCTTTGGTCATTTGAGCTGGGCAATTGAAAACAACTGGATATAATGCTTGTCTTATGTGCTGTTGGCTACAGATGCTGGCATTCCTCAGCCACGCCAGTTTCCTCTGTCCTTTAAGGAGCTCTTTTTGAGCTCTATAATGCCAGTAGTGTATCCTACTGCTGACACACTCCAAGTTGTTCTTCAATTCATTCTTCTCCATTCTCAACTAAACAGATTTCCCAGTTTGGACAAAATATGTAAAGGCACACATGCTGGATGCCTGTGCTGCTTCTCACTTCCAATAGGAGCATGTTTGTCAATGATAATGTTTAGTTTCTCTCTACCGGCTCAAACAGGAATGTAATTTTCTCTATATATGGGTGAGGAATAGGTACCGAATAAGTTGTTAGTCATTTAGCATGGGTCTTTGATCTTTCAGTTTTAAAATACTGATCCCTTAATTAGTAATCTTCATGGTTTTGGTTTTGCCTTTAACAAAATGAGCACTCTCTGTTGAGGAAGCATTCATGCAAGTCTGAATAAGCCCTTACATTTCCCTTATGAACTGGATGACCACAGCTTGGAACTACATTTGTGGTTTATTTCTAATTTGTATTCTCTTGTTAATGTACATTTTAAAGTATAGAATTAACTTTAAAAAGAGTAATTCTGCCCTAACATAACCATCTGCAGCAAAAGAGTAAGTGCTTGGCAACACTAACTAGTTCATAGAAGTTCTTACCAGATAAAAATAATCCCATTTTCTGGCAAGAAAGTCCTCACAGTGTGATCTTTAGTTGGAGGAAAGAAAAGTTATGTTAGTTGGCATATGTAGCAGTATAATGTAGTTATTATTAAAAAAGTGACGGTGTAAAAATGTCACCTTGTTAAATAGTGTAACAACTTTCTGTGCATGTTCTAGGGCAGATTAGTTTACACTGTTTAAAACAAAACCAAAATTTATTGCTTTCTACTCCTATTAACACTGCTGAGCCAATACAGCTACACAGAGCAGCAAGAGATCAGAGCCAAATACTGATTGAAGTGTTTTAGCATGACCACGGTGGACTCTTAAATATGTAAGTAATTAATACAGATTTTAAAAATGGGACATGTAGACCTAGATTTTTGGAAGAGTCCTCTTACTAACATAAATCTTTGTCACAGAGATTTTACAAAACATGCCTGGTATTTCAAGACATCTTGTGACTCTGGCAGCATTGATGCTTCCCACTGGCAACTGAGTGACCAGAGGTTTCAGGCGTGTCCACTCTTGAAGGTATGGTTGAGATTTATGGACATGTAGCTGTACGGTCAGAGATGCTCCACACTGATCCCTTTGCTTCAGAGATACTTCAGGTGGATTAGTGATAAATGCTGCACAGTGCTTCTAGACAAATGTTTCTAGATCAGCAAATGAGATGTGTTCAAGACTACTCTTTAGCACAGAGACCATTGGAGAGCAATGTGCCTTATCCCTGCTGTTAACTCTATTCTCCTCCAGTTCAGAATGCCTTTATTTCTCTGTGAGAAAATTCAAAACCCAAGCCATGGAAATGTATCCAAGACACCAGCTTTTTGACAAGACTGGATGATGGGTGACATTTATTCGTTTTCTTGAAGCTGGGTGGTTGTATTCCAGCAGATAATTGTATTCCAGCTCTGTAAAGAGCACCAAGGCAGTGATATTACAGCTTAGCAACAAGGTCTTTTTTTCACAGACAGAAGAATAACCAGTTTTTGATTTCAGGGTTGCTCATGCATTTCACATTAAGGAGTTCCTCTAGAAAGAAAGAAACAGGCTCTATCCATAGTCTAGGACTGGTTCCTAAATCTTTCTACTACAGCTGAAACCATAGGGTATTGAGCAGGTTTTTTTTCTTCTTTTCAGGCAGATAGTGTAAAGAAAGCTTACAGTACCCCTATCCTTGAACAGAGCATATGACTATAGATGTGCTTGAGAACAACCGCTGGGTTAGGGACTGATGGAGAAGGATTGTCCACATTCAAATTCTTAGGTGGTCTGCTATGTGGTGGTTGTGATGTTTCTGTTGATGCTCACAGTCAGGGGTTTAATCATTTGGGGAGCTGTCATGGGTTTACCAGCCCACACCCGGGGTTGAAAAATAGTTAATTCCAGAGCAAAGCCAATCACAAGTTTTAGTAACGCCTCTGCGAATGACATATTCAAGAAAATGGAAAAGAAGCCTGTGGTGCAGAAGAAATTCCAGCCCAGAGGAGAGTGGAGGAGAACAAGAGACAGCAATGTAGCCTCCAAGGTCAGTGTAGCAGGAGGGGGGAGGAGAGGCCCAGGGGGGCCCCCTCTCCCCCTCCAGCAGGGGAAAAGACTTAAAAACTAAAACCCCTGTCACCTATGGAAAATTATTTGGAGTGAGGAGATCCTCTTGCAGCTCATGAAAGAGCCTGTGCCAGAACAGAGGAGTGCACGGAGGAAGCTGTAACTCCGTGGGAGGCCTAAAATGAAACAGAGTCTTGCTGGAGACCTGTGGCCCTTGGAGAGAGAAACCTACGCTGGAGCAAGTGTCCTGGGTAGAACTTGTGATCCCAGTGAGGGATTTATGCTGCTGTAATTCATTTGTGACCCTAAAGGACAGCAGAGTATGGAAGAACTGTTGTCCAAGGGCAGACTCACGCTGGAGAAGCTCATCCAAGGCTGTCTCCCGTGAGAAGGGACCCCACAAGAAACAGGGGATGGACTCGATGCCATTATCCCCTGTAACAGTGGTGAAGACCCTGGTGCAGCAAGTTGTCCCCTTGCAGTCCATGGAGGACCTCACAGGGCCCGAGTACCCCCCAGCCTCCGGTCCTGGCCCGGCAGGGAGGAGCAGGGACAGTCCTGAGGTCGACGTGCAGCAGAGAGAGAGAGAGAGAGATTTCCAGCTATGGATGATAGGAGCTGCCACCCTAGAGATAATAGAAGAAAATTTTCAAGTGCTGCCAATTTGATTGAGAGGAACTGTAAACCCTGAAAGTAAAGAAAAGACTTTTCTCCTCCTGGTCTGATACAGGAGAGGTAGTAATAATTTTGTAAATACATAACAATTTCTTCATGATTTTACCTAGTTAGAATTGTTGTATATATTATTCTTTAGTTTTTATCCTGCTAGTAATAAATTTAATATTATTCCCCCATGTCAAGTCTCTTTTGTCTGTATAAAACTTCTCTCATCTTATAGCAATTATGTAAAAGGTTTTAAAAAAATTAGCCCAGAGTAAACCCATGACAGGAGCATTGTCATTGAAATCTGATGTGAGTACACCCTGTGTGCTGGGTGAAAGGGAAACTGAAGGTGCAAGTTTTGAAGACAGATCCCAAATTGCATTTGAGTTCAATGGATCTGGGTTTTATCCATATTTTGTTTTAGATAATCCATGCACAAAACTGCTACCTTCCCAAAATCGACTGTTCACTTTGTCATGGAGGACAATCACACATACAGTGGGAAGAACTTCACTAGAGGTGAGTTTGATCTTCTATGTAAAGGTTAACAAAACAATCTTCTTACTTTAAAATTGTATTTGAGTGAAAGTACACCTGATCTACAGCTTACAGCCAGTTGTCACCAAGACAGAATTTGTTTTCCTTCAGTACAATAGCAATGCAGCCAAAATTATTGTTTCATTTTCCTACCTATTTAAAATTTTCCACTTCATTGCATTGTAAACATACCATAGAATTTTTAATACCTTATGTCTTTGAGACTTTTAGTCCTGCTTTACTAGAAACCTAAAATTCCTGGATTTTTCAGTTATTATTGGTCCCAGTCATGAATGACTTAAGTGACTGATATTAACAAATAAATAGAATGAAAAGTAAAGAGGGTATTTTTACTTGCTACAGAATTACAATGTTTGTATGCTCTTATTTGTTCTAATATTCTACCAATAAATTGTATTCTTAATTCTTATATTTGTATACAATGTGAAAGCAATGTGTCAATGGAGATAGCACTGATATAGAAGAATCTAATATTATTTAACATTACAACTGAAAAGTACAGAGAAAATTACAAAAGTGTATCTTTATCTAACAAAAAATGACAAATTGCTACTGTAGCAATAATCAATGGCATCCGCCTTGTAGGGGATTTACTGTAAACACTCTATGATACACTTTTAGGATGCTTCCAAACATTTGCAAAGGAGTCTTTGCAATAGATTTTTGGCCATTTTAGTTCCAATACCTGTTTCCAACTTCAATAAGTTTTGGATTTTTTTTATTTTCCCAGAAGAAAACTGCTATCCTTTGCTTCACTGAAGTCATCCTTGCAGGTAATTTTGCTTATAAAAAATGTGCACTATGTAATTTATTTTTAAGCACTTTTCAAGGTCTGCAGGGGTGACTCAGATATAATGGTCAGTTGTATGAAATGACATTTAAATCAGTTTTTAGAGGACTAGTATGTAAACCTTAACTGGAAATAGTATATGTTATATTCTGGAAAGTTTTTATTACATAAATGGTTAGAATAAACAATGACTTTGAGATAGCTAGAGTTAGGTATGAAAAATCCTATCCATGATGTTCAGAGAGGTATCTGCCATCATAGACAGAAGGGCACTACAGGAAAATACATGAAAAGTCGTGTGTTGAAACATATTCTCTTACCTCTGGCATGGCTTAGTCCTTTGATGCCCCAGGAACATAACCAGTTAGCCACTTTATAGTTACTTAGCCTCAGTTTATTTGCCACAATATGATAAAATTTTTAAACTGTGCATTCTTTTAAATGGGTGAGAGTGAACACATGAATGAAAAGTTGAAGCAGTGCCAGCTGAAAAATAAACTAGGTGGGGACTGAAAGAATTTTTTGCTCACTCTGAGGAATGCTGGTCCTACTGAGCCAAATATGACACTTTTGACTTCCAGTTGACTTAACTGGAACCAGATTTCATCAGAGGAATCAAAATGATGACTCTAAGCTGGGTAAGTGTAAATCTGGTTCTTGCAAGTGTCCAGCTTCAATTGACAGAATTGCCAATTCAGCATTTCTAAATGTCAGCCCTAAGTGATAACCCTGTTTAAGTCTGGAAAGCTCAATTGGAAAGTTGAATATGACTACAATAACTAAAAGTAGTAAAAGTAAGGTAAAAGTTATTCTTTTTT
The DNA here is from genome assembly GCA_013399855.1 of Oxyruncus cristatus. Classification (NCBI taxonomy): domain Eukaryota; kingdom Metazoa; phylum Chordata; class Aves; order Passeriformes; family Cotingidae; genus Oxyruncus; species Oxyruncus cristatus. Next base: position 443,358 of record VXAY01004501.1, read on the forward strand.
TTTCAGACAAGAACTTGCAAACAATTTCAGTTTTCCAGTGCAGTACTGCTTTTGCAGCCATGGGTGAAATTTTGTGCTGCAGCATTTGCAGGGCTCAGAGGAGCTGAGGCACTCATCTAACTGGTAAAGACTGCAGCTATAGACATACTGTCTGCCTTCCCAGTTACTTCATGTCATTCATTACTGCAGATACTGTCTTAGCAGGTGCATTAGTGCCTAGTGTTGCCAATAACATTTAGGTTCAGATACTTCAAGAAGAGATGGCACTTTTTACCGTTGCCATTAAATATCTGTAGTTATCATCTGAATCACTGCACTCTGTTGTATCTTGTTTTTATGCACAGTGATTTTTTTTTTTTTTGACTCCCTGTGTGAGTTTTTGACTATGGTACAAAACTTATTAGATGAGGAAGCTAAAATTCTCCAACCTTCAAAGATACTACCTCATACTTTTTATATTTATGATGTGTTCTAAGACAAATCTGCAAAATTCCTAGCAGAGTTTTTTAGAGACCCAATTCTGTCATAATTCTATCTTCAGAACTCCTAGATAAAATGAGAGTTTTGAAATGTGGATTAATGACTAGAGCTGACCGCTATCCCTTGGCGATGACACCCTTCTTACAATAGCAGAAAGCAGTCTTTCCTTTCAACAGATGCTTGAATTCAAGATAGTTACTTGAAAAATAAGATTAGAAAGAAGTAGATATAGTGTTACCCCCACAAGTCTCTATAGGAATTTCTGAGGTAAAGAAATTGCTGGTAAAACCAGACTTGATCTTAAATTATCTATTGGCATTACCCTCTGAAAGGCTGACAACTTTCTGCAGAGTGTTCCTGTTAATATTTGTGTATCTGTTCTGTAGTTCAGTAGTTATAAAGGAAAGACCTGTGGCCCTAAGCATACTGCCAAATGCTCTTGACTCCTAATATGTTGATTTTATTCCCATTAAATCCTGTTGGGGAGAACTTACAGGTTTGGACTGACCTTGAATGTAGCATGGGTTCCAAAGGGAAACTTAAATAGCTTTATTTCACCATGTTATTACAAAGCAGGGAGAGTCTCCTTGTTCTTACATATGACCTGAGGGCATTGACAGCTTCAGAAGAGCCAGGATAAAGAAATTAACAAACTGTCCCTTCTCTGTATAAATGAGCAAAGTGGCCACTTTAGAAATGAGGATAAGAAAAGGAAAATTTAATGCTGTGATTTCCTCATGGTGCAAACTGTGCCATGAGTTTTGCAGAGGCTGCCTATTCATCACTGTATTTATTAGCCATGGGTGGACCTTTCTTGTATAAGTTTCATTTTGATCAATCCCATTTATACTGATGGTAAAACATCCAGAGGCAACAAGTTCCCCATCTCCTTTACACAGGCTGTGGAAAAAAAATAATATACATCCACTCTTTGCTTTTAACTTGATGACTCAAGATTTCATTTAGTTCACTCCAGTTCTGGTATTATGAGAAACAATGAAAATCACTCAATGTTTCTTTGCCATGTTTCTGTCATGTTTCTTTCACTTTCTGTTTTCTGGGCTAAGTTTTATTAAGCTTAGGCCCTGATTGTGTAGAAGGAAGCCCCTCCAATTTCTTTGATCTTTGCTGTTGCCTTTTGTATAATTTCTTCTCTTATTCTACTGTATCCTTTTTGAGATGTAATGACCAGAAGAAGGCATAGCAATTTGTACAGCAATCTAGCAGTTTCCTGTTTCAATTTCTATTATCTTTCTACCTATTTGTAACATTCAATTTTCCTTTTGATTAAGCACTGAGATGGAAATTTCAAACCCTGTGACTTACAGATCTCTTCTTTCAGTGGTAGAAATTCATTTAGAGTTCATAATTTGCTTGTATAGTTAGGGATGTTTCTAATCTAGTTTGTGCATTATGCAAATCACTACAATGAGTTTTATTTTCCATTTTATTACTCTTCCACTCAGTGTTACAAAATGTTTTGTTGTTTTGTTTTGTTTGAGAACAGCACGGTCAATTTTAATTTTGGCTAATGAGTCTATTTTTGTACCATTTGCATATTTTTTGTGTAGTTTTTCAATGTCTTTTTCAGACTGTTTAAGAATATGCTTGGCCCCTAAGATAGTACCATATGGGACATCTGTGATAATCCTGTCTCTTTTTTTTTGAAAATGACCCTTTATTGCTGTAATTTGTCACTTATTTTTTGAACAAGTACTGATCCACAAGGCAACTTCTACTTTTCCACATGACATTTTAGTTTCTTTGAAAAATATTGCAACAGTTTTTGAAAATCCAAGATGGGTTAGTCGGGAAACCTTCTTCATGTGATTACTTACTTCTGGAAAGAATTCATATCTCTCAAATATTAGAAGCATAAATTTGCTCTTCAGAGGTTGAATCTCCCAAATTATATTATGTTTATTTGTTTGATTACTAACATAATTTCTACTAATAGACCTGGACTGAAAGTCATATTCCTTGGTTTGTGATCCTCTTTGAAGTCTTCTTTTCTTTTCAATTATGTTACCATTGTTCCCTTTCCTTTGACAGTAGATGGCACAAGAGTAAGAAAGAAATTGTGAAACGTGTAATTCAGCAATTTTATATCTGGGCTTTGGACCCCTTAGGTGAATGTATTCTATTCAAATCTTGCTGATTTGTTTTTATACACATTACAAATTGATTCTAATATTTTCTCATCAATGCCAATCTTGCAGGGCAGGTGACGTAACCAGGTGTACTGTTTCAAGAGAGTTCACTTTATGTTTATATTTGTGTCCCAGGAAAGATTTGTCTCCCCTCCAAATCCACATAGGATGGCAAATGTTGTCTGTTACTGTCTCTAATACCTAAGAAATGCAGTGTAGCCTGTGGTAATGAAAATCAGGTTACTATTTCACATACACCAGAAAACATCATCCACACCAAAAGGATAAGTGAAAAAGACCAATCCCATTTTATTTAGAATTATTAAGAAAGTAGACTACCATGCTAAAGTAATGTAGCCTTAGGGTGTTATAAGTTTAATCTACTAAACATTTATAAGGTCAGTTTAGAAAGAGACTGAAAAGAAGGTGTCTGAGTTTTTTTACTTTCCTTCTAATACACAGAAGAAATAAAAAAATTATATGGGGAAGGAAGGGACTAATTCTCTTGTTACCTATTAACAAAACAAATTTAGGGAAGTGTGGGGGGGAAATGAGATGTGTTTGGCTTGGTGTTTTCTATATGAAAAATCTAGATTTGGTTTCTGCATATTTCTTTTTCCAGAGTTTCGAAAAACAGTCACTTTATCTAAGACAGGCATATGTGATTTTTCTTTGCATTGTTGAAAATAACTTTGATTATGTCCTTTTAGCACTTATGTACACATACATATTTAGGAAAAAAAGGATATATGAACATTTCTGTGACATCTCGTGTTCTCTCCCTTTTGGCTTTAATTAGCAGAGATGTGCATTTTGCTAAAAAAGTTGTTAATGAATCTTTCCATAAAACTAACATGAGGTTACTGATATTGTTGTGGTTTAACAATAGCAGAGAATGAAAGCCTTTAGAAGAGAGTAGCAGTAGCTCTTTCACAGTGTCTTTAGTATAAAGAAACAAAGATTGCCCGTCAAAAGAAAAGAAAATTGGGTTATGAGCTCTTTAAGTATAAATATGTGACAGGTTCAAATAGTCATTTGAAAATAGTCTTCAAACAAATTTCCTGGTACTGTGCTCTAACTTTTTTTTTCCTAGCTTAACAAAGCCTCTCAGTTAAGAACTTGTAGAAAATTTGAACCAAGACACAAGCTATTAAGTAGTGTTAGAAATAACCACTGTCTTCAAAAAGTTCTTTGTTACTTTAGCTACAGACAGAATTTGTTTTTCCTTAAGGAACATAAGAAGTAGTGTTCACTTAGAAACAAATTAAAATCACTCTTAAACACAATGCTTATCTAGGTCTAGTATCTTCATTTTGCAAGATAAACTGTATTATTTTCTCTTTTTCCTGTTCATGTTTTACACTTTTTTGTCGTCCGGATTAGGACTATGGCAATGTTTGAGAACATATTCTGGAGACTTTAGACATCTTTTGTGTTTCTTTGCAGTAGCTTCTGTTGTTGGAGATAAGAATAATTACATGGAAACTCTGGTGTGTGAATGGAAATTTGCTATAATTTGAAATGTAAATATGTAAATAATTAAGTACAGTCGTAAGTATAATGTCTGTTGAAACTACATGGCAACAGGTTCTTCAAGAAGGTAAGCAAAATTCCAGAATATCTCAAAAGCAGGCATTTAAAGTGAATGCAGAGTTACAATGTTTTGCTAATGACTTTTGCAGTAAGTAGTTGGTTGCCATAAAAACTTGACTACATTTTCCCCTTCAGAGTAAGCTCATCATATACAGAGGAAGTATTTCTAAAAAACAGTAGCTGGTAAAACTATGAATGTAGTCACGGATAGCAACATTTTTCCATTGACACTTCCATACGGAATGACATAATAAATATATGACAGTAGTTTACGACCTTTGTAGAGCATAACTTAGTTTATAATCTACTTATCCTAGTAGCTCTATCTCTCCAACATCTCTTTAATATAGCCTTAATAAGACTTTGCATAAATTAACAGACTTTATTCAAGTATCACATTAAAGGGCAGAGGTCATGGCTTGGATAGTTTTCATTCTTCAGGTACTGTGTTTTCTTACATGTTTATTAGTGCATAAATAAACCCTTTAAAATAAGTATTCATCAAATGGGACTAACTCCCTCTCATCTTCTCCCTTGTCTTACATTTGTTGCCCTTAATGTTTTCTCAGATCTTTTTTGCCAAACAATAGATAAATTTGAGCCTCCACCTGTTGCTACATCACTATTGAGTTGAGTTGATTGACCAGGAGTGCTTACAGCCAATGTGAAATGCATCACAAATGCACTCTTCAAGTTGATCCCAGATGTGGTCATCTTTTCACTTCCATTATTCAAAAAACCTAAGTGTTAGCCTGCAAACCATCTATGAAATCCTTCCTTTCATGTAGATAAATCAATATAGTTGCATGCATCACAGTTAACAAGCATTTTTGGAAGAATGTTGATTCCTAAAAGCCTATTGATAAGAATGTCTTAGTATTTCTTCCCATGTTGTTCTGTCATCTACACATGCCTACATTGCAGCTGTGTCTGTTCATCCCGTCTGTGTCCCATGGATACATCTGTGGGGACCTTTCAGAATTCTTGTAGTTTCTATTTCTTGATCCAGTGTCATAGAATTGTCAGGATAAGAATATGTCATGCAGGTTTAAGGCTTTGCTTTTTGAGGACATTATAGAGGAAATCACTTCTTAGCTGTCATTCATTTCTGAAGTCCTGAAGTCCTATGAGTCCTCTAAGTGGTACATCTTAGCCTCACAGATGAGCAGCTCCTGAGCAGATGTACTTTTACCATCCAGCCCAACCTCCATGCCCAACGTACATGTGCAATGCTCGAGGCCATCCTGAGAACACATCTTTTCTCAGGGCCAAATGAAGAAGGAAAACTGTTAATAAGAAATCCAGGGTCAGGTAAGTCCTGCAATTCTGGGAATGCACTTTTTCAGTTGCCTTTCCATAGGTAACTGAAGGTTCAGACATGTGCTCTACAGCCCAATTAAGGGATTCACCCCACTTTCCTCCTTCCCCTTACAATCAGACTGTCCCAAAATAGATTCACAAGTGCTCTTCTTCTTTCCTGATGCAAATAGTACTCCTTTGAAGAGGCCAGGGACATACTTTTAGGTCCCTGAACACTGATGGATGAATATACTTGAAAGGTGTCAACTTTCTGCCAAGTTTCTAGGTAGCCAGACAGGTTGCTCATTGCAGGTAGATAGCTCTGTCAGGTGAACGATTCTGTCACGGCAAGTGAAGAATCTTGGTATGCTAGAAGGTGGCAATATCCTATTCTTGTGACAGAAGTAATAAAAAAAAAAGAAATTGTAGTTGTGAGTCATCTTTCCAAAATTTTGGTGTAGGGTACACCCCCTCCTACCCTTATAGAGAAGGACATCTGATGCTCCTACTGAGGTGTGCCCAGGCAGGCTGCAACTCCCAAGGCTGCAGGCTTAGGTGGGTGGGAAAAGGGGAGCCTATGAAAGCCTGTACATGTTGTCCAACACACAGAGCAATACTGTGCAGCATGGCTTGGAGGTGTAGTGGTAAGCTATGAGGGTGTTGTGCTACAGATTGTCGTGGCAGATAGAAGGATGTTCTCACTGAAGGCCTGAGTTTGTATTCTATAGATCATTCACGTTAAGAAAAAAATCTCCAAACTCTTCTTGGATTTATCAAGTAGCATACTCTGTGACATTCACTGCATGGTTAGATAGCACAGACTCTTCAAGAATTTGGCTTTGAGGGGAGAGTTGAAGGCATTCATGCAAGACAGTGTGAATACAGCTACTGAGCCTTTTACATTTATGCAGTATATCTTCTGATTTCAATTGTGCATAGATCAAAGTGGTTATGACACCCATTAATATTTTAGAATGTAATAACTCATATTCCACAGTCAGTCACATATCTGCCACAGCTTCCAGTAAAATTTAATGCGTGCTCACTCTGGGTGAATGACCTCTTGGAGAAAGAAGAAAGTAGACTCTCAAATTAATTTTGTCCCTTTGCTTTAGTTTCTTAGCTGTTTCCTTTTCTTGTGTCTCCTGATCTTCCTCAAATTTACTAGACAAATTTTTGCATTCTCAATCAGGACTTGTTTTTCCATCATGACATTTAGACATTTCTTCAACCTGGGTTATTTAAATACTTGAAAATGGAATATGTATCTTCCGTATGGAAAGATTTTTGGACTGAAATATCAGCTGTGTTGCACCAGTGTACATCAGAAGTATCTTCACTGAAGTTGATGCAGTTGCAACAGTATAAAAATAGCACAAATGAGATGTCTTCAAGACCTAGTAGTATGATTCCTTATTAATTTCTCAGTTTAAGCTTGTACCAATCAATCTCAATAGGAAGTGGGAGGAAGAGACAGAAAAAGAGAAATTAAATAGAATGATTATACACACCTAAGTTTAGCAGGCTTGTGATATATTACTGTAAACCTTACCAAATTTTGTTAGTCTGAGATTTTTTGTTTATTTTCTTGTGTATCTTTGGACAAAGAAATTGCTTGCTTTTGTCAGGTAAGTGATAAGCACATGTCTGGTTATTAATAACCAAAAAGGAAAGGTTGCCTCCTATTTTCAGGCCCACCAAATATTATAATTTACAGTATTTCTTTTCTTTGCAACGCACAACTACATGCTTTTCATATCATCATCGTATAAACCTGCCATCTTTTGTTTTGATTATACTATATTCTTTTTTCATCAAATCTGAATCCTAAAAAAAAAAATAATTTTCAGTTAACCTTTTCACACCACACGCTTGCTAAATTCCTCTTAATCTGTAAGCTGAATAATGTTGCTTTTTCTGCTTAAAACAGTGAAAATTTTTAGTTCACTGTCATCTAATCTGCCTACCTATTCTCTGTCTGGATAAAGGTTTAAATGTATAGATAAATACTTAGTGTATCTAAAAAAAGAGAAGGGACATAACAGTAATCCCTAAATCAGCTTTACATGCTGCCTTAAAACAGTGGAATACTTTGCATCATTTAAATAGTAAACTTCAAAATGTGTTCCAAGTTCATTGCTCTACTACCAGGGGAGGAGAAGACCCACTGAGTTATATTCCAAGTGGTGGGCTAGAGCAGCTGTGTGTTGGTCTAGACAAGCAAAAATAATCAGGAATACCAGCCTTTTAGAGTATGATTAACCCACTTTCCAAGTCAGTGACACCAAAGCAGTTTATCTGTTTTCTTGGAAACATGCCTTTACTTCTGTCCCCTTCCTTCTTGAAATGTACCGCACACAGAGCAGCTGCCAAGCCAGACGAATCACACACTAGGGGGAATTGCTGAAAATAAGCAGAATGCAGATTGAAAATAGGACATGGGAATAATGGCAGGAGAGGAAAACAAGCACGATTTTCATGATAGTGGTTTCCTCTTAGCCATTTTCCAAATGCTTCATGTACCATGGAAAATATTCTAGAGAAGAGGTGTAATGGCTTGAACTGAATCAAAAACTCATTGCTGTCAATGACTTTTGACCACCAAAGATTTGGATCAGGCTCTCAGTCTCCCAGCATCTTGCATTCAAGGCCTCATGTATTAGTGAAAGACCTAAAAGAATGCACTAAAATTAGTGAAAGACCTGACAGTGTACAACATGAAGTTTGGTGCCTATATCCAAAACTGAAATCAAGTCCTGCTCGGCTCAGAAGTTACCAGACAGTAGGAGTATATACCTCTGACTGCCCAGACATGTTTCACCTCTTGTCTCCCTAGGTAGCTCAGTGGCTCTTTCACAAGCCCCCATACAGAGTAAGGGGACAGACTCCTTAAAAAAAATTATGAAGCTGACTTTCTTAAAAGACAGCTAGATAAGCAATTTCTCCTGGGGATACAATTTGAGTTCTCATCCTACAAAAAGGGAAAGAATTCTTTCATGCTTTTGTCTACCCTATAGGATGCATGCCTGTATTTTCTGTTGCTTCCTAACCATTGCAGGCACTTTAATGCACTATGGGAGAAAGAGAAAACATTTTCAACTCTTCCCATTGACACATTTTTACCGTGAAAAAAAAAGCAAGATTTATTTTTCTATAAGAAAGCAAGATGCAACACAAAGCAAGGCTGCTTTTTCTGTATTTTTATCTTAGAGGAAGTTATATAGATTTTTTTTCCTGATCAGAGGCTTTATAAAGATTTGAGGAACAATCACCATGTAAAGGCTGTTTGGAAAAGGATTGTTAGCATTCAGGTATTTTATTGCCAGTTTCTTAACCATTAAGTTATGAACCAAATACATATTGCTGCTTCATTCTACACGGTGTCACACTTGAGCCTTAAATAAGAGGCACCACAGTCTTAAATGTTCTTCTCTAACCATGGATCAAATAAAACGTGTAACTACATGCAAGCATGCATCCTTATGCCCCTAGATGTGAATCACAACTGGTCTGAGTCCCATTACTGAATATAACCTTAGTGAATTTGCTCTTCATAGCTTCAAGATAGGTTGCTAAAGCCTTTTTAGTTAGTGGGAGATTCCTGAGAACATAAAAAGCAAAACCTGAATAACCAAAAAAATTTTTCTCCCAGTCACTACTGAGGTTGCTTTATTTTTTTGGCATTAGCACAGCCACTGCAAGAACTGCCCAGCTCTCTCCCAAGACTGTTTGTATTACAAAGGAAGCCAGGTCTGATCCTCCAGCTACAGACTGTGCTCCAAACTCAAGTGTTTTGCTTGTTCAAACATATGCATTGCATGTATATTTGGCTTTAACACTGTAGTCCTTATTCATGCAAAACCACCCACTATGGTTAAAAATAGTAGTGAAATTTGGCATCCAGTTGCAATCTATTTTCAAGTGGTATTGTTCTCTTACTGCCACTTTTGCTTCTTGTTTGAATAATTATTGTTCTTCTCTTAGATTTCTCCAGCTTTAATGATTTATTAAGTTTATTAATTATTTTTCTTTCTCCTTCTGTATAAGAGAAAATAAAAATTGCCAAAACTTCAAGATGAGCAGAGAGGATTCATAAAATGTTATTATCCTATTTCTTCCATATGCTAATAAGACTGCAATGGATAATGTCTTATTTCCTCTCTTTCCTCTTCTTAGCACAGTCTTAACATGTTAAGTACTTTTTTACCCTGATAAATACTGAGCAGTGTGGTGACTGCAAAAAAACCCCACATCTATGTACAACTTTTTTTTTCCTCTATGAAGAACTATACCCTTGTTTTCAAGAAAGATGACTTTTATGATATGGAAAGACAGCAAAAGACAAAGTAAAATATTAGAAATATATTTTGTTTCCCTTCTGCAGATGATCTTCCATCATGAAAATGTTTCTAAAATCTTGCATAGAGAGATTTTGTATTTCAGATATTTTTTGTGAGAAAACAACATTGCAGTCTTAGATCCTAGACTTTTTTAAGACCTCATTATTTATAAAGAAAAATGGTTTTTGACTGTGTGTGTATACATATATGCAGTCATACGTGTACATGCCAATAGTTATAGAGTGCCATCTGCTGTCACATTCAACTAAATAGTAGTGTTTCTGTTAATTTTTTAGGATTAATAAAGTTGTTGTGCCCTTCAGAGGTTTTCTGATTGGGTTACATAAACAGACAAGTCACATTTTAAATTTGAATGAAGAGAAGACATGTTTTTTTCCATCCTTTGAATGCATAGAATCATAGAGGCATAGAATGGTTTGGGTTGTAAGGAACCTTGAAGAACATCTAGATCCAAACCCCACTGTCAGGAGCAGGGACATCTTTCACTAGACCAAGTTGCTCAATGCCCCATTCAACCTGACAGCCTGACCTTGGAGGAGGTGATTCTTGAACATTAACCAACTTTTTTGGGTCCCTCTTCCCAAAGGGGTTGTAGTGGATTGACCCTGGCTGGGCACCAGGGTACCCACTAAAGCTGCTCTCTCACTCCCCTCTAACACTGGACAGAGGAGAGGAAAAAATACAATGAAGGATTCATGAGTTGAGATAAAGCTGGGAAAGGTCACTTATTGATCACCTTCATGGGCAAACCACACTCAAAGTGGAGATATTAATTGAATTTATTACTAACAGGGTTAGAGCAAAAGCGTGAGAAGTAAAATATTCTTCAAAACACCTTCCCCCCACCCCTTCTTCCTTCCATGTTCCCCCTGCCTCTCCTAGAGTGGTGCAGGGGGACGGGAAATGGGGGTTACGGTCAGTTGTCAGTTGTTTCTGCCGCTGCTCAGGGAGAGGAGTCCTTCCCCTACTCCTGTGGGGTTCTTCCCACAGGAGACAGTCCCTGATGGACTTCTCCAGTATGAGTCTATCCCACAGGCAGCAGTTCTTCCCAAATTACTGTCCAATGGGTCACTCCTCCATGGGGTGCAGTCCTTCACCAATGACCTGTACCGATGTGGGTTCCCCACAGGGGCCAAAAATCCTACCAGGGAAAAACCTGTTCCAGTGTGGGCTTCCCTCTCCACAGGCTGCAGGTTTCCAGCAGGACCCTGCTCCACCTTGGGCCTCCCACAGGGTCACAGCCTCCTTCATGCATCCACCTGCTCCAGCATGGGCTCCTCCATGGGCTGCAGGTGGGTCTCTGCACCCCGATGGTCCCCCATGGGCTGCAGGGGCATAGCTGCCCCACCATGGTCTGCACCAGGGGCTGCAGGGCCTCAGCTCCAGCGCCTGGAGCACCTCCTGCTCCTCCTGCACTGACTTTAGTGTCTGCATTGTTGTTCCCATGTTCTCACTCTGCTCTCCTCTGGCTGGAATTTTTTCATTGTGCAATAGCTTTCTGTTCTTAAGTATGTTATCACAGAGGCATTACTGTCACTCCTGATTGGCTTGGCCTTGGCCAGTGGCAGGAATTCCATTCTGGAGCCAGCTGGCATTGGCTCCACTGGATAGGGGAAGCTTCCAGCAGCTTCTAACAGAAGCCACCCTTGTAGCCCCCGCCGCTACCAAACCCCAGCCAGAGAAACCCACTACAGGGGTTATATCCCATGACACTCTCTCAAGCAGATACCTGAAGAGACCAAAGTCTGCTCTCCTGAAGTCCAGGGCAGTGAGCTTGCTGTGCACCCTAAGGATCTTGAACTCCACCTTTTCATGGTCACTGCAGCCCAGGCTGCCCTTAAGCTTTGCATTCCCCACCAGCCCCCCCTTGTTGATAAGAACAAAGTTCAGCATAACGCCTCTCCTCATTGGCTCCTCTATCGCTTGGAGAAGGATTTTGTCATCAATTCATTTCAAGAACTTCCTAGGTTATTTATGTCTTTCTGTGTTGTTCCTCCAGTAGATATTGGAATGGTTGGAGTCCTCCATGAGGACCAGGGCTTGTGAATGTGAGGCTGCTCCTATCTGTAACCCACTCACTCTTCCTGGTCAAGCCTGTAGCAGAGCCCCAGTATAATGCCTTCCCTTAAATCCTGACCCATAAGTCAGTTGGCTCCTCATTCATCCACAGACAGAGCTCCATGCACTCCAGCCAGCCATAGCCATGGAGAGCGACACTCTCTTCTCATCTCCTCTGCCTATCCTTCCTAAAGAGCATCTATGCTTCCATTCCAATACTCCAGTCATAGGAAGCACCCCACCACAACTCTGTGATAATAAGAGTGTAGTCCTGATGGCATGTGTATAATTCTAACTCTGCTTTTTTATTGCCCATTTCGTGTGTATTGGCAAAGGGGCATTTAAATTAGACTCTTGCTGAAGTCAATTTGCTGGCTGAAGTGGCAGGAATTCCTTTGTGCTGCTCCTAAGGTACTCTCCTGCTGACCTGCAATCCCTCTCCAAGCTCTGGGCATCTCTTACTGGCACTGATATCAAAATGGTAGGAGTGGGATGGATTGAGGTTTCCCTCCCTCAACAACTTTAGTTTAAAGTCCTGTTCACCCACTTGGCCAACCTATGACCAAAGATGGTCTTCCCCTCCTCTGACAGTTGGAGACACACATGGACACCTCTGTACTGTATGCTGCTTCTGTGGAAGGCTTGTGTAAAATATTGTTGATTTTCTTAAAATGTTAGCCTATTAAGACCAAGAGGTTCTTTTCCTGTCAATCTAGTAGTAAATTACACAGGGTACAGGCAAACGTAAATAACAGCAGAGGTGTTCAACATTCAATCTCCCTTTTTGGGACTGCAAATCTAAACTTGTTCTTCAGGAGAAAATTCTGCCTTAAGAACTGGAGCCATAGAAATATCAAGGAAATACTTAAACTTTGTTACTTGTCACAGCTTCCTCAGAGATGCAAATCCAACTCCCAGCCATATGGCATTTCATTCAAGACTGAAAACTTGATCAAATGCTGTGTCTTTTGAGAGTGTTCAGTACTTCCCTCTGGTGGTCTGTCCCGTAAAACACTTCTGACACAAGAAATTGTTTAAATCACTCCATCTTTGAACTTAGGTCATTTTGTGAAGATGTAGATGCATAGAAGTTTGCACCAGTTTTTAGATGGGTTCTGAAGTGGCTTTGACTAGAAGGTTGTCAAAAACTTTTTAAAATTATAGAATGTTTTCTAACATGAACTGGGTTTTGGGTTTGGATTACGTATGTTGTATTGGTGAAATTTAACTAAACTTGAAAGCTCAGGAAAATCACCAGATTATATTTGACTCAGTTTTTAAGAAATTAAGAATGAAAGCCAGCTGTGTATTATTCTGGGCAAGCTGACTTAATCCCTTTAGGAAAGATAGCCAGGGATTCAGCACATTTTCTTGTTTCTGTCATCATTGTACAACTAGACCTTCCACTCACTCTACTGTGATATCTTTATGTGCTGCCGTGATTATTCTATATTCCCCCATGAAACGTATTCTTGCAGAAATTATGACACTCTTATAGGACTACATTGTGTACTTTTGCTGCTCATGTATTTTTTAAAATAATCCAAATTTTCACTATTTCCTTCTTTTGGCATTCAAATATATATACCTGTAATCTCATTTTCAGAATTACTGTCAGCAATATTTTCACAATTTTTTGGAAATGAGCAACTAAAATAGGCTTTTAATCCACATAAAAAAGAAAAGATGAGGTAAGAGGAGCTAATAATTATGGGTAGCATTTGAAAAGTGGTGCCACATTGTAATTCACTCTCACCCATCTGTTAACTACCATTCCTATTGCTGTGAATGACATTTTTCTGTGAAATATTAATCTTTCTGCTCTTTTCTCATATATTTGTTTACATAGTCTTCCTTCTATACTTTTTTACACTGTTGTTATCACATAAATATTTATTCTGTGAAAATTGGCCGTTTCTTTAGAAGTTGCTATACTATTCATTTTTCACTTTCTTCTGCAGGACCATTTTTTAAATGAATTACTTCTGAAGTGACTTGAACAGCAGTCAATGTAAAACAGGAAAACAACTGAATCTAAAGGGGAAAATATTCTGTTATCCTTCATGCTGAGTTATTGCTGCTTTTCACAGTTCCCTGGTGCTTTCAAATTTTGGAGGATGCAGGAAAAACAAGGATATCCAGGCCATAGTTCTATGTTTCATGTATGGGAACTTAACCAGTGTTAGGTGTGGACCTGTCTGGAAAAGTGTGATTTCTAACGGCAGAATGTTTTGAGAAATAGCAGTTTGTGGGAATTTGTGTCAGCCATTTGTGTCAGCCCTCAGTTTTCTTATACAAAACCAATTCCTAAGTGGAATATAAGTGAGTCTCATTTTGCCATGTAAACCTGACAAAAATTTATACTTTGAAACTAGTACCCTTGAAGGTCACCCCTGCGGTAGATATCTGGAATACATTTCAAATTCCTGTATTTCCCTAGGTGTATATTTTGACAGGAAAATACAGAATGAGATACTCAAATATCTTTCCTAAGATTCTATGCTAAAAGATTCACTGTTCTATTGGCCTCCCCCATGGTCAGGGACCGAGAAAGAAAAAAGATACTGTATTACCTAGAGCTCACCAGAAACCTGGTAAGAAATTTCACTTTAAATAATAATCTTCTTGAATGGAGATAAAAAATTTAGAGTTTGGATTTTTTTTTTTTTTTTGGTGTGTGTGTGAAAGAGGAATCCATTTAAAAAGAAAAGCAACAACAAACAGAAAATCAGCTCATTTTCAGCTTTCTCTTTAGCTAGACACATCTTCCTAAATCCCTGAGGACCCAGCAACATAACTCCACAGGCAGGTGGAAATTCACTAGCTGAAAGAATATGGCATTCTGGCACACACATGGCTGCCTGGCAAGCAGAGAAGCAGACAACTTGTCTTAATCACTTAATTCCTTAGATAAATTTGAGAGAATCAATATAGAATCATGGAGTATTTTAGTCTGATATAACTGGCTTTTCAGTCTCTCTAAAGAGTAGTTTGCACTGCCGGAATGGTATCCACTGGCAATCTCAAAGCACTTCCCAAATGCTTCTAAATGAAGCCTTGTAACACATCATTCCCATTGGGTAAGGAACAAACATGAGAATTGATGGAAACTTTTCATTTTACTGGAGATGGTCCAAACTACCATCACTGAACACTCCCTTCATTTCAAATGGAAATATCAACATAAATTTTACACATATACTCAAAGAAAGAGAACCTTTTCTTAGTCTTGTTCTTTCAAAAATGCAGATATGTTCTGGCAAGAAAGACTGTAGCAAAGGAAAGGAAGTAGATCCTGGTATTATAAATAATTCTTTTTTTTTGCTTAAAAATTGCTTAAACAGGAACCAAACTCAACTTCCACAGCAATGAAATAGAATAAGTTTCCTTTCAGAGTTGGGCTTTATCCATAGGTCTGAAAATTTGGCAAGAGTTTTACATGTCTAGTTTTATTCATACACTTTTTAAAACATATGAGTGGTTATTATAAGAGTAAATAATGCTCAGTTTAAAAATTCACTGCTGTAAGTAAAAAAGTTGAGGACAAAAGCAACTCATACCCACCATTGCCATTGAAAACAGGAAAGTAAAGAAAATAATGGAATTTAAAGCCTTTAAATACTGCTCAGGTTTCAAGTATTATTACAAAAATTCTGTGAATACATGTCATGACTTAATGTATATTCACTAGGTGCAGTTTTTCTTGACCTTAAACCAAAGAAATCATTGTGTCCACTTGTTACATAAAATATTTTTTGTTTTTCTTTTTACTGTGTATGTGTTCATTCATTACCTACCTTTACCAAGTAATTTGGATCAAGAAATTCCAGTTTTTCTTGTAATTGAAATATAACCACCTAATGTAATTTTTAAGATCTCCAAAGTGACAGTGAGGTGTCAAACTGAAATTAATGTCTGTGCAAGACCTTTCTGTAATTTTCTTGCAATATGAAAAATTTAAGGTCAGATCTGATTGCATCAATAGTACAATAAGAGGTAAAGAAACCTTGGGTACTCTTTACTCAGCTCCATGGGACCAGGCCTTTCACTAGAGATCATAAATCAGAAGAAAAATGACGCTTCCCACTTCAATGTGAAGTCTTTATTTCCTCCCTGGAGCCTTTATTATTATACTATTATTATAGACCTTATCATCATACTGTAGTGCATTAGTACCATCAAAACAAAGTACTTCACTTTGAATAAAGCAGATCATTATGTCTTCTATTACTACTAGAGTTTTGAGGAAAGTTAGCCATGGTAGCCCTAGGTTTTTGGAAAGTCTTTGTTTAGCTCTTGAAGATTAGTGCTTTTTCAAATTTTTTACTGCTCCCAACAAGAAATTGTCATTGACCCTAGAGAAGAATCAAGTTTAATAGCATTCCCAGCAGTAATATTCAAGATGCAAGCGTTATGGTACATAGGATAATGTTGACTTGCAACAATAAATATCTTCGTGCATTTTGGATTCTTATTTATCTCTTGTGTTTTATACACTTGACATATATTTAGGTAATTTTTTCAAGCTTTTCATTGCAAAATGAGTTGGGAAAGAGAACAGTTGTTGTAGTTGTTTTTATTTTTGTTGTTTATTAAAAGCCAACTTTCAGTGACAAGAAGTAAAATCTAGGAAATTTGCTAGGTAGTAGACAAACAAAAACCTGTGGAACTGCCAACCCTAGTAAAGATTCACAAAGATATTAAATATTCCAATTGCATAATAACTGCTTGAAACTAATGTATAGCTTTAGATTTAAGAGGATGATTATTAGTATTAGTATTATCTTTCAGGTTTGGAAGAGTCCATTTTCAATGTTATGAACATGGGCACATAGACAAAGTTTCTAAATGAAAAACTCCTATTCAGCTGTTCCAGGGATGGAGAATAGAATTGGAGTTACATTACTAAACACAAGAACCATACAAAGGGAAAAAGAAACCTATTTTAAGAAACTTAATTTATTTCTAAAACTAATAGATAAGGAAGATAAAAATAGAGGAATGCAGTTCCTTTACCATTTTAGAAGGTTTAAAAGTGGAGTTTAAGGGGAAGATACATGTTTTTGAGCAGTCACTTTAAACTCAGGCCTTCAGTCTCCTATTTAAAAAGAGGAAAAGAGAAAGAGATTATCAGAGTATGGCAGTTCACTCCTATTCTTTCACTGGAGTGGGAAGAATTATTGTATAGAGAAGGCCGTCTTTCTGCTCTAAAGTCTGCCTTGAGCAATCAGCTTAAACTTGATTCCTGACATTTAGAGAGCTAATATTAGGCAAGATAAATTCCACCTTATGTTAAATACTTCTCCATGATGACAGAAACATGAAAATGACTGTGACATGGAAGATAATAGGATTGTCTGCATTGCTTGTGCCAGAGGAGAGGTGAAGAAACTTCGGTCTTCAGCTGAGCTTCAAGTATGCAATACAGAATGCCGACACAGAACAAGAGAGAACAGCCTGCCCTGGAGAGCTTATTCATTCCCCACTGTCAAAGATACTAATAGTTTTACCAGAGCAGGACTATCTTCCCATGCTGGTCTGCCACAAAACCATTACCTCAGTCATAATTCAGTAATGAGATTTATAACCCAAGTACCGAATACACTAGAAATGAAAAAATGTTAATGCATTATATTGATATCTTTGATTTTTAAGGATAACTTATTCATCAAGCTTCCCCACAATAGAAGGTCTAATCAGAAGCTGAAAGCATTTAACAAATACAATGTTTTGAGAATTTAAAAGCATTTTTAAGCTTTTGGAATCCTATTTTATGTGTGTTGGGGAGAAGGTAAAGGTTTCTTTAAAGCGATATGTGGACTACAATTTCACACTTTCCCATTAGAGTATATTGAAGGATTTTATAAGAGATTTAGTTTAAAGATCCAAGGCTAAAATCAGATAAAATGTTAGGAATTTCAGGGTACGTATCCCAGACCCACTATCCATTCAGTATGAATTGTCTTCTTAATCTTTAAAGTTGTACTCATATAATTGCTGTGTAAACTATCACAGAAGGTACAGTTCATAACAAGGGACAAAATCTCTGCAATACTGGTTGTTTATTCTTATTTCACAGACCATATCATTTGTCTTTGGCCAACTTGGTTTCATCCTTTCTGTGTAATGCACACAAAGTATACATACATCAAATCCTGTTTAATATCCCATACATTAACATCCCAGGTGACCCTGCTAGATACACAGTCAATTTATGAATGGCATGTCAAACTTTGTTTGACAAGAAGATACTACAGATTCTTCTATGTTGGGGACTGAGCTATATTAACTGCACCATATTAATTAGTCTTTAAAATTCGAGTGACACCTATAGGAACTAAAAACATTCAAGCTGCAGCATTATGAAATAAGCAGCAGGTCACCCTGAATACGTAATAGGTTGCAATATGAAATTTATTGCTTACTGGTTTGCTTTTTAACAAGCTTTATCACAGTGTCAAATTTTTAAACATACCTGAATTTTGGGGTTGATGTCTATTCATTAATTTATTTATTTTCAATTACAAAAAATGCTGTAAATTACTTATTTCTGTGAGGCATACACTGTGAAGTCTAGTAGCTGAAATATAGTTGGACATATGGTGGCATCTAACACGAAATTTTAGTAAGTAAAATATAACAAATAACAGTAATTAATTAAGAGATAATGGAATTTGAAAGCAACTAACCGGTTGGAATTTTTTAGCTGATACATTAGTGTCATAAATAAAATTCGAGAACTTCCATCAGACATTGCTAGACACCTCGAGACAAACCTCTTATTAAAAGGGTTTAGATAGCTATGGCAGAAAATTAAAAGCTGATGATTCATTTTGCCATTGCAGAAGAAATAACATTACATGGAATTTATAAATTATTCTTTTTGTCATAGAATGCATAATGAATCACAATTTTTGTTCATCCCTTGCCTATTATTAATTTAACAGGCATAGAGATGGTGTAATATATTTTCTTCAATTCTAATTTTTATTATTAGAAGACTTATTTTCAGGATTAGCATGGTGACAAAGAGGAATGTAGTGTTGGGGTTACAAAAGAGAAAAGAACACAAGTCTTTCGAATTTCAGTTCTCCAGCTTTGCATGGCAGTCTGCTTAAGAAAAAATGATTCTATTCCTCATAACAGAACACACTTCTCATTATGGAAGAGTGATGCACTCTTGCCTTAATGAAGCCACAGACTACAAAAGAGAGATTGTGAGGGGCTCTTTTGGGATGCAGCTGCTTATCCAAATGCAGAAACATGCAGGGAATGTATACAGTTTGTCCTTCCTTCCTCCAGCTAATATGCAAACAGTTGTAAGGATAATTAAATGAATGGTATACATTAATGATTACATAGAAAATGTTTATTTATATGTGTTTACATAAAAAGTGTCGGCTCTCTTTCCATCCAATAACTACCCTCATTCTAGGACCTAATTTCAACATTTCTGTTTCTCTGGACAAAACAATAAAAAAGTTATTAAAAACAGACATTACTTTTACTAAATGTTAATTATTGAAGATATCAGGGATATATATTAATATATATTAAGGGTCACTTGAAATATATTCCCTCTTTTTAAAGATAAGGCATCTATTATTTATGTTGCATTTCTCAAATTGAAAGCAGTGCAAGTCTTGGGGGTTTTAGAGGAATTCTGCATGGCACAGATATGGCAGATAGTAGTGATTCTGTGTTGAGTTGATGTTTGCATATACCAGCAGCAGAGGAGCTTCTGGCTTTGTCCATGTTGCACAGCTTTAGTATCCCTGAACCTTTTCTTTGGCTTTCAAAGTGAATCCTTGGAGTGCCCACAATGTCTGACACCAGGAGTGCTCTCCAGGACATCCTGAGCACAGTTGGGCTGGAGGAAGCTGGCAGAGAGGAACTGCCCTTTCAGGCCCACCAGAGTATCCTTAGGCAGCCTGTGAATCACTCTGACATGGAGTGTGCCAAGTGCCCAGCACTCCCCAGCACAGGTCTCACCTGAGAAAGAGGAAAGGGAAGACCTGCACATATAGCATCACATTAATTGGATCTCCATAAGGAGCACCTGTGAACCATTCAGCAAATTCATATATTTTCAGTTTCTTCTCGCCACAGATGAATCTCTAGGCTCATGTGACAGTTTCATATCATAATTGCAGAGTGGTTTGGGTTGGAAGAGACATTAAAGATCACCTAGTTCCAACCCCTCTGCCATGGGCAAGGTCACCTTCCACTATACTGGGCTCCTCAAAGCCTTTTCGAACCTGGTCTTCAACACTTCCTGGGTTGGGCATCCACAGCTTCTCTGGGCAATCTGTTCCAGTGTCTCACCAACCTCCTAGTAAAGAATTTCTTCCTAATATCTAATCTAAATCTACACTCTTTCAGTTTAAAGGACAGACCTACATGCCATGTAGCCCAGGTCAGTCATTTATTGAGTGAAAAATGCATGAGACCATCATCCTGCTGCGAAAAAGACAGTACAAATATGGTCTCTCTGTAAACAGTGCAAGCATAAGCTTTTCCTCCAGTATCCAGACCTACCACAGCCTGTCCACAGGCTGAAAAACAGCCACTTCTCTGCTTAGAATCAGATCACAAATCTCCATCTTGGCCCAGCCATAATGAGCATATCCAGTAAACTAGAGACAAACAGCCCTTTTTGGGTGACCTCTTTCTGTGGTAGGTCCCAGAATCTTTAGATTCATCTGCTGTTGCTCTTGACATACCGCCAGGTCATGTTCCTGGAGATATGCCCTATATACTTGCATGGCACTGGGGTCCATCACACAGTATGTTTCGTTCTCTTGCATGGTGCTTTCTAGGAGCTTCACTTTTCCACTATCTGCCAACCTCATTTATGGTATCTTGTGACACATGCTAATGCAGTGAGTCCATTATAGGGACTGATGAGGGTGTATTTTGGATTAAGATGGTATTTCATGTCACAGACAACATACAGTGGGTAAACACTAAGGTTGTCTTGCTAGACATGCTGTGAAGACCTATGGGATGTCTTGATGAGAACATCTTATGCACATTGGTTATGTCTGAGCTACACCAAAAATGTCCTGAGAATTTGGTGCATTGACAGTAAGTATGAGTCTGAAGTGTTCTTGCTGACGTGGTCTTTAGAGTGTGTGTATGAAAAAAATAGTGGAGGCAGAACCAGTGGGAATGAGAATTGCCAATTTAAACCTCTAGCTTGCCAAAAAAGAGCTTCCATGGGGTGACTGTAAGGAGGGGGGTAGGTGTGAGGCAAAGAAGTCATCAGTTCCAAATTACCTTCAGAACTGACACTACAAATACGCTCACACAGTTTAGCTCTTATTTTCAAGCTATCTGTATTTCTGAAACCAAAAGTGCAGGTTAATTGCAGTTCTGGGGAAAGTGGAAGGTCTGTACAGTCTTGCTCTAATTTTCTTGCCACCAAAAGAAGTTCAGGTACCTCGATGAGGGAGAGCCCTGTGGTAATTTTTCAGTGTTTGCTGCCCCAAGCCTTGTGATCTTTGCTAATACAGAGCCCCTGCATCTTTCCCTTCGTTGTGTTAGGGCTCCTCTCCCTTATCTTTTCAGTCTCAGAACTGCTCTGAGCCCTTTTGGCCCATCCCTTTGCCATCCATCACTGAACTCTTCCCATCTCAAAGTCTTCCCTGCCTCCCCAACTATTTTCCAATCCCTTCCCAACTTAATGGCCCAGGCTCATGCTCCCTGACGCTTCCCCACCAGCTCTTCCTGCTCCGGCCTGTCTCTGGGAAGCACAGCTTTTGGCATGGAAGTTGCTGTGCTCCTCTATCTCTGCACTGTCTGCACCCTGTGAGGGTAGCTGCTGCCACACCAAACCACCACTATTGCAGGCATCTGCTGGTACCCTTCAGCTCATCTCCATTCATGTCCTTCCAGCAGCAACTGCGTGCCTGATTCTGGCAGGGATTTAAAAATCCCGCTGAGATGTTGCATTTATAAAACATTGCCCTACATGCATTTCAGAGGAAATGTTCAGTAAAAAGGGGGAAAAGAAAGTCCTCCCTGCAGCAGCTCTCTCTCCTTCACCAGCCATTAGGATTTTCTGGGAGCATCTTTGAGGGTTTATTTAGCTTTCTCTCTTAAAAGGATTGACAAATGTTTTTAGGAGACTTTGGCTTTGCCTCAAAAGCTTAATATAGCATTAAGGAGAATTACATAATTTAAAGACAGCAAAGGCCAAGTAGGTCATCCAGTGGAACCTCTCAGCAGTGCAATCTGGCATTGTTCAGACAGTATTTTGTGATGCCTTTGTCCAGTCTAGATCTGATTTACAAGGGATAAGGCTTTCTATACTCCTCAGGGGGTTTTCTGACAATCTATGTGATTTTAATCTTTGGAAGTTTGCAACATAAGAAGTCTGATACATGTAACTTTCATTCAGACTAAAGAAACTTCTCTTTTACACCATACTAATTTCACTTATGTACAAAAGTCAAAATATACTTTTATAGCTCAGCAGCAACCTAAATAAAAGTGGAAAAAAGCTATTCAGTCATTCTCTCTTTTCTGCTCATTCACAGAGAAAAAGAGCTCTGACTAAGCAAAATCTCTCTACCTATAATCATCAGTGCACCTCATCTGTTTTCAACCCTTACATCTGTTCTTCTGGATAAGTGTATCTTTTTTTTTCTGCCTTCTCTCATTTCTGTTTTTACTTTTGACCTTCTTAGTTATTTCCCAATACTTTTTCTCAGAGGCTTTGGGGGATTTTGTGAAATACTTCAGAGTGTTCTGCAAAGCTGTAGGATGCCTGAAGTTCACAGTAAGTCTAACTGATTTGCTGTAGTATGTTGAAGAACCGCTGTTCCACTGAAAGAAACAAGGATTTTGATACAAATTTCTCTGGGGTTCAAATGCCACCTTGCTTCTGTTGTTTTTCAGCTTCACTTTTCTCTTCCAACAAAATTTTGAAATCAGTAATCCTGATAAGAGTTATTTGATCCCAAATTTTAGAGAAGCAAATAAGATGTGCCAGCTTGACTTTTAACACTTGTGTCATGCAGGATTTAGTTCTAGCAGGCCACAGTACTACAAATTGGCATGCTTAGCTGTGAAGGTAAGAAATACCACATTGATTTGAGCAGGACTACATGGAGGCACAAATTCATCATCAATGATTGTGTGATGAAAGGTGTTGTTACTGCATGACACAATGCAAACAACTGGCTTGTGGTAGTGCGGAAAAACAAACTTCAGAGGACTTGAATTTTGTGTAAAAACTGTATTAAGGCTATTGTCAGACTTGAAGAATCATAGAATATCTTAATTTGGAAGGGACATACAAGGATCAGCAAAGCTCAACTCTTGGCCCTGCACAGGGCAGCCCCAAGAATCATACTTTGTGCCTGAGACTTGTCCAAATACTTCCTGAACTCTGACAGTCTTGTTACTGTGACCACTTCTCTGGGGAGCTGTTCCAGTGTCCAAGCATCCCCTAGATGAAGAACCTTTCCCTAATATCTAACCTAAACCTCCCCTGACTCAGCTTCTTGCCATTTCCTCAAGTCCTGTCACTGGTCACTACAGAGAAGAGATCAGTGCCTGCCTCTCCACTTCCCCTCATGAAGCTGTAGACTGTCATGAGGTATCTCAGTCTGCTCTTCTCCAGGCTGAACAAGCCAAGTGACCTTAGCCACTCTTTGTATGGCTTTCCCTCAAGATCCTTCACCATCTTTGTAGCCCTCCTTTGTATGATTTCTAATAGCTTTATATCTTATATTGTGCCACCCAAAACTGCACACAATATTCCAGGTGAGGCTGCCTCAGTGCAGAGCAGAGTGGGACAATCCCCTCCTTTGATCGGCTGGCGATGCTTTGCCTGATGCCCCCCAGGACACAGTTGGCCCTCCTGGCTGCCAGGGCACTGCTGACTAAGATTCAACTTGCCATCAGCCAGGTTCCCTGGGGCCCTTTCTATAGCACTGCTCTCCAGCCGCTCGCTCCCCAGCCTGTACATACAGCCAGAGTTGCCCCATCTCAGGTGCGGAATCCAGCACTAGCAATGTTTCTGCATGCAATGAAAGAAGGTAAGAACTGTTCCAACGCTGGCATTGAAATAAAGAGATAAGATAAATATTTATGCTCTCGAGTGCCTGGGGTGCCATTTGAGTTGTCAATTCTTGTTGTATGGAGTATCATGCACGCCTATCACGTGCTGTTGAAAGACATTTCTAATGCTTCACCAATATGTTTTTGGACAGAGCAAAGCATTTCTTGTTTTGACAGTGAATTACAACCTTTACAATTTCATTTATGGGGAAGGATTTACAGAGAATTAACTTGAAATGAGCAGGATGTGATCTCTGCTTGAATGAGGAAGTGCAGTGGATAAGGAAATATCTGTCATACAACAGGCTGGGACTTGTCTTCAGAATTTTTTTTATCTGTATGTTCTACCTGTATTTGAAATAAATTGGGTAAAATGTTCCTAATTATGTAATGAGTATTCTGTCTGGGTTACCCAGACAAAACACATACAAGTTTTATCTCATTGTAATTTTATGTGCTCAGTTTTGAAAAGGCACTGTTTTTTCCCCATTGGGTTAAAATATTCATAAGGAAAAGAAATAAATCTGCCAAACCTGCATTTTTTAATATGAATCAAACAAAGTGAAAACATAGTAAAAGGTTCAAGTTATAAACTATTAATCAAGTTGATAATTGGACATTATATTGCTGTGAAAATAATGGTTTTGAGTCACCTTAAGTGACTTGATCCTCCTGGAATAAAGCACTGAATTTCCATGCTATAACATTCTTTCTAGTGATCTGAATGCTAAACCAGATCATTGTGATTAATGACTAGAATAACTAATGTAGAAAGAATTAACAATGACTTTTCAATTTTCAGCAGTAAAATGCTGAAGACAACAGGTATCATCTGTGATACACTTACTTTATGCCTACAAAACACCATTAAACAGTGTGAAACCACTATTCATGGTTTACTTTGGAAACAAATATATTGCACTTTTAATCAGGTAGTAAAAGACCATTAAATTAGATATTTTTATAGAGGAAGTGTGTAGCACATGTCCTTAAAGAGAAATTAAATTTTTGGACATGGAACACTTATAATAAGGTGTAGCCAATAGTCATCAGACTATTGGGGGCTTGAAACTTTATGGTATAGGCACCCATCCTATTTTTAAATTTTGTGATACCAAAATTTAAATACCACAAGTTCTATCTTTGTGTTCATGTAAAAGTTTGGGGCAGAACTTAAGAGTTAGTGGCACTTGGGAGATTTGACTTTAACATGCAGTGGGTAAACTGGGAAGATTAGTAAAATAGGTATTAATGGTAATAAACTGGGACTGAAAATATCTGTCTCAAAGTTTTGTTTTAGGTTAAATTGACATTTTTTTTCTGCTCCATTTTTGTTGGCTGCTGGGGGTTTCTTTCCTCTAGATTTTTGTGTAGCTCCATGTTAGTAGGTTTTGAAATGGGTGATTTCCAAATTGTCCTTGAACTGCATATTTTTTGACAGAATGATGGGAAAATGATGTTATAATTTTTTATGTATATTTCTTTAAATCCCCCTAAATGTTATTCCTGCTACTAAATGGATTTAGAAGGTGTTTTTCTGCAAAAGTTCCAAGTCTATAATGGATTCTGAATTCAATATACTTCTGAATTGGAATATGTCTGGATTTTCTCTGTGAAATACAGACAGTTTCCCATATAGCAGGCAGCACCTTGGCTCCCCAGCTGTGCTCCCCTCTCACTGCCCAGAAGTTTCACTCCAAAATTCTTTTGCCATAAACTGTAAAATTCTAAGGCTTCCTTAACAGGATGGCTTTTGGGCAGCTTTACAAATGAAAGCTACCCTATTAGAACAGAGAATTTGGCACAGATTTTTTTGCTGCTGTTATTTTAAAGAGTGAGAAAACACCTACATCAATTAAAATAAATTAAAAAAAATTAAAAAAAAAGAGGAGTGAAGCAGCTTAAACCCCAAGATTCAGTCTTCTGCTGCCATTAGTTTATGTACATTGAGAAATAAGGAGAAAACTGGTTTTTAGACTGTCCCTGACTTTAAGGGAAATGTCAATGTTCAAGCTGAATGTCTTGTAACCTAATCCCAGTGTGCTTGCTCCCATGCCTGTTTCATATAGATCTCCCATGTCCCAACACCTAAAAGCAGAAGCAACTTTAAATGTCACATCCTTTCACTGTTTGCAGGTAAGAGAAGAGAGATCACAGAAAGATACTGAGCAGCATTGTAAAAATTAACAGTTAACAGATGGCGAGGAGATCCATAAGGCAAAAAGGTTCACGTCTGCCTGCAGCCTGAGACATCGCCCACAGTTGTGCTTATTTGCAAAAGTATGGAAAAATCCCGTCCTCAGAAGTTCATCCACCATGACAGATGTGCTTTTTTTTTTTTTAATTTTTTCTATCTCCTTTCTTATGTTTATTGTAATGAAGGGCCCACTAAGCCTGAACAGGTCTCACGTCATCTGGCTATCTTGAGGAAGAAGAGAGGACTTGGTGTGGGAGTTGTGGGCAGCCAGACACAATGTTCCTGGCATTGGTGTGCCTCTGGGACTGCCGTGTAGGCTCAGCTCTTCATGGTAAATTCCTACTGAAACGTTGAAGCTCTAGGACAGGTTCAGCATTGAAAAGGTCTTTAGTTTTGATTCAATGAAGAATTTGCTGGGTGAGCAAATTTCCTGGGACATTTTCTGAAAAGTCTGCTGAAGCCAAATGCTGAAGCTCCATCAGAAGTACTGGGGCACAAGCTAATTTCCTCCTTCTAGAGTTATCATAGAAAAGTGGAACTTTTATTTTCACAAGTGCCTCTTGCTACACTGGGTGAAACTATCAATCTCTTAAACAATAATACCTTTTGCCTTTCCCTCTGTTACCTATAAATAGCTGCTGCACATTAATTTTAAAAAGCAGATGTCATTTAGTCACCTCAGACACTCATGTTTTTTCACCAACTAAAGAAGGTAGTTTACTTTATCCTAATTCAGTTGCTTTTTTTGCCTACTGGGAGTGCAAGTAATAAAAAACAACTTTATTTAAAGATCACTGCAGTGGGCTTGCGATAGTTTGCTTCAATAGTTTCAGTGCTATAGTAGTCTTTGATGGCTATGCAGGTTTCCACTACTTTTGAACACATCAAAGATCTGAGGAAAGCCATTTTCCTTCTTAATAGGAAAATCAATTGGACTGAACACATAGGTTCAGACTGATAAAATTAAATGATGTTTGCTAGGTAGATTAAATTCTTGCATATATTTTAGCCTTCAAAGAAGCCAATACTAACCAGCACTGATATTCATGCCAGGCCAGATAAGATCATTAAGTTGGACTAGGTGATTCTTTGCTGTTGTTTTTGGTTTGGTTTGATTCAGTTTTGTTTGGGGTTTTTTGTGGTTTTGGTTTGCTTTGATTTCTTTTTTTTTTTTTTTTTTTTTTTTTGTTAAAAAAAAAAATTTTAAAAACTNTTTTTTTTTTTTTTTTTATGTGTGAAAAAGAACAATATTACAAGCTACTTTCTTTGATTCATTGTCTTCTGAAACAAAAGAAATCTGAAATCTTAAACTAGGCTTAGATGATTAGAATCAGGCTGAACAGGAGCATTTCTTTGTTTTGTACTCCTACAAGGTTCACTGGCAGATGATATTATGTTCTCCATTTCCCTAGACACATGACCAAGAAAGGCTGCGTTTCGTGCAAGATGCCATTGACTTTATTGAACTCAGAAGTGCAATCTCCAAAGTCTGCCTCCTTGAGATAAAGGAAATTCTTGATGCCACACATATTTGCCCCCTTTGGCTATTCTCCTTTCCACTACTCATTACAATTTGGTGGTTTTACACGGATTATGAGATTTGGAGGCATTTGTCCACTAATTTTCCTAATAAATATAAAATAAACAACTTGTTTTCAACTCTAAGTACTTAGAATTCCTATAAACAACAGATGAAGTATATGTATATTTAAATATTTCGTACCCCATTTCTCATCTGTAAGTATGGAGAATATCAAACGCCATTTTACAACATTGTTTCACACCACTGTCAATGTCAGAATGTTTGTTCTTCCACTACTAGGCACAAATATCTTCAAGGTTTAATTTTAGATATCAGTTACAATAATAATGCAGCCTTTCTTTACTGAAATGTTGCAAAGTTTTTTCCATTAATGGTAACAAAATGTGGATTATCCCACTTTTTTATTTGCAGTGACCATGTGTTTTAGATAATTTGTATCACTGCAGAAAGTGACATTTCTGTTGTGGGATCCTGCTCTTTAGTCTTCAAATACAGTGGCAGCACTTCCACTGACTTTACTGAAATTAGAATGCAAATCTTCAAACTCCATGTAATCTGATTTAAAAAGATAGATTTCTTTTTTTCTGTATTCTAAGGTATTTGCTTTGTAATGATTGTTTTCTGGATTCTGCAGATCAGTCTTTCAGTAAATTATTTAGTAGCCTACTGGATTTTCTTAATCTTCCAGATTCTTTTAACAGTCTTTTTTTTTTTTTTTCCTGTGGAAGGAGCTTTTCAGTCATATTCTATTGAAAAATGTCATAGGTGACATAATAATAATCATAAAAGTAAAGATTCAGATAATACAGAAAATGCTGCAATCCAGCTAGAAAGTGGAAAGGATTGAACTGCACCTTTCTGCACTGTTCTCACATAAATGTTAAGTGGTGGTTGCCATACATATCACATGTAAGATTTTTATATCTGAAAGAAAATAGATTATAGTTTTGCCCTCTTAAATGTAGGATATTGAAACATTAATCTCTTAAATATCTTTTCCCCAGAAAATTAATAGCTGTATTCAGTTAGATTCTCCTCTCATTTCTGTTATTTTTACATGTGAAAGTAATTTCTTCTTCAATAAAACAAAACATGGTCTTGACTTCATCATTGTAATTGATTATGAGCATAAAATCACAAAACTGAGACAAAATAACAAGGTTCCAAGGTGCAAAATATCCCTAAATCATCTTAGCTTATTTTGGGAGTTCTAAAGAGAAATATGGTCACAACTCTGAGTAATGCTTCCTGATTTCTGTGGAGCTCCTCAGCCTGTGTTGTGTGCACTATTGAAACTGGCCACACAAGTATGCAGACAACTTTCCAGGTTCTTCAGGTCAAGGCCAGTCCATTTCCATGGAGTATTACAACAGTTTTTATTTTCTGGGAGGAGGTGAATCTGATAATGAGGGACCATTATTTATAGCAGTGGTAGAAAAAGCAAGCTACAAGACTTGATACATATTTTAAGTACTGTAATGATTATGTAGTTTGACTTTGAGAAATTGAAGGCCCAGAACCTCAGGGAAAGAAGGATTTGCCCACTGTGCAGCAGCATGTTTTTAGGTACAATGTAAAACTAGTGAATCTGCCTAAAAAAAATCAAAATATGGTAGTAAAGAGATCTCTCATAAATCAAACAGCAAAGGCAACAACGTGGCAGATAGTAAATAACAAGCTTATTAACACAAAATTAGGCTGCAGTTAACTATTTTCTCTAGATTTGCTTGGCTTTATATCTTTGTTTCTACGGTAAACTGCCAGGATAAATGGAATAAAATTCCTAAGCAATACCTTGCATGATGGTCATTTCTCATACATTAACTCCCCCACAACATGCATATAACTCACTAAGTGTTTGGTTAGTGCTGAAGAGAACAAGAGCACAGTGTTCTCGTGCTTCATCATAGACTATAGACTGACCCATAAATCCCAGCTTGCCTTTTACATCCATATATATTTACATACAAGTATCTATAAATCCCAGGATGTCTTTTACATCCATATATATTTACAATGTATTCTGTATTTTCTGATAACAACATGTAGATCAGATAAGACTAGCAGGAAATAGCAACAAAAAAAATCTGAGACAAAATATTAAATAACTCTTGGGAGTAATTTCCTCAGAATCAGACAAGTCATCCCAACATATATTTTATCCTGTTACCCCTTAGATTGTTATTAAACCAAAGCACAAATTGTCTCCATGCAAATGTTATTTCAAGGCAAGAATAATAGCAAGTAGTTCTGTTCATGTCATAGACCTGTATTGTCTTGTCGGCTGCTAGTACACTTCAGGAATACCTTTTCTCTTGTCTTTTCTTTTTTTTTTTTTTTATGTAGTCGTTCAAATACAGCTATTATTTTAAGCTGCTTTTTGCTTTGATTTGAAATATATTCAGCTGTTTACAAGGGCAGAAAACTTGATGAAAAAGTGAATGAGAAATCGTCTTGTTCTAGCATGGGGAAAAATTAGCTTGTCTTTTTAGAACTGGTTGGAAGTTTCCAGTGAACTGGATCTCAACTGGTAAATGGTGATTCAACAGAGCTGAAGCTTTCTGTGGGATCAGGATGACTGCATTACGACTGTGGAAACCGGGAAGGCAGGTAGGTTCTAAGCTACCTCCAGACCTTACTGGCTGAATACTATATTGCATGCTTCTTGTGCTCTCTCTTCCACCAGAATGGTCTAAATTACTTGCCATCTCACTGGCTTGAAACTTTCTTCAAAGAAATCCATGCTAGGTTATGCATTTTCAGTTTGGTGTATGATCGGTAATTCCAATTTTTCCACAGGATGATCATGCTGATTCCTGTGTAGCTTTATGCATCTGTGTATGGAAATTCAGGCAGAGCACAATTCCTAGCCTACCGTCACCCATAACCCTGCAGTCAGCTTTGAGTAATTACAGTTGATCAAATGTTTTCCAAATGCCATTTGTAAATAGTATGGACCAGATTTGAATGTAGTGAATAAATTCCAACTCAATGATGACATCAGCGGAATGAGGTGAATTCACATCAATTATTGACTACAATACTTTCCTGCTCAAGTCTTTGACATCAAACTACTAACCACTAGCTGGCAGTGATAACCTCTATCAGATGTCACAGGTGTATATATTAGAAGAGTTCATTTCCATTTTGAAGGTGCTAAAGTATTCCAAAAGCTCTGTCCTATAATGTCTGGTAACTATATTGTTGTTTTACTCATTATTGTTATTGCTGTTACTATTACTGCTACTGCAGCTAGTTTTACTCTCCGATCTTTTGCAAAGTCATGAATGGATTACAGATAATTCATTATTTCCTTTGTCTTGCCATTATTTCTAAGACTGACAGCAACTTATTTTAAATGACTGAGTCCCAAGAACACCCACTTTCTTTTGAGATCCTATCAAACACACTATGATTAGTGAATGCTAATCATTTGTATTCACTGGAGAAACTGATGTTTAATCAAGTTAATCTCATTGCTTATAAACAAGTCTTTGACATCCTTTGAAGAAATGATTGTATCTTCTTTTAGGGCATTTTATCTCTCAGGCTGCCAGATAAAAAGCAGACAAACTTGCTTGTCTCTGAAGGTTGTCAATATTACATTCTGATGCTTAAATTTATTTGCCTAGTCAGAGAGATACACATTTTGTTTGCTTGTCTTTGGTCTACTTGTTGTGGAACTGATAATGGACCTCTGAACTCATGTTCAAGACCATGTATAGTTAGTTATCTGCAGTACATCCAGAGGGTGATGACAGTGAGAGAGATGGGATAGGGAGGAAGTGAAGAAAGCTTGAACGTGAGGTAGCCCTTTTGTGTATATTGTAGCAGTCATTTACCCCATGTGCAGATGGGCAGTCACAGCATCCATAACCTGACAATATCAGGTATTACAGAGACAAAATTTAGTTGCTTAAATAAAGCTTTCTGATGCCATTTTAGATAACGGTGGCTTCCTGCTGTTAACCTGGAAGGGCAGAAGTCTTCTTCATGTCCTGTGTCATATGTCTTAACCTCATGCATAAAAATTTGGAAATTTAGGCCAGCACTAAAGGTACAGAATATTGTCATTTCCTGATATTTAGGCAATTGAAATGAAACTTGCTATGTGGCAAGATAGTCCTCATCTGTCCCGAGGCAGTGGGATTTCTAACCACAGAAATACAGTCACCACCTTACAGTACAGAGAGATGTACCATGGACATCACATATGGATATAGATGAACAGGGTTAAGTCAGGAATTCCACCAGGCTTCAGCATCTTTTCTGGATACATGTCCTAAATACATAGGAGTCATAATCTGACGAGCAGGGGGAGTTTGTTCTTTTTCTTGAACACAATTGTGCAAGAACTTAAAATTTTACTTTCCATTAAAACTCACAAATATGACTTATTATGAAGCTTTAATAAGGAAATGAGGTTGTTGGGATTAGCCTGAAAGGGGGGCAGACACACAGAGATACCAGTGTAATGACTAAATATATATTAATGGGCATACCTCAGTATTATTTTCCCAGCTCAGTGAGAGGACAATACAGAAGGCTGTGGTCAAATACAGGATTTTATTTAATTATTGTAGTCAGTGATTTCTTAATTAATCAAACATTAGTTCCGATACCTCTTTCACCAGCTCAAGACATTTAGGATAAATCAGCCTCATTCATGTCAAGAGAATAAACTTCAAGAGCATATTCACAAACATGCATTCACCAACCCCAGCTAGTTATTTATGCTCCTCCAATTTGCTCTGCCAAGCAAATTGTGTTACTATTGTCCAGTTCACTACTTGAATCAGTGGCTTGTAAAACTTTTTAGTTTCTGAAGTGATAGTATAAAGATCAATTGTTGCAGGGAAGAAATCTTAAAAGATTTTCAGACTTTCTCTTTGGGCTTCCAATGAACCATCTGTTTACCAAAGCATCATCTATTTATTTCAGTCTTACCTGATATAGTTAGATTGTCAGGACCGTTCAGTCCTCTGTGTTGCTTAATCTGTGACATAACAATGCTGAGCCACAAAACAAAGCCGATCGGAAGTCGTGCTTAATGATAAGACAATGGACATTTTACCAGCTTAATGTAAAGACATAGAAGTATTACAGAATATAAAGTATTGTTGAATCCCTCTGGGTAAAAAATTCCAGATCATAGAATCATAGAATGGTTTGGGTTGGAAGGGACCTTGAAGGGTCCCAGGGGCAGGGACACCTTTTACTAGACCAGGTGGCTCAAAGCCCCATCCAACTTGGCCTTGAACACTTTCAGGAATGGGGCGTCCACAATTCCTCTGGGCAACCTGTTCAAGTGCCTCACCAGCCCCACAGGAAGGCTCTGCAGAAGAATCTGGACAGGCTGGATTGATAGGCCAAGACCAATTGCATGAGGTGAAACAAGGCAAAGTGCCGAGTCCTGCACTTGGGTCACAACAACTCCATGCAGCATTACAGGCTTAGGGAAGAGAGGCTGGGAAGCAGCCCAGAGGAAAAGGACCTGGGGGCACTGGTCAGCAACAGCTGGACATGAGACACCAGTGTGCCCAGGTAGCCAAGAAGGCAAATGGCATCCTGGCTTGTATCAGAATATTAGGAAAAAATTCCTCACTGAAGGGTTGCCAAGCAGTGGGATAGGCTGCCCAGGGAAGTGGTTCAGTCCCCATGGCTAGGAGTATTTAAAAGACGTGCAGATGTGATTCTTAGGGACATGGTATAGTGGCGAAACTTAGCAGCATTAGGTATACAGCTGCACTCAATAATCCTAAGGGTCTTTTCCAACCTAAATGATTCTACAATTTTATCTAACATAAACCAGGAATTAAGAAGGATAAAAAGCATTTTGAAGGTCACTTAGCAAAGGACAAAAATTGACGGCAGAATAGTTGAATACATCAAAAGCAGAAAGACACCTATGGAAGTGACAGGACAGCTTGATGACTGAGATATAGGAGCAGCACGGAGGATGGATAAGCCCATAGTATGAAAGCCCAATGACTTCTCTCCGGTTGTCTTTACTGCTGAAGAGATAAAGAGCTTCCCAAAGCTGAAAAATCCCTAGTAGAAGATAGGTCAGAAGTGCAACATGAGTTTGAAGCAAATATACAGGAAGTATTAGACCAAATAATTAAGTTAAATGTTAATAAACTACTGGGACCAAATGTTAGTTGTGTGTGAAACCATAGGACTGCTAGCCAAGCTGCATACCTAGATTGGTTGGATGGCAAATGTAACTCCTGCCTTTAGAATGATATAAAATGAACCAGAGGGTATTAACAGAGGGCTGAAGACTGCTAATAAATTCAGTTCTTTACTTCTCTCATCCTGAGATCATGTACCCTGTAGAAAAATAAAAGTTAGACCT
Source organism: Oxyruncus cristatus (assembly GCA_013399855.1). Classification (NCBI taxonomy): domain Eukaryota; kingdom Metazoa; phylum Chordata; class Aves; order Passeriformes; family Cotingidae; genus Oxyruncus; species Oxyruncus cristatus. The sequence continues at coordinate 477,466 of VXAY01004501.1, forward strand.
AATCAGTCTAGAAACATTGCTTTTCAGTTCATTTTAGTCTCATTCAGTAATCATCAGTAGTAAGAGGCAGAGAGACTGTTAATGACCTTAAATTTGCTTTAGAAACTTAAAATACAAGTAATTTTATCCCCCCTGGGTATGTATAAATGAGGAAAAGCAAAGAGCATATGCATTTGACTGGTCACAGAACAGTCATTAGATTTATTCATCAATATCTAGCAAATACTTATTCAATTCAGAAGTTCAAGGGTTTCAAAGCAGCCTAGATAAGAACAGTGAAAAGCGCAGGGAAATGTGGTCTTCTGGCTCAGAGTTGGGAAGCAGGTTGTCCCTGTTCTGCTTCTGGCTTTCATGATGACCAAAACAAGCCATTGAATGTTCCTGGTCCTCACGTGAGAATAGTTTTACCAGATATAGAAAGGGATGTATAACAAAAGAGGAGAACAACTGTTTCACATAAGTAGTGGGAATATTGGTTAAGAAGGAGGAGGAATATTAAAAGAAAGAATAAAATGAACCCAAAATATAAGAAAAATAATAAAAAAGTTATCTATTGTGATGAATGCAATGGCCTCACAAGATAAACTATAAAAACCTTTTTCTTTACAAAATAGAATGATAAATAGAAGTACAGTAAATAACCAAGCATTTGTAAACACTGCAAACATGCAGTAAAAACATTTCAGTGTAAATTAAGGACAGCTGCTGAGTTGTTAGCAGTTACATAAGTGTAAAATCAGCACAAGTGAGGTCAGACCAAGGTCTAGGAATGTTAATATATTTGAACTGGTATGTTAATGCATCTGAGCAGGAATGCCAGGTACAAATTTACAATGCAGCATCTGAAATTAATATTCAGTGCTTTTCCCCTCTAATAGACTTTGGTACTGTGGGAAATACAAAAAGCGCAAAAAAGGAAATCTCATGCATTTGCCAAAACTACAATCAGCAAAGCAAACTGTGAGCTAACAAGCAGCTGTTTTTCATTCTGGTATAATAGGAATAGAAAGAGAAATATAGAGATTGGAAGGTAGCAAATGAGTTTGCTTCACTTCCCATTCCACTCTCTAATATTCCAAGGAACCAACAGTGTCCTCCTCTGGCATTGAATTATTTTTGCTGTTTCAAAGGTCTCCAGTGTTCATTTGTATCTCAGAAGTGAATGATGACACAAGTCACGTATGAAACAAAAAATCAGTTATTCAAAAACAGAGAACAATCATTTTGGGTCATTGGGAAGAAATGTCTCTGTTGAAGCCACATAGCAAGTTGGAAAAAAAAAAAAAAAAGACCTCCCCCACCACAAAGACATCAGCCAGACAGCACAGTGATGAAAAAAAAGTAAATTGAGAGCACAAAGTAAAGAGAATGAGAAAGAAAGAAGGTTAGCCTGAGTGATTTAGTGATTTAGAATGGGGATGATTCAGTGTTGAGGGCCAGGCTCTCGTAAACTGAAGTCACATAACAGTGAACTTGTCTGATTGTATTGTATCATTATTTTTGGGGCTTGAAGTTTTTTGTGGGGAATACTATGAATTGTAATTACAGATGTTCATTTCACAGCATCTTAGCTTTTGACATTTCATGCTCAAAGATACTATTCTGAAGAAACTTGTGTCACTAGCTTAGCAAACATGCAGATTATTAAAAGCCTGAGAGATAAATGAACAACACGCAAAAGAAGTGACCCTCTTTATAATTCTTTTAAAAAATGCTGCTGAAGTGATTGTGAGTAGTTGCTGAGTCCTCTTTTTGGCTCGATCCATTTCTCATAAAGCAGCAAGAAGTGTAAGATTAAAGGAAAGAAAAAAATGAAGGGATCCCATGCTTTCAAACCTACGTTTGACCTTGCCTTCTGCTACTAAGAGACAAACCATTCCTCTAACCAGCAGGACCTTGGAAGTCTTGAAATTAAATCAGGTCCCTGCCTCAAGGTATTTAAATTAGGTAGCTCTCTTAGCTGGGGCAATATAAGACAGCTGCCTGTTTGACCAGGCTGGGGAGAGAGGACTGACTATTCTGGCTCAGCTCCAGGTGTGCAGTTGCCTTCAAGCCCAGCAAAGCTGCTTCCAGCATAGAGCACAGACAAAGATGTAAAGCACTTCTCCCCAAGCCATCATTATCTTATTCATATCTGCTCCTTAATTAATCCCAGCTGAAGGGCTACTAAGCAGGGAAGACTGTTTCTTTTGGGCTGAGTAAGCTTGACCTCTCCTGTTGCAGAGAAGGACATTTATCTGCTTCCATAGCTGGCCAGCTGAGAGGCATATGGTTGCTCTGCCTACACGCTGCTGTGTGGATCCCCAGCTGAGAGCAGCATCAGCCACATTCCCATGCTGTTTTCTGGAGATGGTGCCAGAGAATCATTGGTTCCATCCTACAAAAAGGCAACCAAACACTACCAGTCTCCTTTATGAGTTCTGCTGTTGCACTGTGGCACATTTCCCAGGTGTGGATGCCTGTACTGCTGATGGGGGTTGTCTGAGATGCCAAATACTTTCCTGAAGGATTTGTCCTTCCCATAGCTAAAAGCCCCACTTCTGTGTTTTCTTCTGCCTTGTTTGTTTTTTTTTTGGTTTTTGTTTGTTTGGTTGGTTTTTGTTTTGTTTTGTTTGTTTTGTTTTTGTTTATTCCTGAGCATTGTACCCCCACATGCATGCCTCATGAGAGGGCAATCCGGTTATGCTTCTGCTGCTGTAAAGGAGTTTTCAGATCAGCTAATGAATTCTCTTGCTCCTCAGTGGCTCTTAATTATATCCATATTTAGGCAATAAACCATGTTAACTACTAAAGTTTAAGAACTACAGACAAGGAAAGCAACACAATAGTGGTACACTATCATCTGAAAAAGGCAAAATGAGGAATAAAGGTATCAGTGGCAAGAGTTGTAACCTCCATCACTTAAGAAATCCAGGGTTTTGTTTGTGGATGGGAACTAGAAACAGAAAGGTAAAGAAGCAAAACAGAATGAGGAAGTGATCAGCAGACTTTAGGGTTTTTTTTCCAAATAAGGTGCTTTGGAGCATATAGAGCTAAGAAAATCTCTTGAGAAGATACAGGGGAAGTGAGTAGATAATAGAGAGGACTCCGTATCATAACTAGGTAATTCTAAATTTTTCAGGATTTGAAAAACCTTGGATCATTGGATCATGTTTTCTGGTTTCTGCATGTCCTGTTGGAGATGAATAGCTGCACAGATCCTCTGACAGGTAAAGAGAGTTAATTTATTCTTGTCTGACAGCTTTTATAGTGGGGCTGCACCTTGGGAAAACATAAGCAAAAGTTCATTTGCTGTCTAAAAAGAGGACATTAAATAGTCCTATACCATTTAGTATGATTTGGTATTTTGATCCGTGTATGGCTTTGTGTTATCCTCCACTAATTTACTTAAGTGTTTGCAAGAAGGGGCCAAGGAGAAAAAGCTTTCATTAGAGCTACAGAACTGCTGAGTTTTTTGACAGTAATTCTATTTGGAATTCATTTATTTAAGTACAGACAAGGTGGGGTTAAGGAGTGACTTTTTTTCCTTGATACCAATAGGATAAATAGTTGAATGGAAATACCTGCATTGGTGACTGGAATTGCTAAAACCTCATCCCTTAACAAAGTTGACCCAGTGTGGTGTTGCATAGGTTTCTGACTGGGCCTCCTTGCTGTGCCTGTCACAATCAATCCTGCTCTATACTAAAACCAGGCAAATATATATGTGTACATGCAAGTAAGTAATCAAGAAAAGCCACAGTGAAAGCTTTACCTACATTTTTCTCTCAGGACTTCTGGGAGAATATTTATTAGGGACAGTATTTCATTCGCCAGGATTATTTTCTATCCTTCGTGCAGAGGCTGCAGAGATGACAGCTGTGTTGCTGGTTACTAAGATGCACTTACGCAGTGCACGGACATTCTACTGAAACAGGCTTTTCACAGTCTCTTGGGAGCAGATTTCTGTCACTATTAACCTAAGGTCTATTCAAATCATTGACATGGAGATAAAAAGCTACCTATCTTGTCACCAATTCTTCAAGTCACCTGCATTTTATTGGATCAAGTAGAACTGACTGGATATGAGTTGTGGTGTTGGATGGAGTGTGTTTTGGGTTTTCTTTTTTGGGGGCTGGGCCTTTTTTTTTTTTCCCTCTCTGTAAAGGGCAAAAGTGAAGGGGATGATATGCCAAAAATTTGATGTCAACAGCCTCTCTGTGCAGACTGGTTGTGATGTGCACCTTTCTACGCTATTGTAACAAGGAATATTGTGTAGTCATTTGTGGCTGTCATTACTTTACATAGGGAAAGAAATGGAGATAAGAGACTCTAAACACGAAACCTGAAGGAAAAGGCACCCTTGTTTAAAATATACAGTTAAATAATGTAATGGTGAATATGCTATTCAATGTCAGCATTTTAAATAAAATAATAGCTGAAAAATTCAAAAGAATAATAAAAAATTCTACTAACTTCAATTTTTCTACCAGGATGTAAAAATAAGTTATAATTTTTTTTTCAAAATATTTTCCTTTTTAAGTGATAACCTGGTTTGAAAAAAAATCGTAATGTGTCTTAGCAGTTTAAACTTGAAGAATGTTTTAATTTGAAATTTTAAATTAATTTATATTTTAAATAAATTTTTTTCATTATCTAGTACACAGGTAAAGGAAAATGAATGTTCACATGTATTAACTTGAAATAATGGAACTTCTGTAAATATTTAAGTAATACTTTTTAAAAACACTTATTTGTTATTAGTTTATTTTGGTAAAACTTAAGCACATTATGACCTCAGTAAAAGATAGAGCCAGTGTTAAAGAACTGCTAAATTAAATAAATAAATAAACAATAACTGAAGAGTTAGTAACATCTCTTAAAGTTTTTGTCCAGCTATAGGTAAGAAATATAATCTCTTCCAGATCATTGAGAAAATATCAGTCTGTGTTTCACATATATGCCTTGCTTTCATGGATTCCTTATTTCCTTCAGGAACAGCACCCATTAATCTTCTATGCCATTAGCTCTGTCTTGAAGACTTTGAAGTATATTTTCCACATCTGGCTGTGTGGAAGGTCAGGATGTTCCCAGCTTCACTTAACTACAACCAGATTCAGATGACTGTTTTCTAAGCCATCTCATTTTTATGTTGTCTGATAATTTTCATCACTCCCAAACTGATATTAAAACTAAAATTGAGATGCTGTTGGTGATTTGATTTACATGTTAAATTAAAATACAACAATAACATTATTCATTTCCATATTGTTCCTCACAATAGCCATAGACTATTTTATAATTCAATCAATACTGATATAAGTATTAAGTAGAAATTTCTTCAAATTTTAACACAAAAAATAACACTGCTTTAGGAAATTTACATGGTGAATGCCAATCTTTGCCTCAAATAGCTTTTAATGAAAGACAAATATATCAACTATGGACAAATCTGAAGTACTTTAAGACAAGTATAAATTTTACAGCACAGTGCAAGACAGGATAGAGAAGTGCTAGATCCATATCAGCCCTTACTAATGAACATGCAGTACAGCCCTCAACCCTTAGCCATGACATCATCTTTAAATGGGGAATGTCTCTCCAATGAACATCATGATACTATTGGAGTCAGTGGAAAAAATTCCAGCATTTCATCTCTGTTCTTATATCATACTCTATAACAAGAGAGTTTTATATTTGGCTATATTAAAATTCCTATATGAGGTACTAATGAAATCTAAATACCATATTGTGAAAAGTGACTCACGTTATTCCTAGGGTTCAGGATTGTGTTTTCTCTCCATGTCTCTCCATCTGCTTTCTCTCTGTCCCTCTTTCTTAATAAAATGCACAGACCCTAGTTGTAATTTTGGGAAACTCACATTTTGGAAATTTTTCACTTCCCATACAAAACAATCACAGGCACTTCAAGTCTTACAGGGAGGTCATATGGACATTTACAAAAGTGTATTTGCTCCAGCTCTTTTACACTGTTCTTTTAAAATGTGCTCAAAGCATGCTTCTTTGACTGTTTAGATGAAATGCATTACTGAAGCAAATTTGACTCTTCAGCATCTCTAATATTTGCAGCAGTTATTCCTAATGACTTTACATGGCTTACAGTTTCTCTCAGATTTCTTTTTCCATGATCTAATAAATCTTTCCTCACAACTCCAGGCTTGTGCCATCTATTTCAAATTAAGCTTTTTTTTGTTCTATATTTCTCCTATATATCCTTATATTTCATCTTACTCACAAATTAAATTCATATGAAGTGTAACTGTAAATATCCAAAGCCTTTACATTCTCTCTTTGCAACTCAGTGTCTCACAAAATATTTTATAGCTTACCCAGATCATGTACAAATTATTTGCAGGAGTTATTCGTTTATTCATTCAGAAAAGTAGGATGAATTAAAGAAGTCTTTAACAGCACCTTTCAGCATTATGCAATGATTTAAGACAAGAAATGGGGAATGTCGTATCAATTGAGTCTGTGAAGGAATGTGGAAAGGCAAAATGCTGTTAATCTGGTTATGGTTTGGAATAGAGACTTACATCCATTATGATATTTTCTCATAGGGATATAAAATAGCAGTGACTCATAACTCTCCCAAAGTTCCATAAGATTTATGCCTTCCAGAAGTACTGTGACAACCATATGCTAATAATACTTACTTAGGAAAATTTCAAGATACTATGTTGTGCATGAAGATAATGAAATTTAGATTTAAAGTATTGTATACTCTGTGTGTTAAAATGCTCTGTCATGCAGAAAAACAATATTTTTAACAAATTCTTCACCAATATCTAGGATTAAGTGAGGTAGCTTTGGCAGAGACATTACCCCCATAGCAGAATGGGAGGAGGCTGAATATCTGAAAAAAACATGCACCAGAAATTGACTTGTGCCTTCTGGAAAATTTCTTTGGCATAGAGAGAAGATCAATGCACAAACACTCCTCAGAGGAAGTTAGAAACAGCTCTGGGACAAGTCACAGAAATCGCAGAATAATCCTGAAGAGACACACAAGGATCATCAAGTCCAACTCTTATGTGAATGGCCCATGCAGGGAATTAACCCACAACCTTGGCATTCTTAGCACCATGCTCTGACCTACTGAGCTAAGCTGTGGCTGTTAGACATAGTGACTGAGCTTCAGGTTTCATAGAAAAGGAAAGACAGGGCAGGAAGGTGCCAACAAGGTGTGCTCCTAAACTCACACCAAAAACCCCTTGCTCATAGGTAATGAACACTGGCTGGAGTGGCACCCTGGGTCTTCTTCTGCCTGTCCCATGAATATGCTCCTTCATTTGCCAAATATATACCTGAAACCCACCCTGTCAAATTCACCTGATGACCTATCTTTAAAGCGTCTTAGCACTCTAACTACTGGAGCCCTTCCAGCAGCTTTGGCACATACAGCCTGTCTGTGAGCACAGTCTGAACCAAGGCTTGATGGGATGACAAACTAATGCAGTCCATGTGTGTTCAGAAAATGCTGCACTTTGCAGCATGAAAGTGGAAGCCCTCGGTCTCTCATCGGTAACAGCACCACCATCTATGACAGATCATTCACATAGGTGCTAAGAAACACTACAGCAGAAGAAACAGCATCTTACCATTTCATGCATTAATTTTTTATGTATCATCTCCCGAGCTGTGCAAATATTGCACTTAAATCTACTGGAACTGAGATTTGGACTTTCTTACGATCATTAAACTCTGATCATGTTATCAAAACTCCTACAAACTTGTCTGAACTGGAAAGCCAGTGAATCTCCTTCATCTGGGGACATACCATAGGATGCTGGTGGACAACTGCTGTGGTCCAGTGTATCCTCCCTGGAGGCTATGAGGAGGCTTGATCATCATTATTTAAGACATATTAAGCTGTGGAGGAAAAAGATCATTACCACAAATATACAGGCTCTCAAAACTTCAGAAATGTCTGCAAGTACATTGCTTTTATCACACATCCATATCTGTCTCCATCATGTGCCCAGTAACATCTCTTGCTTAAGACGCACTGTACAATGCCATCTTCCCTCACACAGCTGCCATTCCTTTAAATCAACCTGTCAGAGAAATATTTCCTCATTCCCTCTCCAAATGGAGGCTCCCTCTCTTCGTCTTCTCTAAATCATGCTGGCTTAAGGCCCAGAATGGACAATGTTCAATTCTGGACAAATGGCAATTTGTCTATACAGATGAAAATGTGTCTGCGCTGAGCATTTTCCTTCTCAGCCACACAAAGTTAGGAGCAAGAGTTTTATGCTCTTACAGAAGTAGTTCCTGCTTCCCAATATTCTGAAGTCCCAGAGGGTCTCTGTTTATCAAATTTCAAGGTTTTGTCAGTTTTCTGAGCAAAAGAGTAAATTGTTTTGTAAGTTGGTTTGTGTTTATTCAGTTTAATCTACCTTTCATTCTGAGGCATGTGCTGTCAAGGAGAGGAAATGAGAGTAAGTAAGAGTTGAGTAAGAGGAAAATGTGAACCATGTGAGGCAAAGTTTCAGTAAGATAGAAAAAAAGACATGGGAAATGTTTCATGGAAAAGAGCAAAGGCATAGAGAGCTAGAAAACTGTGTGTTGAGTCTGGTAGAAGATGGACAAGGAAGCTGTATTTACTTGACATAAGGAGAGAGAACAAGGCTCAAAGTTTGCTAGAGGAGAGTAAAAAAGCAGAATTAAAAAAGGAATATTCAGGTTCCTGGCTGTATTATTATGAACTTTGTGACTATGAGTATTCCATGAGGTTCAAAACAGAAAAAAACAATTTCTATTTGCTTGGCCACTTCACTGACAATCACTTCTTAAAATCATATGTTGATACAAAGGAGTTATCCTTATAGTGGCAGTTACCACCTGATGCCTTCAAGAAACTCCTAGATTTTACTCCTATGTTCATACTTCTAATTATGGGCTGCTTTGATGTTGTCTCCAGCATAATCTCTTCACTTTCCTGTAAAACTGTCTAAAAAGTGACTTTTTGTCAGTGCTTTTTCTGAACTGCACCTCAGAGTTAGCTCCCTCTCAGCACCACCAGCTTCAGTCAAATATGGAATCTGCTGTATTTAAGTCACCTTCTGGCCAGAGTGTGTCAGAGAAAACCCTTATCATCTTCTGGATGTTTGTAAAGAATACAAAGTGACACAGTCAATGACATCTTCCTCTTATGATTCCTCCTGGGTTTTCAGAAGAACTGGACTTCACCCAGAAAAGTAACTGCCTAGAAGAACCACCTTGCATATGGGGAGTCTGCTGATAAAAGGTGATTCAAAAAGACTCCTAGGCATCACTGCTTCCTTGTCCACTTACCCATTCATAGACGGCAAAGGGTCGCAGAGAGGCGACCTGACAAGCGCTCACAGAGAATAGTCTCGTTCACATAACTAGTAAATTCTTCTCTCTATAAATTCTACAACACATGCTTACAGTAATCAAGTGATTCATTGGGGCACTGCAACTAACAGCATTGTCAGGCAGTTGTCTTTACTTCCACTTTCTTCTGGGTGCACTTCATGGTTACCAGCACACAAATAGCATCCACAGCCCTCGCCTTCCCCTAGGTCTTTGATTTAATTAAAGGCTATACAAACACATTACATAAAGCAGTATAAAAACATAATGCCAAGATGCAGCACTGCCTGCTGGTGACAGTGCTGTCTCTGGGCATGATGATGCATTTGTGTGGGTACTTACTGAATTACATTAATTCAACTAAAGATTGCCAAAAGAAACATTAAAGGAATATCATTGCAATGCTCTTTTGCAAACTAGGCTTATTAGGGTTAATCAATTTTGCACATATGTAACAAACTATTTAGAAGATCTATACTGTAATTTCTCAGCAACAAAAGTTTTGGACTTCTAATTTTCAATGAGAAAAATTACACTGAGAGCACGAAATTAGTTTCCAGAGTACAGAAGTGAATGCAATGTAAAAAAGTCTGATTTTAAAGTCTTGTAATATCCTCTCCCAATTTATATCTGTTATACAGTAAACCATGGCAACAGTGTTTTTCTGACCATCCTTATAAAAACAATAGGGATCATTCTGGAAAATAAATGTGAGAGAGAGAGATTGAGAGAGAGAGCCAGCATTGGAGGATGTTCCATATCTTCTGTACTAAAATTAAAATCTTCATTTTGCACCTCCCATACAGATCATATTTTCTCAACAAAAAACAAGGTACTTATTAGCTCATTTTGTACTGCTGAATTTTATTTGCTTTTTCTACATGTTAAGCACATTGATTCCCAGATCATGTAATATTTAAAAAAGAAAACAGTTTTAATGAAATTTATCAAGGACTTGGAATAAAAGCATACAGTATGAGGCTTTCAATTATGAGGAGAACAAGAAAGATGAGTTCTCAAATGCTGTGTGGTCTTGGCAGCATCAGGCTTGCAAAATTAACTCATAAGAGTGCAGTCAAAAACATACATGACTGTATTTGAGAAAGCTGGATTAGAAAAGAATAGATGAAATATTATCATCTTACAGTCTGTATTTCACACATGTATTCACAGAGATATGTACTTCACGTATTTTTACTACAGGCTAAATAATTATTTTGGATCTAAACTTTACCCCCACACACTATTCTAGAATATGAGGTTTTCTAAAGGTAACTTCTATTGCAACTCAAGGAAAAACATACAAGTCAATAGAAGTCAACAGCAAAACTTGCATTAATTTTCATGGCCCTTTTTTTCACTTTTGTGGCTTTGCCAAAAAGTACAGAAAAATAGAGATGTAGAGAAGGACATAGTTGTTTTATGAAAAAAAAATTCTTTCAGTTAATTCTACTTTAAAGGAAGAAGGGTTAGGGAAGCAAAATTTTTCTTTGAACAGAATTATTAAAGAGAAATAAGAGATTAGAGAAAGAAACTGAGTTTAGATCAGAGGCAATTGTGTACATCATGTTCACTTAAATGGTCACTGAGGAGAACTGGGCCATGTCCTTCAAGAGCTGGACATCAATATATGAAGTCACTGTCAAAGCAGCAGCAAGGAAGCAAGCTCATCCAAAGAGACTATTTTGACCAGTAAGGATAAGTACTTTCCCCCACTTTATTAGACCACAGCTGATGGAAAATTGACTGTGTTTGCAAGTAAAAAAAAAAAAAATCATATAGAACATTATGCCTGGAACACAATGATGTTACAGCATAGGCCTTTCATCTCTGAATGAGTTCATGTATAAAGAAAACCATTTCCCAGGAAAAGTGTAAAGGCCACCACTAAACCATATGCACAAGTTTTTACTCTCAGAAAACCTTCAAGGTATTATATAATACCCTACCACAAGAGAAGCCACAGTATGCTTTTGTATAAAACTCTGTCATGACTTTCTCAATCTTTAAGCTGGATTTGTCACTTGTTTTGATTGCTAGTTCCAAGGGTCAAACACTTTTAACATTTATTCTTGTTTTTCTGATGTTGCTTTGTGTAGAGTGATCCAAACTTCTTTGCAGTTAATTGCCCCTAGGAAACAGTTAAGGGATAACATTTTGTATAGAAAGGACAGTACAATACTATTCCAATGAGGCATGGAAGTGGAATAAGAACCTTAAGCTTCCTACCATGTGTTTCTTGAATCAAGATTACACTAAGGTGTACATTTTTATGTTATGTTGCTATGTAATTAATTATTAAGACAAAAAAATCAGAAATATCAGAAAAGAATGCGAATATGAAATGTTATTAAGTGTTTTGGGTGCATCTCCTCAGTCACAATAAAAAAATGTAGATATATAGAAATTATACTCAAAATGCAAAACCAAAGTAATACGCCTCATAACATGCAACATTTCTACATTTCTGTGCTTGATTATGTAAATTTTGCTTGACTCAGAAACTTATTTCCTCATATACCTCATCTACCCATCACCTTGCACTTCCTATTTACCAGAAACACACATGCAGAAAAAGACAGCTTTTGAAAACATTCCCAGGAAGACAACGGCCCTGCAGTACCATCACTAATTTCTGTCTTTATCCTGTGTTAAACAAAAGCTAGGGGAGAGGCATCTCACAGGGGAAAGAAATGGGTTAGATTTTTCCATAGGCACTTACTCTCATGAGCCTGCAGACACATGAAGCTGCACGTACAGCCTGGTTCTCCAGAAGGTCCTGCAACAGAAGTAAGGACTCTAAGATGACTGAAATATAATGTAATTGTGTGGTGAGGATGGCCTCCATCATGGGAGCAAACTGCTCCAATGATGAAGTGGCAAACTCATAAAAATTAATTTCAGCCTCTAATACCTGTACACCATTGTGAGCCTTAAGTATATACTGTCAAGAGAGGCCAGAATATGCATTCCCTCATTCATAAAGTAGGTTCAATTCAAACTGATTCCAAATGTTGTGGAAATATGAACATTTCAACACATGTATTAAGAGTAGAGAAAACAACATCACATACATGGTTTGTTGTTTGCTGGAAAGGAGTCTCTTCAGATGAGATCTGAGATTTACGAACTCTGATTAAAATCATCCTAAAAGGTAAAGGGATTATTCACTTTTAAAAAGTAATGACACAGATTTTTCGATCTGCAATTTCATATTTTCATAATGTTCTTTGTTACATTAAAATTGCAGTATAAAATATTCCAAAAGCATAGACTAAGTCTGAAAATAACACAGTTGTCCTAACACTGCTTTTCTGCCCAAATTAAACACCTCAGGCATTGGAGGTTCAAGAGAAAATTGAGAAGGCAAAAGACCTAAGTCACAGACACAAGTTGACACTCTGTGGCCAGAGCAAGTGAGACAACAGCCCTCAGAGTGGCTCTATTGCCACTTTATCAAGACAAGTTATGTCTTTTATAAAATTTAGTCTTTTGATCTGAGCAGCTTATCATCTTTCAGGGCTTCTTGTGTTGTTTCCAAATGAAAAGAGAAGTTGATTATGTCTCAGGCAGCTTAGGAGCAATCACAGCTATTCACCAAGAGTAGACAATCTTGATTTTCTGAATGCAACAAGAACCAAACAATAGCACAGACCTTCTTTGCTTTAAGTCCCTTTCATTCCAATGTTCTTTATATTTCCTCAGTAAGTGACTGCTTCAGTTCTTGATCAGCCATGGGCTACATTTCTTCTCCTTCTTTGTGCTTTATTCTGTGGTACTTCTTATGCGTGCAGGCTTCTAACTAAAATTATATTCAATCAAGCCTTGCTCACCAGCTAGTTTAAGCTCTAGTACTACCTCACATCTTTTTTTGGTTGTTACAGTGATATATGCTTCAAATTTTTTTTCTGGAGACTGTTCTCACTTCAGCAACCTATTTATCTCTTATGGACAGCTTAGGTGGGAGACAGGTTTTACTCCTCAGTCTCACTGTACCCATCAGTCCATCTCCAAATGCCATGCTTTTATAGCACACGGCACAGAACTGTGGGTCTAGCTGGGGACCTCAGAGTCTAATATAATTAAATCATGAAGAGTTGTAATTGGTGTGATATATCGGAGTTTGCAGCAATACAGGTTGTGATCTCCACAGAAAGCTTGCAAGGTTTCATATTCACAACGACAGGTGCAGTCTATGGGATCCCACCTGTGTTTCAGCTCAAACCCTGAAGCCCCAGACCTGCCTTCTCTGGAAATTAGCCAGCATGAATCATCTGCTCATCCCAGCAGGGTCTGGGCTCAGCATCCCAACAGCATGGCTTCAGAGCATCTACACCATCATCAAGCCAGGCTCGCAGTGCTGGTTCATTCAGACACATAACCACTTGCACCAGCTGAGCAGTGAGATAACCAGTGCAGACCTAGCAGTGATCCCTACTTGTGGCTTTTCATGTCACAGAGTCACAGTCTATGGGCTAGCCTCAGAAACAACTGAATATAAAATCTGTTTCTGTGTCAGCAAAGAAGGTGAGGATGAAGCACAAACCCCTTCTGAAAAGCCAATCTGATTGTTTGCTTTTTAGAGAAGTAGATTTTGTTTTTGTAATCTTTGGCAGAAAGGAGAGCGAAAAAGGGAAAAAAAGGCATAAGTTCCTTCAGACTCAATGAAAAGTGATTGGCTTTGGTTTGCTGACAGCTGCTGTCTGCTGGCAGTTGTGGGCTTACACAAGTTTAATTTCCATGCTTCAGTTTTTTGCAAAGCAAATACAAGGAAATTGGAGAGGTTGACTTAAGTGAATTCAATGTGTTTTCTCCTGCTGGAATATTGAATTTTCTTTGGCTTTGGAACGGGGGAAGAAGAAAATGGACACAATAGGTGAGGAACGGTGAAAAGACACAAATTTGCTTGCTGGAAGAATTAGGAAAGGGTAAAAACCTAAAAAGATTCCCATCTACCTGTCACACATAAGGGCTACTGCTGAAAAATTGGAGTAGAATGAAGCACACTAATTATAGCATTAAACTTAGCATTTAATTTACTTTCCTGGTCAGTGACAAAATCAAAAAGACAGGGATAATAATGAAGCATAATAATGAGAACTACAGTAGGTTATTATTACTTTTAGAAAATGTTGTGTTGACTCTTCCAATTCTCTGAGTTCAGTTTACTCTCTTTTAGTACATGTTTATTTATTATGTATTGCATTTTGATGATAGAGCAGCTGAATATTGTTCCACAGGATTTCTCCTTTTGTATGGGAAAGTTCTGCTGTTGTAAAACCTACTATAGCCAATGCTTCCTGTCACAGACCCACATTGCCTGCTTTAAGGTCAGCCATGGGTGAAAAGACAAGGAGGTGAGGAAGAACATGTTGGACCCAGGCTTTCCTGTGAGCAAGTTCACAGGGGAATTCTGTTGCTGAGAGTGTTTGGAGAGCTGGAACCAGCACTGATCCTCTACACCTATAACCAGACAGTGGATGTCACAAGAGCAAAGTGAAACACATGCTTGGAAAATTCTTTGGAAATTAGCCATATTCAGGGAATAAAGGGTGATTTATAGCTAGGTTTTCAATGTGGAAAATAAATCCACTAGTCAACTCTGAGGTTAGGTCTTCCTTTCCAGAAAAGCAAAGTTTCTCAGAATAAAGATTTCCCATAGAAAAGGAACATTATCATATTCTGGAGTGTGTTACATGTTTATGTTCAGTGTTGTTCATTTTTATCATCTATGTCCTTGAAATTGATAATTAAACTGGTAGTTCTATACCAGTGTATATTACAGTATTCTTGTGCTTCATGAACATTTTCATTCCCTTACTAAAGCAGTATTAGAATTGTCTTCTAATCTACTGTAATTTGTGTTGCTATCGCACATGTAAAGGATTATTTCTACATGTTCTCTTTTTCATCTTTCCCTGCCTCTTTTGACTAATTTTACTTCCAGCTTAACTTGGAAATTTTCAAGCTTTTAGGTCAGGCTATATTAAAAAAACCCAAACCAAACCAAAAAACAGATCAACATTCAATTTCCTGAAATACACTTTTTCTATTATGATATTTTCCTGAAATATTTATTTCTGAAAAAAAGACCCACAGACACATGCCAATAAAAAAAAAAAAAAAAAAAAAGGGGTTGCATTACAGGAACGCAACTTACATATTAATTCTACGGCAGGTTTCATTCCCTGAAGAAAGCACAGGGTCTACATGTGAAATTATTTATAAATACTGCCAACTCTGAACATGAAAAGTTTATAAATGTGATACTGTTAGAGACAAAGATTATCTTTGAAATCTCTGTCCTTTCAGGTGTAGGTAATGGAAGACTGTTTTTTCTCCTTGAATGTATATGTAATTGCTTGTGTTCTTCTAGCTTGAACATGCAGTTGAAATTACAATGATTGTCCATTAGTTGCATTAAAACATAACAATCACAGTTACCATATCTCAACAGGAGGAGAAAAACTTTCTGGAAGGAAAAAACTCAACAACCCAGTGTTTCAACTCTTTCTCAGCCTCCTGCCACTATGAAAAGATAATCTCTGTTTATTTTTTTCAGCAAATGTCAGCCATGTCATCTCTGTTTATAGATGAATGAATTTCAGTCTTGAAATGTTTATTCTAATTCTCTGTCAATGGATGATTTTATCTTAGGTAGTTTGGTGCAAAGAAATGATCGCATTACACTTCTGAATCAAGTGATGAAATAAAAATTGTGCAGGATTGAGACTGGATTGCAGCTTTGGGTGCTATCCAAGTTAGCTTTTGTGGATTTTTAATATTGCATGATACCCCATTGTGAGAAAGGTAGGGTGCATGATGTAAAATATAACTTCTATTAACTCTAAACAGATGAAAGAAGTGAAGAGCGAAACTGAAGCGTTGAACAGATATATTTGGTGAATTATTTTCCAAAAGATGTACTTATGGACAAATTTTTAAACACTGTAAAAAGTGCAAATGAATAGAAATTCCTTTATATAAGCAAGTATAAATACATGTCTCTAGAGAAAATGTGTTCAGTGAAGAAGAACTAATGAAAATTAAAAGAAGGTAAAAATAACATGTTCAAGTAAGGTTAATGAGGATCACTTCAATCTGTCCATATACAAAGAAATATAATACAAAATAGGATGAGTAATGTTAAAATAAAAAGCAAGTGGGACCTAACAATAAAGGAGGGGTTCCACTCAAAGATTCCTTCATTTTAATCTTTATTCTCTCTTGTAGTGGATCAAAGCACAGACTCTTTAAACTCCTCCCTGCATCAGTTTTCCAAAATGATATACAACAGTAAAAATGAAGGCTTGTTCACCTATGCTAATGCTCATTGCTCTACCCAAGCACAGATCTAAGCATTTTGTTGCATGTGTGTAACCTCGCAGGTCAAATTTTGTCTCCATTTGAGATCACTGCCAAAACTCTTGATGATTTCTCAATCTATTCTGTCTTCTACAATCCATGAGCAGAATGACAGCTAGCAACACCATCTGCATCCCTTACTCTTTTTGGTTTATCTTTCTTTTATATTGCTCAACACTTCACAAAGTTTAAAGCTTTACAGTTAGGTGAAAATGGAACTTGAAGCCCTTCAGGAACAGCCCACTGCCTGCTTCACCTGTGCTAGGTCTCTGGAGAATACTGTTTTGTTGTTATGGCTCCTGATGATCAGGTCTCTCTGCAATGAGATGGCCACTGCTAAGACAAGGCAGGAGACTTTGCAGAAATGGCAGCCTCTGCTGTGAAAACAAACCATCTCTCTCCTTGTGAACACAAATCCAGCAAATTAGTCTCCCCAGGGCTGGCTAATTTTATCTGTATCCTTCAGACAGAAGGATACAGTTTTGACTGCCCTCCTAAGATGCTGCGAGCAGGCTTTGCCTCTGGCTGTTGTTATGTGCCCAGAGTCACTAGAGAGCAGTTACTGTTTACCTCAAAGCCTCCTGAATTCAACAGAAAACTTTTCCTAAATTGATGTTTGGTTTTAGTGTGTTATGACGAGTATATGACCTCAAAATGGTGGGAGGGAAGACTGTGAAAGTGTTTTTGGAATAACGGTGTTTGAAAGGAACTGCAGGGTAAGCAGCGAGTAGTTCCAAGCAGCAGCACACCGAGATCAGGACTAGAGCAAAAGTGAGGCCAGAGGGATGCTGGAAAGGTCCTTCAAAGCAGGAAAGTATCTCAGGGTCCCAAGAGGAGGAGCTGCATCTTCAAGGCAGAGGTTGAAATTCTACGTGGAGGAAAAAGCACCTGGAAGGCGATGGACTGTGTGGGATATTCCCCAGGCACCAGTGTGTTTGAAGCATATCCTTCACTGCTTCTCATAAAACAGTATATGAACCTGAATACTCCAAAACAAGAGAAGCATTACAGAAAGGTAATAAACAGAAACAGTCCAATAAAAATAAATAAAAATGATAACGAGAGGTATGAAATCATGATGAGATAAATTATTACAATTTGTGTTTGGTGCCGGTGATTCTGTCTTATACATGAGTCAAGACCTTCCAACGTTTAGAATCAGATGGCAGAGCTTTGATGTTTATTTAATGTTAACACTGTTACTGTAAATAAACAAACACATGCAAATCCACTCTCATGACAGTTATGATTCTGTTTATTTGTACAAAAAGCTACTTTTCTAAACTAGTCCCAAGAATCTGTATCTTTACGTGAAGGTTTAGCATAGACAAATTACTGGTCTCAGTCATGATACATACTGCCTATGTGTTCTGTAGCAGGAGTACTTCTACTAAAGCACCTTTTTCCTGTTGAAACTTGTTTTGTTGTATTTTGAATTAAAAGATTATTCTCCAAGCTCTTCAAATAAAAATAAATAAATTGAAAAATAATAAGCTGGATTTTTCAGTTAAAAAAAAGGTCATATTTCAATGCTTAATTCAAATGAAATTCAAAAAATATATTTTTTCAAACTCCTCCAAAAAAATTAGTGTGCTTTGGTTGACCCAAAGCAAAAGTTTAGTTTACTTAGAATGCTTTTAAAAAACTGGGGAAAAATTCACTTTGGTTAGTATACTTTACAAAGTTCATTTGATCTGCAAACACACTATTTAAATAATTGTTTTACTCAGTGCTAAACCAAAACTCATCACAGGGCTTTTTCACCCCAAACACATTAACATCTTAAATGTGAAAGGGCTTATGGATCATTATGATCTTTTCCGCTAACCAGCCTCCTTGAGCGTTGCTAGTCAGAACCAGATTCGGGATTGCCAGTTGCTGCTGCCTGGGAAGTAGTCTGGCTCACTGCAGAGCCACTGTAGTGCCAGAGCAAACTGGCCTTCAAATGAGCACGATTTAATGCTTGTTTCTCTATTTCGAGCCCAAAAAACAACATTTTGTATATATTTAATATTCTATGTTATCCATAATTGTTGGTATAATAAAAGAAATTTCTTCTCCCACATAACTGTTTTTGCTTATTTTACCACCATAGTTAAAACAGCACAAACACTAAGAGTCAGGCCTACCTGAGATATATGTGCTTTCCCAGCTGGGGAGGTCCACAAAACACAGGCCTATAGACCTATGTTTAGTCTCTGCTTCACACCTCAATTCTTTTGCATCTGCACAACATGTTACCTGTGACTCGAGTCTGTGCTAGACTAGCCTTAAAGGAACAAAAGCATTTTGCTCAGTCCCTCTTGTGAAGTGTAGCAGTATGGTCCCATTCTCATCTTAAGTGGCTATTGCAGAGGCTATCAGACACCTCACATAAAGTGGCTACAATGGCATTTTAATGTAAGCAGCAGTGATCTGTTTGCCTGGTTGTGACAAGAACTAGAGTAAACGAGTTACGTGACTCATTTTTAACAGTCACTCTAATGGAAACGAGAAGTAATCAAACAAATACCAGGCATTTCTACTCATGAGCTCTACAGGTTTTTCAATCAATTCAAATAAACATATTCAATAAATATTGTGTATTCTGCCT
This sequence comes from Oxyruncus cristatus, assembly GCA_013399855.1. Taxonomy (NCBI): domain Eukaryota; kingdom Metazoa; phylum Chordata; class Aves; order Passeriformes; family Cotingidae; genus Oxyruncus; species Oxyruncus cristatus. Next base: position 496,763 of record VXAY01004501.1, read on the forward strand.
TGAAGCATTTCAGTAAAAATGTACCCCACATTTTTACCTGAATCTATACTGAAATAACCCAAGGGTCTGAAATATGAAGACAAAAAATATAGAGAACAGTCACTGCATACAGTATAAAGGTGAAAATCCACCCATTTGAGACTGAGAGAACTCAAAGTACTTGAACTCAGGTCAGCTTACACATGTTTATGTACTCTGAGCACTCCTTTCTGTCTCCCTTTCTCCAACTGATCTCATATATCTCTTTTCACTTGCTGCTATAAAACCATTAAACCTTGCAGTTCATCTCATGGCTAGACCTCTCCCTGGGGAAGAGGTTGGATTGATGATGGATGCGCCCCAGTGTGTTTTCTGACAGCCAGCACATAGGACAGCCAGAACCGGTGCAGAGCCTTGCCCGTGCTTTCAGGCTTTACACTAGTAAGCCTAAAAAGAGGGACAGATTGAGTTTCTTAGCTTATAGGTGACTCAAGGCACAGCTGCCTGAAAAAAGTCACAACAGTTAACCTTAATGAATGCTTGGTGCACGCAGTGAAACCACACAGTTTATTGCAATGAAACAAAAATTGTAAAAGATTTATTTCCATTTGGAAGCTGACCCAGTGGGTCAGTGAATATTTATAAATAAGGAGCAAATAATCTTCCTGTCACCCTTCACATCTGCCATTTATGAGGAAGGATTGCCTAGGAGATCTTGGTTAATGGCAACAAAATCACCTTGTAAGTTATAGTTTGCTCTAGGCACCACATGCTATATATGGAGAATAGTAAGAACTGCTTCATACATATATATGTGAAGAGTAGTAAGAGCTACTACAATTCAGAAAAAAAGATGAGATTATAGAAACTAAGACCTGTCATGTGAAATTAACGCTATTAATAATATTTTTTAAATTAATAATAGTGTACACCATTCTGAATGCTAGAGTTTTCTAAATTAAAGTACATTTGGTTTCATATGCAATTTTTAATATTGTTATGAATTCCTATATCTCGTGACGACTTCTGATTTTTACTCTTGAATTATGTATTTATATGTGTAAATATAACATATTTATATTTTTGCCTTTTCTATAGTTCTGTGTAATTTAAGCCTGATGGATATTCTGAGATAGCTTTCCACTGTACCTCTATTAAATGGCCTATTGATCCCTACAGTTGTAAATACGCTCAACATGTTCATTTAGTAAGAATGCAGTTTAGTTAGAAAAATTAAAATGGTATAAATGATCCATCTGGAAATGACTGACTTCTTGCCAAAGCACCATTTGGGATACATTCTATCCAGCCTTGCCCAAGTCACTGACACTATAAAAACAGTCTAGGGAGTGTATTAATTTTAATATGTTATATATTATGCCATCAAATTAGTCACAGTATCATTCATCTCCAGACACATATTTGGGAGCCATGAAATGCAATTGTACCATGGACCAGCTGGGTAGCTGAGGAATATTTCCACAGACTGATAATAGCTATAATTCAGCATACAAGGCAATCTGCTTGACTCCGGTCAAGGACCCACACCTGCGTTTTCTGAACCTCAAGTGTGTCAACTGCCCCTGATAATCTCTGCCTGTTCTTGTGCAGAAGTGTTTGTGTATGTTTAATGCTTATGAAATGTTTTCATGATCCTACAATAAAGGGTGCTGAGATACATAATCTGGCACTGATATAATAAATATTGCTGTTATGAATATCTGTTAAGTCTAATTTTGCTTTCTCCTTTAGTCAGGTTTTGGTTTTGTTGCAATGCATCATGAGGTACACTAAAACTTACACTTAACCCTAATGTATCTCTTTGAAGTCAACTTGGAAATGTTTAATTAATGAAAGCTGAATGTTCTGCCACATAAGAGTCACAGCTGCAAAGCTAAGACAGTTTGTCAGGCCACTTTAAATGGGCTTGATGGCTATCTAAAAATCTGGGAACTCCCAGTCAATCACTCATGAAGCCTTTTAAACAGTTTCTCAGAACTGCTCAGAAGCTGCCTGGAATGACAATGTGCTTGCGTTGACATGTCCATCATGAAAGATGAACTTTTTTGTTAAAACTCCATGTTGCTGGTACTTCTGGGATAATGCTGGCCTTGCTTTCCAAACCTCACATTGAGAGCACAGCTGGCTGGAGGTAATCTTTCTCACACGTGGGATGAGAAAGTTTTGGTGAGGTAGCAATTTCAAAGGGTGTTAGAGGTATTCCTTTCAAGTGACAGTAAAGATTCCTTAGAAACAACATGGGTGAAAAGCTTGGGTTCTAGGGAAAAACATTAAGGGAGAGATTCAAGGAACCAGTGGTCACAGGCAGATTAATGGCCAGGAATATGCAAGGGGATGTGAATTAAAGCAAGAGATGTCTCCTGCATATGAAAGTGGAATTGCTGCTGTAGCCAGAATTTTTGCAAAGCGCTGGAGATAAAGAGCTGGAGTGACTTTTTAAGGTTGCTGAGACACTACAGTCCTCACTTCACTTGTGATTAGAAATAGGTTTGGGCTATCTCGTGAGCTGTAATAATATTTTGCAGTACAATCAAGAGGAGGAATAAAGCACTCCCAATTACCTGCAGGGTTGCTGCTTCTGCCTTTCATTTGTGTTGACAAACAAAAAATTTGAGATATGTTTGAGAAGGAAAGTTTATGTACTGAAAATATTGTTTATTTCAAAGACACAAGGGAAGGCAAACTTAGAAACACTGTGAGTTTTAGGTCATACTGCAAATGATATTGCAGAATTACCATAATTTCCCTTCCCAGGTGCTTCTTTTTACTGTAGGACGCATAGCTGTAAGGCACCTATCACTGTAAAAGATACATCTTTTTGGTGTATTCTGAAGAGATCAAAGTTATAGAGAATGTTCTGTACTTTTTTATAGGCTTTATGCCCATGAGATTAAACCCTCTTAAACCAATTTCTCTGCAAAAACATATGAACAGATACTCTCTGTTCAGGACAGTACAAAGCCTGTAGAAATAGCAACACAGACACTTTAATCTGAAAAAACATAGAAATTGGGTTTTACAAGCTGAGGAAAATTAAGCTAACTAGTAGGCTGGAAATTGTTGGGGAGGACTGGAGTGAATAACAAAGAGTTTTGCTCTCTTGATAGAAAGTAGAGAAAGAAAGGATCAAAAGACTGACAGGAAGTGGGGAAATATTTGGGCTGTGATTTTTAATACAATCATTACAAAATACCTTCATCTTTTTGTTGTTGTTGTTGTTGTTGTTGTTTTTTGACAGGATGAAACCTTTCCTTTCCCATGCAATGACCTACTGCAATTCTTTGGGTTGGGTTTTGAACACAAACTTGCCCAGCAGGGGACTGTATTTTGTCACTGAAGCTAATGGCAAAACTTCAAAAATTCCTTGAAAGGAACAGGATAAACCAAGGAAAATAAAATTTTAATGTGAAATTTGGTTTCAGTAAGATATTTTTATAGTATTTAAGCATGATTTTAATGAATAATTCTGTTTAGTTTGTTTAGTACAAAATAATTCAATATTCCTATGTTATTACATTATATATTATGAATCATTATGAATTATACATATGAATTATGAGTGCAAATGTTCTTATCTACTTGGGATTTATATCAACTTTCCTGGACACAAGGGTATTCACAATACTTTTTTTAAAAGTGCATGACTGAAAGAACAAACTTAATGCTTGCTATGCATTAAGGAACATAGAATCATAGAATTGTTGGACAAAAATATGTAAAATCATCAAGTCTAACCGTTAACTAAGCACTGCTAAGTCCACCACTGAACCACATCCCTAAGTGCCACATCTACACATCTTTCAAATACCTCCAAGGATGGTGACTCAAGCACTTCCCTGGAGTGATATGATTTGTCCATTCATCATTCTATTTTCTTTTCAGATTCAGAGTCCTCTTCCTGACTCTGCTTGTAGAAATTAACATCACAATTTTTACTAGGCATACAAATTGGTCAGGTGAGAATACTCCAAAGAAAAAAGGTGAAAGACACGTTTACCTTTGAGGGAGGAAATTATACTAAATACCAAATGTCATTAGAGCCATTGTGGACAGTAGTTAGTAAAATGGGCAAAATGTTAGTGGGATGAAATATGTTTTCTAAACAATTCTTAATAAAGCTTGTAAATCTCTATATATACTGAAAATTACAAATAAATAATATTTATAAAATTGACACATTTTTATTCAGGAAATGTATTTAATATGCTTCAAATCTAATTTAAACCAACAGAGCACATGCAATGCCAGACTGGGACTGCCAGCTGTTCTCCGCTTGAAGGGTCTGGCCAAACCCCTTTCTGAAGTGAAATGCCTTACTCAAACACTCTTTCCAAGAAAATGAGATTAAATAAAAAAGCAACGTGATTGACAAATTTCTTCTACCAAGTATTTAGCTACATGAAACAGAAAAGAGAGTGGACTTAGATTTGGATTTAAAACATTGATTCAGCAATACAAATATTTGACTTTCATGCTCTTACTGCTGAACAGAGTTTTCAACTTTGCAATATGGAATTATCAGCTGAGGTTCATAATGCAAGCATAGGTATGATTAGTGTCTTAACAGGGAAAAATTAGAGATCCAAAGAAAGGAGCATCTCAGGCGTGGGTAGACCAAAGACAGTGAGAAGGGAATTCTGTCTCCTTGTCTGTTGGTTTGGGTGCTCACTGTCTGCATGAGACACTTGCATTCAATATATACCCTATTCCTCACATTCGTGAATGTGCCACAAAGCTCTGAGACCTGTACAGAAAAGTCCTGGACTACCTCTTGTCACAAGAGAACTAAATGTCACTGGCAGCAGACAGAACTAAAGACAGGTCTCTTTTAAGGAAGGAGATTTTGTCATTCAACCATTCAGACTTTTCCTAGTGTAAGGAATGCTTAAGGGTTTCAGCAGCACCAAAAGGACTCCCACACTGAAAGTGTTCCTCAGTGCACTCCCGACAGATGAGAGGGTGAGATGAGTTTTCTTTAGCAAAGACATAGGCCGTTCATAGGCCGATGAGTAAAGGAAGGAGAAAGATTTATTACATTTCTCTCTCTCTTTTTGTAAAAAATGCTTTAGATATCTTGCTTTGTGTCTTCAGCTGTGAGTGGGGAATGGCATATGCACGAGTGCTGTTGCAGAGGTGGCATAAAGTTTCTTTGCACTACCAAGGCTAAAAATGTCCCTCCTACTGCTATGGTGAGGTGCTGCCCTGGGAAAGGCTCCTGTCTTTTGGATGTAGCCTTGGCTGTGTGTACCTGAGGAAGAGATGCATGCCTATGCTGCTAGGCAAATGGTGCCTGGCATAAGAGATGAATGGTTGTGGGTGGGGTTTATCGTTCTTTTAATCGGGTTTTAAGTATTTAATCTTTAGTAGGAAGAAGCCAGTTTTAAGGATGTTCTTCAGCAAATCAGCAATGTTTTTATTCAGGATTGAGAGTGATTTCTTTGTAACGCTGACGACTGATCCCATAGTTAAGCATTTCCTCTGTGAAAAGGAAGAAGTGTTTTAAATGGATGCATGGTCCCAAGGGTGTGTTACATGTCAAATAAATTTATTTTAAGACAGATAGATTGAAAGAAAGCATGATGTTGTTTTACACTTTGTTCCTTCTATGTAAATCTTTGCTTCAAAATTTTTGGGTAAAGGAGACCAGATGTCTTGGCTTTACCAAGGCGATCACTTTTTAAGGCCCTATTTTATGTCTCAACAATTTTTACTGCAATGCTAAAATTACTTATTTTTTTTTTTTTTCCTGTTATTAGGCAGCTCCCACCCTTAAGTACCATCTGCTGAGAAACACTATATGGCTTTTCCATTTGTCAATACTTAAATGTATTTATATAAAGGGAAATAAATTATTGTAAGTATATGCCTGTGTGTGAGAATGTATGTGGAAAACTGCATGAGAGAAAGCAGTTATCCTGTGGTATTCCTATCAGATGTAATTCATAGCAAATAGTCCATGAGAAACTCTAGCCTTGACTGGAACAGTCTCAACGGTAAAATATATCAATATAGTAATTAATTTGACATCTGACAGATCTTTACGTTACCTGATAAATATAACTTTACTATATAATCATTTTAATGGATAATGAACTATTTGGAAAGAGAGAAAAAATATTAGGAAGTACATTATTGGTAAATGTTATTCAGTCTGTCTACCAATAATATTTGTGAATGTATTACTAGTGAATGCTAACTAATTAATACATTCAATAAATTAAATTTCAAGAGAGGAAGAGGACTCTTTCTCACCTAAGCCATAATTTCTTATATTCTTATTTTAGAAATTTTTCCGTGTTTCCTCAAAACAGTTTCAAAACTCCAAAGTTCTTAAATTTTACTATTTGCACTATTACTTGACAACATCTGTGATATCACAAATGTTCAAAACTTCAGAATATTTTTTTTCTAAGTTTCAGCAGTCACAAAAAAGTAATAACAGCCCATCTACCCATCTGCCCAGTAAGGAGTTTAAAGTTGTATCATATTGTGCAGAGATAAACTATGATTACTCATAGAATCTGAGGATCTGCTCACACAAAGGAACAGTAATGAGAGAACAAGATTACCACAACTATCAATTTATTTCATGACATGTGGAAAATCCTTTAGTTCAAAATTTTCAATTTGACAATTAAACGTGTAAATTACAAGCATTAAAAAAAAATAAAAGGAAACATATTGAGCACATACAGCATTTGCTGAATTCTCAAAAATTACTATCTGCTTATCTGCTTTGATTCTACTGCTTAAATTCATCTACTCTATGTATAAAAAAATCAAAAAAGTCTTGCCGCGATCCTTTTATGACTGTTTTTTCATATAAGTGTTTCTCTGCACCACCACAATGTATCTTTCTAATTTTAATGAATTTGGCTTCTAGGTAGTAATGAAAGTCAACAAACATAAACCTTTTAAAAATATAGATACAAACCCCTATGTCTATATTGGTAATGTTTTTATAAGAAATGGTAAATATGAAACAAAGTTTTACTGACGCTTTCCCAAATGAAGAACAACAATGAAAATATTAATTTTATATAGAAATTAGAAAGGAAGTATCCATCAGTGTTAATGTACTTAGAGTCAAACTTGATACATTAGCCAAGAAAGTTTTCCACCCTAGGTTATCTAATGTTTTTATGCACAATAGACACCTAGCAATATTTGTGTCCTTAAAATAATGAATATCAATTGTCTTAATATTAAAACATAAAGAGAGCACTTTTTCGTATGAAGTGGAAAGTAAGTTTGCAATTCCCCTGTTTTTCTATAGCACGATATGATTCCTGTTGATTTCTTCCAGTTTACAATAGGGCTTTAACTAGTGATTACAAAATGGCTCAAAAGGGATAAATACTGCTGTTACAAGTGCCAATTCAGCTGGTTCCATTTGTTTTTTTTTTTCTTTTTCAATGCATTTGTGAAACACAAGCAATTTCTTCATTCCCTGATAAGCAGGACTGCTAGGAAGCAGTGGATTTTGATTAAGTGCAGGTGTAGAAATGTGTGTATTACCCTTTGAATCCTTTCTATGCTAACCACTGGAGTTGAAGTGTTTTATTACTAGAATGATTTGTAATGTCTTTGATAACATTTGGTATCTCTGAAAATTGCAGCTGAATTTACTGTCTTCATTACTAAGTAAAAACTAAACCATTTTAATCGAGGTTTAAGTTCAAATTCTTTTTGTGCCATTTGCTCTCCAGTGATGTAGGGCTAGATGGGCTTTTTAATCCTGTTTGTATGTAATTAATCCCCAGCTTTATCACTCAGGAAGTGCCAGGCACTTCTTGGCTCTTGCATTGTGCCAGCTGCAGGGAGGTGGACACCTGGGACTGAATGCAGTTGCCAAGGCCTAAAGGAGATTGTTAGGTAAAAAGAGCTGCTGTGGAGAGAAGAGACAGGGACAGCAAAAGTGACAGAGGCACATTTCAGAGACAATCAGCAGCACAACTGAGACCACTGCTTTCCTGTCTCCTCTAAATGAATGCTATATTCAAAACCAATACACAGTGGTTCCTCCATCACACCTCCCACCATTCGACCAAACTTGAAATCAAACACAAGCTGACTCAAACTGTGTTTAGCTGTTCCTGAGCAATGTATTTATTTAGCAGTTGCTAACCTTGAGAACGGTGAAGGTCAAAGAGTGGCACAGTTCTCTTTCCAGAACAGTTTCTCCATCTCTTGTCTTTAGCAGTTTTCAGCAACACTTTTTTGTTTTCAATGAATGCCTGTTCACTTCAGTGGGTAAATACAGAAAAGTTCCTTTTTCAAAACTGAGCCCTTAATGTCATGTATGGGGATCAGTTTATCTTGAAATACATGAATGTAATCTGTATAGTGTTTATTCCAACCTTACTTACAAGTCAACGGGTTTTTTTCTCATTTGAAAGAATCAAGAGGTTCTGAGGGCTTCTTTTTTCTTCATTGGTTTTGTGTTTTTGGGTCTGAACTGTTTAATTATCCCTAATTATATGATGAGCTACTCAGAAAATAAAAGGCTTATTGCAAAATAGCTTAAAAAGAACAAAAATAGCTCTACAGTTAATTATGTTAAAAATGCCAAACACTTGTCAGCATTTCATTAACATCTTAATAAGGGGGAAATAACCCTCATCTGTTGCAAAAAAAGGAAAAAAAAAAGTTGCTTTCAAAAAAGGATGTCAACCTAGTTTGTAAATTTTGCACTCTAAAAGACATGGATAATTTCTCCTCATTAAAATCCTACTCACTGGGTACCTAAGAGTTACCAAGTGTGAAGAGAACAGTGAGGTTTCTACTCTGGTTGCTATTCTGCTAATGTCCTGGAGGAAGATTAATTAGACTGCAAGACCTTATATTCATAGGCCTCATTAGAGCAATAGATTTGTAAAGGAAGGGAATGGAGGCTGGACAGCTATGATTTGTGGGGTGATTTGTCCCACATGGCATAGAAATTGCTCTCAGCTTGCATTTATTTTCTCAGTATAGTCTCTTCTTCTTTCTGTGCAGAGTTTATGTCCTGGGCCAGGCAGGTAAGAAGAATGAGTCCCCGACCAGATCCCTCCTTTGGTCATGGAGGATTGGTAAGCCATGCTCTTGGCAGTCCTAAGAAAATGCTTCCCCTGGGCACTTGCAGGGAATGACAGCACAATGAGGAAAGCAGTGTAGCTGCACTGGTCTAGCAAATAGCAATACCTGCACTAAGAATGTAATGAGATTATAAAATATTTTTGTTCAGGTATTGCAGTGCTCGCATACTAGTCTTTTATTTCATAGTCCTTCAGAAGTTAACAAACCTCCTAATTCTTAAAATAGTATTAAAAAACAACAGTTCTTTCACTTCAGTGTCAATAGTATTTAGCTAAGAAGAAGATTTTGGAAGTTCAGATGGAAAAAAAGCAGAACAAAATACCACTTTGAAAAGGTTAATGGGTATGAGTTCTGATTAACATCAGTTCCCTACATAGAAAAATAAATTTTGTACACAAAAAATAACTTCCTATATATATATATAATATATAT
>VXAY01004504.1:14023-32690 GCA_013399855.1 Oxyruncus cristatus
TGAGGGAACGCGGCCGGTGGGAGAGCGTCTGTGAGAGGGAGGGAGAGAGAGAGAGAGAGAGAGAGAGAGAGAGAGAGAGAGAGAGAGAGAGAGAGAAGCTTTGATGGCGTAAAGTGGCTTTGGGGGTCCACGGGGGTGGTGCAGGGCCATAGGAGAGGCTGTGGCTTAAGGGGCTGCCTGGGAGATGCACAAGGGAGTCTTGGGTTATTGAAGGGCCTTGCAGGAATCATCGCACGCTGAGCACTGTCTCCAGCACGTGACATAGCCCAGGACTGGAAGCTCAGGAAACTTGTGTGCCTCCCATCCTGGAGCTGCTCTGACAGTCCCACTCCCACCCCCCAGGCTGGCACTTGCTGGGACCGAAACCCCTTTGCCATGGTGGCTCCAGCAACCTGAGCGGGCCCTGTTTGGCTGCCCACACTCCACTCTCACAGTCAGTCCAGGTTCCTCACCATCTCGGCCCCAGGTTTCCCACGGCACAGTCCCAGACCTCTGGTTCCTTTAAGGAATCTTGTTGTGGTGCGTCAGCTCAACAACAGCTTGAGCTGGTGCTGTGGGGAGGGACCCCAACAGGCTTCCATCCCCTCCCAGCCTGTGCACCCTGTAGTCTGGGGCCTCCCTGCTGTGTCCCAGTGTCTGGTCACCTGCCCAGACATCCAGGAATTGGCTGGACAGATGTGGCAGGGAGCTGTGGGGAGGCTGGTGACGAGGGGGGTCCCTCAGGGCTCTGCCTTGGGACCAGAGCTCTTCAGCCTCTTCATCACTGACACAGGCAGTGGGGTAGAGCCCACCCTCAGTATGCTGGCAGGTGACACAACGGAAGGATGGGGACATCCAGCGTGACCTGGAAAAGCTTGAGAAGTGGGACCACAAGAACTTGATGAAGTTCACCAAGGCCAAGTGGAGGGGGCTGCACCTGGGCTGGGGCAATTCCAGGCATCAGCATAGGCTGGGAGAGGGGCTGAGAGCAGCCCTGCAGAGGAGGACTTTGGGGGTTTTGGTGGAGGAAAAGCTGGACATGAGCCAACAGTGAGCGCTGGCAGCACTGAAGGCCAAGTGCATCCTTGGGGTGCATCAAAAGAGGGTTGACCGGGGGGTGAGGGAGGGGGATGGTCCTCCTCTACTCTGGGGGGTTGGGATGAGATCATCTTCAGGGTCCCATCCAACCCAAGCCATTCCGTGACCCTGTGATTCCATAAGATGGCGGCAGTTCCATTGTTACCATCTCAGCTCCAGCGTGTCCAGGGACGTGGGTGACAGGGCTCCAGCGCTGCTGAGGGCAGGAAGGTTCCAGAGCCGGTGTCACAGAGGCCAGGCTGTCCCGGGGCAGGGGGGTTGCTCCCAGCACGTCCCTGGCTGGGCTGGGTGAATTCTGCTGGGCAGAGCTGGCCCGGAGCGATGGGGCTCAGCCTGCTGGGAGCCACCATCCTCCTCTGCCTGGTCGGTGCCCTCCAGGCCTTTGCCATCGAGAAGAAAGGGGACGTGTTCAAGAAGATGGCATGTCCCGCCTTCCTGATGTTCGAGAACGTCGCCTACTTGGCGGACATGACCTTCGAGCTGCCCTGCAAGTGCAAGCCCGAGGAGGTCTCTTTTGTTGTCTGGTACTTCCAGAAGAACCTGCACGGCCACGAGACCACGGTGCTGACGGATTTCAATGGCACCGTGGTGCTGGACTCGAGCCACGTCCACGCTGGCAGCGACCTGCTGAAGCGCTTCAGCATCCGCATGTTCAGCCTGCTCGTGTTCCGGGCCCAGGTGAGGGATTCTGGGCACTACCTGTGCGGCTCCAAGGAAGGGCACTTCTTCTACGGCTACGACGTGGACGTGCAGCCCACGGGGCGCATCGCGGTGGCCTTCCTGGACAGCGACCAGCACGTGCAGGACGACTACACGGCGGAGCAGTTCAGCCTCTTCACCACCTTCTGGGACTGGAGCGGCTGCGACCGCTGCGGGGTGCGGGGGGAGCAGCGGCGCATCGGGCTGTGCTACGTGCAGAGCGCCCAGCTCAGCCCCCGCTACCGCACCTCGCTGCCCAACGTCACGTCCTGCGGCTCCCGGGCCGTGCCCGCGCGCTTCCCGCGCCTCCTGCACCTCCGCAGCCCCGAGGTGGCCGTGCGGAGCTGCCTGGTGCCGTGCCCGCCCAAGGAGGAGCCCAAGGAGGGCGTCCAGTCCATCTCCAACATCGTCTACAAGTTTGGGGAGAAGCCCAACGTGCCCCGTGTGCCCATCCAGTACCACAGCCAGCCCTCCCGGACCGACCTGGCGATCGCGTGCCCGGGGGCCCGCCCGGAGCACACCGTGGGCTGGGACAAGGACTCTGTCCGGCTCTACCGCTCCCAGTACCTCGTGGGTGTCAGGAAGGGCATGAGGGTCTTCATCGACCACGGGAACCACCTGCACATCCTGCGGGTGCGCAGGAGCGACAGGGGCACCTACTTCTGCTGGAGGGACGGCGAGATGGTGGCGGGATTCCGGCTCAGCGTCACCTTCCCGGTCCGGCGCCGGCGCGGCCCCGGCGACCCCGAGTCCATCTTCGTCATGAGGGCTGTGGGCATCGGCTTTGGCGTCATCACCAGCATCTTCTTCCTCGCCCACCTGGGCCGCTGCTGCTGGTGGGCACTCAGGAAACGGGCCGGGTTGTAGCGTCTCCCCTACAGGGCACTCGGACGCCTTGGATCATCCTCCTGTTGGAAATCTCCGGTGTTCTGACCATTTTTTCTTTGCTTTCGACTTTTCAAAGGAATAATGGTTTTTGGATCAACCTAGTGATTAAATGTCTCTGGTTCGGGGGCTGTTTTGAACTCGTGCAACTCAGCACAGAGTTGGGAGTCGATGTTTGAGGCAAAGGACACAGGGGCAGCACGACCTCTCTCCCAGGCTGGGGCAGGGCAGCTCCTCAGCCTCCTCCAGGCTCCAGGGCCCCCCAGGGAGCCCGGGGTGGCTGCAGGGGACACAATCTGCACTCATGAGGATGAGCCAAACACTCGGTGATGACACGAGGAGCAGAGCCAGGGAAGGAAGGGACAGAGCTACAATCAGCACCTCCCACACTTGATGAAGGAGTGGGGTACGGCTGTTTCGGTCCCTGAAGGGCAACACACCCACCCAGAGCCCCAGCGTGACCCCAAGAGGGCCCACACATGGAGCCAGCCCCAGCCCCGACTCTCCCTGTGGACTTTGCCCCCAAACTCAGCTCCCAGACGTGACCTCGCAGAACCCCCCGTGAGCCAGGAGGGACACAGCCACCAAGCTGGCAGCACTGCTCCCTGCCTTCTCCTCTGAATCCCTAAAAATCTCCCAGTAGAACCAAACGTGCCTCCCCCATCGCCCTATAACACCTCCAGCCCCCCAGGAACCACCCCTGCACGGACTGGAGCTGTCACACAGGTGCTGGAAGCTGGGAGTTGCTCCCACATCCACACCACACGTGGTTTGTGTGTTGGGAGGCGGAGCCAGCAGCGGGAAGAGCAGATTTCCAGCACAGCTCAGGGATTTGTGGCAGGCAGGAATCCAGCACCCCCCAATGAGCAGCTGGGAGCTGCTGGAAAAGCATCCAGACACCTGGACTGCTCCCTGCAAGCAGCACCAGGTTGAGGCTGGAGTGGCAGCCAGAGCCTCTGTCTGCCCAGTGAGAGCCCTGCTGGGACTGAAATCCGCTGGCAGGTTTGTACCAGGAACACGGGAGCACATGGACAGAGCCCCTGGGGAGCCCAATTCCCAGCTCAGGGCCGAGGGGGGCAGTCCTGGCACTGGGGCCAAGGCATCCAGCAGATCCATGTGGCATCCTGGAGCCTCACCTGCTGCCAGTCAGGAACTGTGCAGAGGCACCCTGGGATGTCACACCCCCCATGTCCCCAGGACACACAGCCACTCTCAGCACCGGTGCAGGCACAGCACATTTTCAGGCTGTGTGGTTTTGGGGTGCTGTTGTGTCCCCCTATCCCCCACAGCTGCTTGGGGGCTTCCAAAGTAAATCCCAGGCTCCACTGAGCCCACCCAGCCCAGGAGCAGATGGGGCAGGAGATCCTGCAAGGATCAGAGGTGAGTGCCAGGACTTACCAGAGCCAGCGAGGAGGGTGTCCAGCAGTGGGAGTTGGGCTGGGGGCGTGGAGCTGCTGGAGGACATGGCTTCAGATCCGATTTTCTGTGTTCTCATGCACTCTGCGGGGGTTTGGTTCACCTGGGGGGTGGAGAGGGAGCCCCAGGCTGGGCGAGGCCTGCTCCCATTCCGTCACTGTGCCAACTCTGACCAGTGACTCCTTAGAACCCCATAAACCCCCTTTGGGCACCCAGAGCCTCCCCTAGGACAGCACTGTCCCCTTTGTACCCTCTTAGCCCCTCTCATGACCTGACACCCCCTTAAGCCACGGCCTCCCCTATGGCCCTGCACCCCTTTTGGTCCCTAAAGCCCCTCTCACAGCCCTATAACTTCTTTGGGGCCCCCCCGCCCCCTCCCACAGCCCTGCTCCCCTCTCTGGGCTCCCACAGCAGCTCCCGTGGGGGGAGCTGGGGTTCAGGAGCAGCTCCCAGCTAAGCTGGCCTGGAGAAGGTGACCACGGGTGGCAGGAGCAGCACCGGGATGTGGGACAGCTCCGGGTGTGCGGCTGTCCCACGGGACCCGGGGTCACGGGCTGCTCCTGCCCCTTCCCTGCCTGGCAGCGGCTCATCTCCCCTTTGTCTTCTTCAGCCTGGAAGCTTCTCATTAACACTCGCAGCCCGCTCGCAGTTCGTTTGTCTCATTAAGGGGGGTTCGGGGAGGAGGGGGGAGAGCCCAGCTCTGCCTCCCTCGGCCGCCGGCACTGGCAGCTTCCCGTGCTTTGATCCCGCTGCGTGGGAGCCGGGAGAGGATCAATCCCTGGGGAGCAGCCGGTGCTCACACAGGACCCCGAAGCCCCCGCTCTGTGTCCCACCCCGCGAGGGATGGAGGTCCCCTGTCACCAGGGCTGTCACACAGCGCGTGTCCCCAGGGACGCCACTGTTCTGGTTGGGGACCCCAAGCGCCACTGTGGGGTGTGTAGGTGCCCCCAGACTGGCGTTCCTGCGGGCAAACCCCTGCCTGTCACTGGTGACACCGGCCCGGGACAGCTGGGGGGACACGGGGCTGGCTGGGGACAAGGAGCTTCTGGGCATTAAAGGGGGACGTGGCAGCTGCCCCCGTCCCACCAGTCTTGTCTCCAGTGGCCCTGGGTCCTCCCAGATTGCTCCCACAGGGACACGGCCGTCGCCGCAGCCCTCCCCGCTGGCTCGGCGAAGGTGGCTCCGGCCAGGCCACGCGTCCCCGTCCCGCTGAGGGCAGGAGCTTTTCCCGGCCATCGGCTGCCACCTGCTGCCAGCAGCAAGGCTGGTCCCTGTCCCTGTCCCCAACCCTATCCCTGTCCCCATCCCTACAGCAGCACCCCAGGCCCCACCCTGCCCCACAGCTTCACCCCAGCTGCCTCTCGGGGCACCCACCCCGGTGCCAACACGTGTCGCTCGTGGACCCAAAACACCCCCACCCCGTGCACGGGCTGTCCCCAAGGCCCATCCGTGTCCCACTTTGTGGCCATGACGCCGTGGCTGGAAGGGGACAGGGCTGGCGGTGGCCCCGTGCCCGTCCTGGATCCATCCCGCCGTGTTTCCCGGCAGTGCCGTGCCTGGCACAAAGGCCCTCTCCAGGCCGTGCCGGGCAGACACGGCTCCGGCCCCGCACAAAGCCCCTTTCAGCCGCCGGGGAAAGTCCCTGGCACCCGGTCCCGGCGCTCACCACCCCCTGCCATCGGCCAACCGGGGCAAAAGGGGAAAAAAATCCCCCAAACTCAGTGCGTGTGCGGATGGTGACACGGCCGTGCACACACAGCTATGGTGGGATAAGTCCCCTCTGGATCTGGGATGGGGATGGGCATCCTGAGTCCTGTCCAGGCTCCAGGGCCACCAGCCAGTGCTTCCACAGACCCGGTGGGATGGGAAGGACTTTGAAGGCTTCAGCCACTTAATTAACACCCGGCCTTAATTAATAGCCTGCCCTCATGTCCACATTGGAGTGATGGGCTATGGGGGCTGGTGCTGAGCTGCTCGTGCCAGGGCTCATCCTGGGGGATGTGACATGGGGAGGAGATGTACATGTGTGTGCCCCTGTGTGGATATGTGTGCCCATGTGTACATGTGTGTGCCCATGTGTACATGTGTGTGCCCCCGTGTGGGTGGGTGTGCCCATGTGTACATGTGTGTGCCCATGTGTACATGTGTGTGCCCCCGTGTGGGTGGGTGTGCCCATGTGTACACGTGTGTGCCCCCGTGTGGGTGTGGGTGTGCCCATGTGTACACGTGCATGCGTGCAGCTCTGGGTGCGTCCCGTGTGTGTGTGCATGTGTGTTCAGGGAACAGCACACGTGTGTGTCTGTGCACGCTGTGTGTGTGCCCACGTGTGTGCCAGGCAGGCACATGTGTGTGCCTTGCACATGGGGGGTGTGTCTGTGGACACGGACAGACATGTGTGTGTGTCTCTGCAGGTGTCTGTGTGCACGTGTGTGCCCGCGGGCGTGCACACGCGGACGAGTGGATGTGTGGGTGACCCCACAGGTGCATACACACATCTCACATGTGTACATGTGTGTAGCTCTCCCACGCAGCACCTGCAGCGCCCCCCGGCACCGCACCCAGCCTTGCACCCCCTGGCTGCCCTGTGGGTGAACCTGGCCACTGCTCCACCGCCCCCCTTGGTGTGTGCCCCAGGCCCCCCTGGAGGGGCAGGGGGGGGGCAGGGGGCTGTGCCACGGTGCCCAGGCTGGCTGCCAGGGCACAGACACCCCTGCCAGGCGCCACGGCCTGGCTTCGTGCCGGCCCACTGGCTCCCTGGCCGGCGGCCAGTGCCGGGGTGCCCAGCGGGATGGGGGCTCCGGGCTCCATAAAAACCCTCGGGAGGGCACATCACACCCACCCGTGGGCATGGAGAGCCAGCGCCCATCCTCCTACAACCGCCGCTTCGGCCCCGCCACCCCCATGCACCGGCTGCCCCCCGCCAGCCCCCCGGCCCGGCTCCGGGTGTCCCGCAGCACCCACCCGGGCGCCCGGCTGGGCTCGGGCAGGATGGNCAGCCAGCGCCCGCCCTCCTACAGCCGCCGCTTTGGCCCCGCCACCCCCATGCACCGGCTGCCCCCCGCCAGCCCCCCGGCCCGGCTCCGGGTGTCCCGCAGCACCCACCCGGGCGCCCGGCTGGGCTCGGGCAGGATGGACTTCTCGCTGGCCACGGCGCTCAACTCGGAGTTCAGGGAGACGCGCACCAGCGAGAGGGTGGAGATGATGGAGCTCAACGACCGCTTCGCCAGCTACATCGAGAAGGTGCGGCTGCTGGAGCAGCAGAACAAGGTGCTGGTGCTGGAGCTGAACCAGGCGCGGGACCAGGAGCCCTCCCGCCTGGGGGACGTTTACCAGGAGCAGCTGCGGGACCTGCGGCGCCTCGTGGAGCAGTTGGGCACCGCCAAGGCCCGGCTGGAGATCGAGAGGGACAACCTGGCCCAGGACCTCGGCAGCCTCCAGCAGAAGTAAGGCACCGTCCAGCTTGGGCTAGTTCTGGGGACCAGGGTGGCCACCAGGAGCAGGATGGAAAGTGGCCGCTGGGATGGGTGCCAGGGCGACTACCAGGAGCAGAGTGGCCACTGGAGTGGGGATCAGGGTTGTCCTGGGGACCACGGTGGTGATGGGGATGGTGATGTGGCTGGGGAAGTGGTGATGCCATGGGGACCATGGTGGTGGGAAGGACCAGGGTGACCCCTGGGACCAGGATGGAGGCTGGGGGATACCCAGGGATCAGGGTGGCCACAGAGACAGGAGCAGGGTAGCCCTGGGGACCAGGCACTGATGTGCACCAGGGTGATGGTGGGGACCAGGGTGACCCCTGGGAACAGTGTGGGATGGTGGGGGGTAGGTGGGATGGGTGCAGGCACTGACACGGGGTTTGGGTGGGTGCTGGGGCTGTGGGGCTGTGGGGCTGTGTCGGCACGGGGGGGTCTGTCCGTGGGCAGAGAGGGACAGGTCCCAGTGCCAGAGGAGTCCCAGTGCCCAGAGGGGTCACGGTGCCAGACACTTAATGGTGCCTCTGCTCCGGCACAGGCTGCAGGACGAGGTGACCCTGCGGCTGGAGGCCGAGAGCAACCTGGCTGCCTACAGGCAGGTAAGGGCAGGGGCCACAGCCTGCACTGCAGCGGTTCGGCTCCCGTCTTGTCCTCTCCTTGGGATGGGCAGGGATGGGGAGGGGATGGACAGGAGCAGGCAGTGAGGGACTGGGATATGTTACAATGGGCAGAGAGGGGCAGGGATGGGGCAGGGATGGGCAGATATGAACCATGGATGGGCAGAAAAGGGTGGGGATGGGCAGGAGCAGGCAGTGAGGGACTGGGATGTGTTAGGATGGGCAGAAAGAGGCAGGAACAGGGCAGGGATGGAACAGGGATAAGGCAAGAATGGAACAGAGATGGGGCAGGAATGGAGCAGAGATGGGCAGGAGCAGGCAGCGAGGGACTGGGACATGTTACAATGGGCAGAGACAGGCATGGCTGGGCAGGACAGGACAGGGCAGGAATGGTCATGGCCAGGGAGCTCAGGAGGGGNGGCCACAGAGACAGGAGCAGGGTAGCCCTGGGGACCAGGCACTGATGTGCACCAGGGTGATGGTGGGGACCAGGGTGACCCCTGGGAACAGTGTGGGATGGTGGGGGGTAGGTGGGATGGGTGCAGGCACTGACACGGGGTTTGGGTGGGTGCTGGGGCTGTGGGGCTGTGGGGCTGTGTCGGCACGGGGGGGTCTGTCCGTGGGCAGAGAGGGACAGGTCCCAGTGCCAGAGGAGTCCCAGTGCCCAGAGGGGTCACGGTGCCAGACACTTAATGGTGCCTCTGCTCCGGCACAGGCTGCAGGACGAGGTGACCCTGCGGCTGGAGGCCGAGAGCAACCTGGCTGCCTACAGGCAGGTAAGGGCAGGGGCCACAGCCTGCACTGCAGCGGTTCGGCTCCCGTCTTGTCCTCTCCTTGGGATGGGCAGGGATGGGGAGAGGATTGGCAGGAGCAGGCAGTGAGGGACTGGGATATGTTACAATGGGCAGAGAGGGGCAGGGATACGGCAGGGATGGGCAGATATGAACCATGGATGGGCAGAAAAGGGTGGGGATGGGCAGGAGCAGGCAGTGAGGGACTGGGATATGTTACAATGGGCAGAGAGGGGCAGGGAGGGGGCAGGGATGGGCAGATATGAACCCTGGATGGGCAGAAAAGGGGGGGGGTGGGCAGGAGCAGGCAGTGAGGGACTGGGATATGTTACAATGGGCAGAGACAGGCACGGCTGGGCAGGACAGGACAGGGCAGGAATGGTCATGGCCAGGCAGCTCAGGAGGGAGCAGACCCAGGGGGCCAGCATGGGACTGTCCCTCATGTCCTCCCACCATGACAGGACGTGGACAACGCCACCTTGGCTCGCCTGGACCTGGAGCGGCGTGTGGGGACCCTGCAGGACGAGATCGCCTTCCTGCGCAAAGTCCACGAGGAGGTGACCCCTCCCGGGGGGACTGGGGGGCCCTGGGGCTTGGGGGGGCTGTGCTGACCCCTGTCCCTCCCAGGAGCTGCGGGAGCTGCAGGAGCAGCTGTCCCGGCAGCGGGTGCACGTGGAGGTGGACGCCAGCAAACCAGACCTGACGGCCGCCCTGCGCGACATCCGCAGCCAGTACGAGGCCGTGGCCGCCAGCAACGCCCAGGAGACAGAGCAGTGGTACAAGTCCAAGGTGCAGAGCGAGCTGGTGGCCCCACGGGGGGGTGGCCTGGCTGTCCCCTCCTGGAATATCACCTGCTCGGGGGTGGGGTTGCTCACCCGGTGGGGTGGTGGTGAGGGGGTTCGGGATCTCCGCTGTCCCCGCCCGTGTCAGGGATGTTTCTCCGTGTTCCCGGGGCTACGTCCCTCCTGTGGAGCACCACAGGGTCGTGTCCCCAGGCCGTGTGCCACCGGGACACACCCCTGCCGCACGGTGCCATGCCATGGCACGTGGCCCTGTCCCAGTTCGCAGACCTGACGGACGCGGCCGCCCGGCAAACCGAGGCCCTGCGCGCGGCCAAGCAGGAGGCCACCGAGTACCGGCGCCAGCTGCAGGCCCTCACCTGCGACCTGGAGGCTCTGAGGGGCTCGGTAGGTGATGGCCATGAGGTGCAAGAGGGGGGACACGGCCTTCAGGAGCTGCCACCACCACGGGGTTCCCTGGAACCCCAGTGGAACAACACCCAGTGCTGGGGAATGGCGGCTCCCCAGGGGTGAGAGATGGGCACTGGGATGAGCCCCCAGCTCCTGGGAGGAGGTGGCCATGGGGGGTGTCACGGCCCCTCGTGGCCCCCCAGAACGAGTCCCTGGAGAGGCAGCTGCGGGAGCTGGAGGAGCGCTACGCCCTGGAGACGGCCGGCTACCAGGACACGGCGGCACGGCTGGAGGAGGACATCCAGAGCCTCAAGGAGGAGATGGCCCGGCACCTGCAGGACTACCAGGACCTGCTCAACGTCAAGCTGGCCCTGGACATGGAGATCGCCACGTACCGCAAGCTGCTGGAGGGCGAGGAGAGCAGGTGAGCACAGCAGGGGCTCCAAGTCCTCGTGGTCCCTCTGGGGTGTCCGGCTGGGTTGGGGACCATCCTCCAGCCCCGCTGCCTCAGCCCCGGGCAGGTGGAGCTGGGGGGCAGCAGGACCCCCTGCTCTTCCCAACGTCCCGGTTGCTCCTGCAGGATCACCGTCCCCGTGCAGAGCTTCTCCACCCTGCAGGTCCGAGGTGAGGCTCTGGGAGGGGGCAGGGTGGTGGCACAAGCAGGGGTGGCCTCTGGGGGCTCTGTGTCAAGAGATGCCACTCAGGCCATCCCTGCCCCATCCAGAGGGACTGGGAGGTTTTTCTCTGAATCTCAAGGAACCAGGACTCCTGGTTCTTCCAGGATGGGGGGAGGAGGGTGCCATGGACACATCCCCCAGGCTGAACATGTCCCCAAGGCTGAGCATGTCCCCAAGCCCATTGATGTGCCCGAGACTGACCACATTGCCACATCCCCAGTGACAACCACATCCCCAAGGCCAATGACATCCCCCTGGACAATTGTGCTCCCCAAGGGACAAGCCCGTCCCCAAGCTCAGTCACATCCCAAAACCACCCATGTCCCCATGGTCAATGACATCTCCAAGGTCAAAACCGTCCCCAGTGCCAACTGTGTCCCCAGGGCTAATCACATCCCAAAATCAGCCACATCCTCAGGGCCACCCAGGTCCCTGAGGCCAACACTGCCCCTGAGGCTGGTCGTGTCCCCAGGGCCACTGTCTCCCATGGTTCAGGGCTTTCCAGCCCAATCCATTCACTTTGGGGCTCTCCACTCGAGCGTGGCTGGAAGGGCCATACCCTGGCCACGGTGTCACTGCCTTGTCCTGGCCTTGTCCCCCAGAGACCAGCCTGGACACCAAATCCGTGTCAGAAGCCCACGTGAAGAGGAGCATCGTGGTCAAGACTGTGGAGACCCGAGATGGAGAGGTGAGAAATCCTCATCCTTGTCACCCACTCTTCACCCCCACCTCCCCACGGGCTGCCCCCAAGAAACTTGTACATGGGGCCACCATCCCTGAGCCCCAGGAGCAGCCCAGGCAGGGAGCCAGTGATCCCAGTGCCCTGAGAGCACGGCTGGGCTGAGCCTGGCAGCTCACAGAGAACACAGCTCCCTGTCACGTGTGTCCCTATCCCTGTCCCCGTCCCCAAGCTCGTTCAGAGCCCAGGCAGGCTCAGCCGGGAGCAGAGCCTGAGCCTGGGGTGATGGTCCCTCCCTCCCTCGGCTCCAGGTGCTCAAGGAGTCCAAGCAGGAGCACAAGGAGGTGCCGTAGGGCGGACGATCCGGAGCTGCGCAGGGCCCGCCCGACGCTGCGAGGGAGCCCCGTGGGCGGGCACAGGGGGCGGGAGGAGCCGGTGGTGCCTCGGGAGGGGCATCTCCTTCCCCCGCACCCCTCGCCTCTCCCGCGTCACCCCGTGCCCAGGGACCCCTGGCACGCTGTTTGGGGCTGGCAGAGAGCAAAGCGCCCGTCGGGGCGGGCACTGTGTGTGGCGGGGATGGGCAGGTCCGGGCAAAGCCAAGCTCCCCGACGGGATCCTGCCACATTCCCACTGCACGGGGTGCCCGTGGTTTTGGGGCTGCTCCCGCCTCGCCCCGGCTCTCCAGCTCACCAGTGCCAGTGGAGGGGGTGCCTCCTGTTTTGATCTCTGTGCACCGGTTGGACAAGATGATGGTGCCAAGAGTGTCTTCCTGCACCCACCTTGCTGCCCTCTCTGGTCTGGGAGACCTCCCTGGATCTCCCCAGTGCACCCTGACCCCCAGCACCCTTGGGTGGGGGGCTGCAGAGTGCAGGGCACCCTCTGGAGAGGGACACTGCCCTGTCACCAGGGGTTGGTGAGCTCAGCTGAGAGGCAGGGGCAGGAAAACGGGGAGGATGGAGAGGCAGGGGAGGAGGAAGAGGACAATGGAGAAACAAGATGCTCTTGGGATGGCGTCAGGGTGTGATGAAATGGGGATCAGGAGGGGTTCCTGGGGGTGTCCAGGGTGGTTTGTGGGGGCAGCATGGGTTGGGTGGCCTCAAGAGCTTCTGGCACAGAGCCATGGCACTGTCCTGACCCCCACACTGGGTGTCTGCCGCCAGGATGTCCCCAACACTGTGGTGAGGACAAACAGACCTGAGGGACTCGTGGTGAGGTGTGACCCCTGGGCGTCCCACACAGGGGAAAATGGAGAGAAAGGGGGTGCAGAGGAGGAGGAAGATGTTGGGGGCTCTCACAAATGGAGCCATCCCTGTCCTGCCTGTCCCACCCGGGATCACACTGTGAGCCAGGGTGTCTGGGGACCAGGGCAGCCCCTGCCACGTACAGAACCTGAGCCCATCCTTCCTTGGGCATTCAGGGTGGGGCTGGAAGAAATCCCTTGTCCCTGGGCTGCATGAGGCCCTGTGCCCCCACTTGTCCTCTCACAGATCAGCACACACCACTCAGGGCCACTGCCCAGCCCCACTCCCACATTCACTGCAGCCACTGACCATGACCAGAGCCTTCCCTGATGCCACCTGACACAGGAGCAACAACCCAGCAGCTCTTCCCGTGCCCTGCCAGCCCCTCATGACGACACATCCCACTCTCGGATCCATCCCCTCATCCCTCTGTCCCCCTCGTCCCCAGGCTCAGGTTTGCTTTGCTCCAACTCCAGAAAGGCCATTCCTGGGGCAGTAGATGTTACAGGAGCCCAGGGCGGTGCTCAGGGTGGGAACCCAGGGGGAATCCAGCCTGGCCCCCAGGAGCAGCCTCCCTTGTTATTAATTACTGACTAACACCCGTCGCAGCTCGGGGTGAGGAATAAAGCTAATGAACACTCTGGCTGTGCCTGAATCCGCCTCTCTGCAGCCAAGCCACGGGGTTTGGGGATTGTCTGGGCAGGGGGGCTCTTTGGGGGCCCAAACTGAGCTCAGTGCTGAGTGGGGATGTGCTCAGGGCTGAGCCCCATGGCATGGGCACACTGCAGGGGCCAACACACGTGAGGGACTGAACACAGGGAGGGGGAGCAGGGATAACTCCCTGAGCTGGCAGCCAGCAGTGGAGTGGGAGACACCTCCTTCCCAGGAGGGGAAGCAGGGATCTGCTCGGGCTTCTCCACCCTCCCAGGAAGCCCCTGGTGTCCTCTGCAGCTGTTGGGGCTGAGGGGGAATTTGGGATCCTGCACATCATCGACACGGTTCGATTGCCAGGGCATCGTAGGGACCCTCAGTGCCCTCCTGGACAGGGACAATTGTCTTGGGAATGCTGAAATCCCCACGCCACATCCTTGGAAAAAGGGGATGAGCCCAGTGGGGACGTCCTGCTCCACACTGAGGAGCAAGTGGCCACCAAAACCCTGCAGAGATGCCACCACCTTTGGGGGACGTACAAGATAATGTTGTCCAGCACCAACATTGACTCACAACTCTGTGCTGAGTTGGGCGAGTTAAAAACCCTCAAAAACCAGACAAATTTCTGAAGAAAATCACCTGATCAATTTGAAAAATATTTTTTGTCTTTCAAAAATAAAATAAAATAAAATAAAAAATAAATGTTTAAACCCAAATTTAAAAGAACCATGTTTGCTCCAGCCAAGGAGCTCAAAGGAACATTGAAAGGTTTGGGATGCTGGGACTCACAGTTCTCAGAAAGGAAAACAATTTAAATAAAGGAAAAAAGGGTGAGAAAAGCAACTATTAATTGAATTAAAATAGTTTGGTGGATCTTTTTATCAGCCTTTTAGGAAAACAACTCTAATAAATCACCGATGTGGATCAAGAACTCTGTAGAGCTTGGCCAGAACATCTTGCACCAGCTCCAAGATTTCATTGGAAAAAAAAAAGGACTTTATTGAGCTTAAACCCCCAGTGCCAGCCAGGAACACATCTTGGCGGTGTGAAATCCCGCCAGGAACAAATCCTGGCGGTGTGAGATCCCACCTGGAACAAATCCTGGCACCGTGAAATCCCGCCTGTCCCCACTAAGCTGTGCCAAAACCGGGAGTTTCCCACA
The DNA here is from genome assembly GCA_013399855.1 of Oxyruncus cristatus. Taxonomy (NCBI): domain Eukaryota; kingdom Metazoa; phylum Chordata; class Aves; order Passeriformes; family Cotingidae; genus Oxyruncus; species Oxyruncus cristatus. Next base: position 28,582 of record VXAY01004504.1, read on the forward strand.
TCAGTCCTCGCTGTCCTGCTCTTGCCCGGGGGCAGGGCGAGCAGGGGCTGGCAGAGATTGATTGGTGGTGGCCAGAGCATTGGAAATTTCCAAAGGGAGGATGATCCAAGCGCCCCGTGGGGCAGATGCTCCAGCCTGGCTGGGTTCCTGAGCGCCCACCAGCAGCGGCAGCCCGGGGGGGGGGTTAGGATGAAGATTTGATGATGATGATGCCCATGTTTGCTCCCCACAGACCCTGCCTGGATGCCCAGGGTGGCAGGATGAAGATGATGATGAAGCCCATGTTTGATTCCCACAGCCCCTCAGCTCAGCTGTTGGCAGCTCAGGTCACACCACACACCCACAGACCAGAAAGGCAGAAGGAATGGCACCACAGCAGAGTGCAGGGACACGGATGTCCCCAGGAAAGGTGCCACAAAGCCCAACATTCACGTGCCAGGCCTCAGGGATGGATCCTGTCATCAGGTGCTGGGTGGTTCTTGTCTGCCAGGGTGAATCTGCCCTTTGCTGGGTTGGGTTTTGGAACGAAAAGGACCTGACAGTTGTCACTGTCATTGATTACATCTCCTAAATCTCCCGAGTGACCATGGACAGAGGTGGAGAACCGAAGGGACTATCTGGGTTTACGTTTCTCCATTGAAACTACCCAGCAATGTTTTCTTTCCCTTGGTTTTCTCCTCATCCAAGAGACTCTCCCATCCCCATCAGTGAGGACACCCTGCCCAGAGATCACAGCACCACAGCTCAGGAACTGAACTTTATTTGTGCAGAACTTGTGCTCTGGGTGATACCAAAGTCAGGCCTTGAGTCTCTTCTGAGCTTCTTTTACCCCCTGGTGCTCCTGCCCCCTCAGCTGAGCTGGAAACACTTCATCAGCTCCACCACTGTCCTTTCCTCCTCGCCTTCCTTTTCCAGCTGGGTGTCCATGGGGTGGGGTTCCCTCCCTGCCTCCTGGCCTGGCTTCCCAGCAGCCCAGCAATCCCTGCTCAGGCCCTGCAGCTTCCTGAACAAATCCTGGCCGCTCTCCTTCTCCGCCTGGCTCAGGAGCTCCACATTCAGCCCGAAGCGCCCGGTGCCTGCCAGGCCCTGCAGGATCCCCAGGACAGCAGCCCTGTCTCCGGGATGGAAGTTCTCTGCCAGCACCCTCAGGAATTCCCCCAGGAGGCCAAAGCCCACGTCAGCCCGGAAGATCCTGCCCAAGGCCTCCCCTCCCAGCTCCAGCAGAAACTGGTATTTCTCTGTCCCGCTCTTTAGGCACCTGCGCCAATCCCTGTGGAATTCCACAGCTGTTCCAGGCAGCTGATCCAGCTCCTGAAGGAAAAAAGGAGTCACTCAGGTCCTTTTGCTTTGTTCCCCCTTGAAGACTTTGGTGCCCCCTTCCCCGATCAGCCCGAGATGTTTCTCACGGGGGCCTTGGTGGCACAAGGAGCTGCTGAGGGGGAAATGGGAAGACAAGGCAATGCCAGGTGCCTCGAGCCCAGAGAAACCTGGGAATTCCAGGGGCAGAAGGGAAAGGTGGATGAGATGTGGCACCTGGTGTGAACACAGACGGTTGTGGACTGATCCTGACCCCAACCAGACCTGCTGTCCAGCCCTGATCATAAACAGGTGAATGAAATCCATCACCATGAACAATCCATGGAAAAGATCCATGGGAAAGGAGGAGGCCATGGGAGGGGGCCAGACTGGGGTCACTCCAATCACAAATGACCAGGGTAGGAAATGTCCCATCCCTGTTTCCCACCACTGAAGGAATCAGGAGCATCCCAGGAGAGTCAGGCAGCAGGATTAACCCAATCCAGCCCTTTTCCATGCTGTGGATCATTAAACTGTGTCCAGTGACAGGATGAGGAGCAGTGGCATAAACCAAAACACAAGTTCCACCCCAATGTGAGGAAGAACTTCTTTCCATGGAGGTGGCAGAGCCCCGGAACAGCTGCCCAGGGAGGGTGTGGAGACACTCCAAACCCACCTGGACACATTCCTGTGGCCCCTTCTCCAGGTGACCCTGCCTTGGTAGGGGGGTTGGACTGGGTCATCTCCAGAGGTCCCTTCCAATCCCAACTGGGATTCTGAGGAAGCACTGCCTGTGTGCAGGGAGCCTGTGCAGCCAGAGGCTATTCCAGGGAGGATCCTGATGGACTGCAGGAGTGTGGGCTGGGAGGGCTCTGCCCCCGCAGTGTTCCTGGAGACCGTGGGAGGCACTGGGAGCTCTGGGCCCAGGCTGTGCACCTGCCATTCCCACAGGGATGGAGCAGACTCTTCCTGAGGGGGCCCAGCCTGGCCCTGTGGGGATCCAAACCCTGATGTTCCAGGGTCTGGGAGGGCTGGCTCACAGTCCCTGAGTAACTCCCACATTCCAGCTAACACCCTGATCATTCCTAAGCCATTTCCAGCTGTGGAGGAGGCTCTGGAGTCTCCCCCTCACCTGTGGGATCTCCTCGGTGTGGGCAGGTGGTGCCTTGGCTGGGGCTGCACAGGGATTCCACAGCACATTCCTCCTCTGCCCCAGCCTGTCCTTCTTCTCCAGAGGCTTCAGGTGTGAGGCCAGCACGATGTTCCTGCAGGGAACAGGGATGGGAGGGACAGGGGGCAAGAGAAAACACTGAGGCTTTGAGCTGCTTCCATCCAGAGGGGCTGGACAGGCTGCAGGAGCAGGGCCTTATCAATACAGGGATAAACCGGAATACAATCCCCTGGGAATCCTGTTATGGGGACTGGAAAGATGTTTGGGGTAGAAAAAGCCACTTTAAAATGTTTTCCTGCCTCTCAGGGATCAGGCAGTGACTGAGTGCAGGTGGAGATGAATCCATGAATGAAATTTGATCTGGTCCTAAAAAGTGTGGTCAAAACCCTGGATCCACCCGTGGATGTCAAGGGACAGGGAGTTGCCAGACCCATCTGTATGGGATCCAGGACTTCCGTGGGGTCTGGGAGTCCCACGTGGATTATAGGACATCCAGGATGTTGATGGGCACTCGAAGGCCCAGCTGGACCTGCAGGTGATTCCAGGAGTTTGGTGGGCACTGGGATTGCCTGGCACTGCTCCCTGTGGAGCAGCCCTGCCATTCCAACCTGCTCCCAAACCCCCTGGACAGAGCAGCGATGGGACTGGGAGCAGGGACAGGCTGGGCAGAGGACAGGGGACAGGTGTCACAACCCTCCTGTCACAACCCTCTGCTTCTGCAGCCACAGCAGGGCCTGGGGAGTGTGGAGAGAGGGGGTGGGGCTTGGAGTGCGAATGGGGACAGGGAACAGTGTCCTGGAGAGGGGACAGCCCCTTCCCAGTGCTCGGCCACAACCGGGCACCAGAGGGACCAGTCCCGGAGCAGGGACCGATCTCAGCCCACACAGGGCCACCCGAGGAGATCCGGGGACAAATCTGAACCACAACCGAGTGTCCTCGGAGCCGGGGCCGTTCCCGGGATGCCGAGGCCATTCCGAGGATCCCGGGACTGCTGCCCAGCCGCTCCCACCTCGGGCCCCTCCCGGAGCAGCTCCGAGTTCTCGGAGCCCCCCCCAGGACGAGCTCCCCCCGCACCTGATGTCGCGATAGTCGGGGACGCGCTGGCGCAGCGCCCTCAGCTTGGCCTCGCCCTCCCGCTGCCGCCGCTCGTCCTCGGCCAGCGCCGCCCGCAGCTCCCGCTGCAGGGCCGGGAGAGCTGCCCCGGGATCCATGCCGGGAGCACAGGCACGGAGCGCCGGGCACGGGAACCTTCCTGTCCCGACAGCCCTGTGGGGATGGCCTAGGGCACCCCACTATCGCGACAGCGCTGCCGGGGACGGTCGCAACGACCCCACTCCTGTCACAACAGCCCTGCCGGGACTGGCCCCGCGGACCCCGCTCTTATCGCGACAGTCCGGCCTTGGGGACTCCACTCCCACTGTGAGTGAGCCCTAAAGGCCACGCACATGGGCGGCAACGGGGAAGCCCCGCTTGTATCGCGACAGGCCCTGACACGACTGCGGCCCCGGGGCCCCTCACTGTCGCGACAGCCCCGCTGGGTGCCGAGCCCCCCGGCCCCAGGGCCGCTCTATCGCGACAGTCCCGGCCCGGCCTCGCTCCCGCCTCCACCGCGCCGGGGCCGCGCGAGGCCCCCCGGGGCTGC
>VXAY01004504.1:33685-90983 GCA_013399855.1 Oxyruncus cristatus
GGGGTGGGAGGAGGTGGGGGGGAGCAAAGGGGCTGAGCCACCAGGGGACTGGGGAGGTAATTCCCATCTCCTGTGGGTCTGTGTGGGATGGGGGGGATGTTGTGTTGTGTGTGAGCTGGGGTTGGAGTCTCTGCCTGTGCTGGTGTCTCTGCAAGCCCAGGGACTGTTCATTTTCCTGAGGAAGGGCTGTGCTGCTCTCCCAGGAGCTGCTCCCAGGGCACCTCTGTGGGGTGCTGTGGGTCCCTGGCTGGTGTTGAGCTTAGGGTGGGCCCTGTTGGCAGCTGGAGGATGATGATGACGATGATGACATGGGGGAGCACGACGAGGAGCACCCCGGGATGGAGGTGGTGCTGCACGAGGACAAGAAGTACTACCCCACGGCTGAGGAGGTGTACGGGCCTGAGGTGGAGACCATCGTGCAGGAGGAGGACACACAGCCACTCACAGGTGAGTGAGGAGGGAGGGAAATGGGTTTCCCTTCTGTGCTGCCCCTTTGGAGCCCGCTCACAGCCCCAGGAATACACACAGGCTCCTGTTTGTCTGGTGTGTGCAGGTTTGGGCACTCAGGGTTGTTCCAAATCCCAAACAGAAAAGCAGGAATCAGTAGAGACTTGAAAGATGTTTAAGGATAAGTTAAATAAATTTAAGTCATCTCCTTTGATCCCTTTACACTGGAATATTTCTGTTGGAAGGGCCCTGCAGTGACCATCTCCTGCAACTGCTTTGATAAAGAGACTCTGTCAACTGGAAAACGGGGCGGTTGACTGCAAAACTGGGAGTTTTACCTGGGGGTTGTTCCTAGTTTGGGGGCTCTGTATACAGTTTGTTGTGCTTTCTCTTGTTTCAGAGCCCATTATTAAGCCTGTGAAGACCAAGAAGTTCTCCCTGATGGAGCAGACACTGCCAGTCACTGTCTATGAGATGGAGTGAGTGCTGGGGGGGTCAGCTCGAGCTGTCGCTGCTGCTGGTCCCCCCCTGCCTTTGGGGGGGTTGGGAGGGGTGGCAGATTTTTGGGGGGCTCTGGCTTGGTCTCTGACTGACCCCAGCACAGAACTGAGAGCAGCTGCTGCCTGGGTTCTGAACCAAAAACAAGAGGAAGGAAATGCAGGACAGACCATTTCCCAGATGTTTTCCCTGCCCACCACAGGGCAGGGCTCGGGCACAGAGGGGTAATCTCATTTTGAGGGTTGAGATAAAGTTCCACAGTCAGAGCCTCATGTGGCTCAGGAAATACTTATGGAATGGTTTCACATGGCAAGGACTGTAAAGCCCATCCAGTGCCACTCCCTGCCATGGGCAGGGCCACCTTCCACCAGCCCAGGTTGCTCCAAGCCCCATCCAACCTGGCCTGGGACACTTGCAGGGATCCAGGGGCAGCCACAGCTTCTCTGGGCACCCTGTTAAATATTCACGTGGCACATGTTGTATCGGGACATTTTGGATTGTTCCCAGTCTCGAATTAGATCCCATCTATCCTGGAGGAGTTCCCACTGGGAATTTTTATGCTGCTGGGTGAGTGCAGAGCTCTGTGCAGGTCAGCAGGACCGTGGGCATGGTGGTGCCTGCTGGTTGTGCCCCAAAGCAGCCCCTGGGACACCAGGACCAGGAGAAAAATCTCTGGAAAAAAAATTCAAACTAACTTAGAGATAACATCTCACACAAGTTTGATGTGGAACAAAAACCATCATTTGCTTCTTCTGTTAAAAATCTGATCTCGGCATCAGCGTTTTTGCGCGCTGTGGTGGGCGGAGGGTCCGTGTCCCCTGCTGTAGTGTGTGTGTGTGCTGTCCCTGTTTGGGATGAGCAGATGGAGCTGTGGGAGTGTCCTTGGGCTCATCTCTCCATGTGCCACTTCATGGCCAGTCAGAGCTTTTCCCAGTTTTTGGTGGTCTCTCTGTGTGGATCCCAGAACCAGGCGTGTCTGAGCAGCAGCCCCAGTGTGAGCAGTCCTTCTGCCTGGCATCCAGCAGCCTCTTGTTTTCCAGAGGGAACAGGATGTTCCTGGAGCTGGTGTTTACTCAGGGATTCCCAGGGTTGTTTTGGGAGGGTCCGTCCCTGCTCTTTTCAGTGCCCAGGGGGGTTCAGCAGAACCAGAGTGGAGCCCAAGAGCTGCTGGGGCTGGTTTTCCTCAGCAGTTCCTTTGGCTCAGTCCTTATCCTCTGATTCCCTGCTCCCTGTGTGCTGTGTTCATCCCATTTGTAATTGATTCCTTTTGGTCCTGTTTGTTGATATAAATGGTTAGGAGGGGGCCCAGAGAAATTCCTTGTGGGATGTTGCCAGAAACCTGTGAGTTGGGTATCGATTTCCCATTCAGCCTTATTTTCAGACCAATTAGCAAGCTTTTAATCAGGGTTAGTATTGATTTCTGTATTTTTTAGCTCTTAATCGAAATGTTGTACATTAAGAAGTCTACTGCATCAGTGAAAACTTAATCTGTTTAAAAAGGAGGTGATTTGACAGCACTTATTCTCTGCAGGCCTGTGGCAGTATGTTTTATAGCCTCCCATTATTTTTTAGGCGTGGCAATTTAGGCTCTCAATTATCTTTTGGCCAGGATCTCTGCAGAAGTGACTTGGCCCATCGTTACCCAGCTCGGTTGCTGGTTCCACAAAGACTTAAATTCCGTTGCTGTTTCCTTGAGTCCCTGGAATGTTGCTGTTTTAAGACCTGAAAATCAGAATTAATGGTCTGTGGACCCCCTGGCTGCTTCCAAAGCTCTGTGGGGTGCTTGTTATCCAGCACAGTGATTTACTTGACTGCCTGCCACGGTTTGAGTGGAAGTGCTTCATCATCCGAGTGCATGGATGTGACTTTTGCTCCAGCACTGACTGGAAGAGAAGAAGAATATTCAATAATATTCCATCGCTGGCAGCTTTGCTGGCTCCGTATCCTCCCACCCACTGCCATCTGTCTGGGACTCCAACTCTCTTGTCCTCCCCATCTGGGAAGTGGGATTCTTCCCCCGCAGGGCACTGGCAGGATGGAAGTTTGGCGAGGATTCAGGGGGCACTTTGGTTGGAAAGCGTGGCTGAGACGGCACCTGCTTTTCTTAGACATGGCAGGAGCCTCCAACAGTCTTTTGTGCTTTGTTCCCTCAGTTTCCTGGCAGATTTGATGGACAACTCGGAGCTGATCCGAAATGTGACCCTGTGTGGGCACCTGCACCACGGCAAGGTAGTGGGAACATCCGAAGTGTGGTGGTAGTGATGGTGACCTCTGTGTTGTTTGCTTTGCCACCTCTCCATAGCAGCACCTCCTGCTCCTCTTGCTGATTCCCTTATAGGATTGGGGAATGGTTTGGGTGGGAAGGGACCTTAAAGCCCCCCCAGTGCCACCCCCTGCCATGGGCAGGGACACCTTCCACTAGCCCAGGTTGCTCCAAGCCCCGTCCAACCTGGCCTGGAACACTTGCAGGGATCCAGGGGCAGCCACAGCTCCTCTGGGCACCCTGTGCCAGGGCCTCCCCACCCTCGCAGGGAAGGATTCCTCCCCAATATCCCGTCTGACTCAACCATTCTTGAGCTTAAAGCCATTCCCCCTTGTCCTGTCCCTCCAGGCCCTTGTGAAATTTGTAGGTTTTCTCGTAGGTTGAATCTGTAGGTTTTACAATAACGTGCTCAGGTTTCTCTGTGCTGCTGCAGGAGGGCTGGGGTTGTGTTTGTCCCTGTCTGAGTGGAGTCACCTCCTTTCCCTGCTCTTTTTCAGACGTGTTTTGTCGACTGCCTGATAGAACAGACGCACCCGGAGATCCGGAAGCGCTACGACCAGGATGTGAGTGAGCTCCTGCTCTGTCCCTGCCCTGCCCTGGGAACATGGATGGGGTGGCTTTTACACCCTGAGGGAGGCTTTTACATCCCCTGTGCCTGGGAACAAAGTGGTTCAGGGACTGGAATGTAGGATTGGAAACCCAGAGCTCAGTCCTATCTCCCACTCTGCCACTCACTCACCACCTTAACTGTGTGTCAGAGTTACTGTGTGTCCTGCTTCAGATTTATTATTTGAGACCAAAATGTGATGTTCTGACTCTTGTTTTGCCTTTGCAGCTTTGCTACACTGATATATTGTTCACAGAGCAGGAGGTGAGTGGTCTTGCAGTGGTTTTATCCAGTTGTCTCATGCTTTACTCAGTTACAGTAGGCAGTTTTCTTGTCCATTTTATCACCTTTTTGTGCTTTCCACATTTTGTTTATTTTCTTTATCTGCTCCTCCTGTTTGCCTCAGTAAGATCCCTGGTCCAGCTTTCTTCCATTTCCCACAACCCTCGTCTCCATGGATGATTTATAAGCTGTGTAATGTTAAACCTACAGCAGAGTCACCCCAGCATGTGGGTAACTCTTATTTGCTTTGAGAGAAAGAGGGGGAAGAGGTTTGCAGCAGCTGTGGATCAGGAGAAAAATTGTTTCAAAATAAATACATTTCTCCTCCTTTTCCTCGGCTGGCTCCATGTGGTTGGACATGAGTGGGAGGTTTGTTTTGTGTCATGACCAGAACAATCTTATGCAGCACTTTTTTTCCTTCATCCTAACGCTCTGTGTGATCAAGTCTTGCACTTTGAGGTGTAGCTGGGCAGCAGCAGAGGGTGAAGGCACAAACAAACATGCATATTCTGTGTCTGGTGTTACATATTGTGCCTCCTCAGCTGGAAGCAGGTGTGGGGGGTGCAGTGGGGGCTCACCATACTTCATACCAGTATGAACAGTTGCAATCCGGGCAGCTGGGCTGGGTACTGCAGTGACCTGATGTTGTCATTCCTTCCCTGGGAGTAACAGCATGTCCTGGATGGATGTTTACTTCTTCCCATCTTTCTGATTTTTGCTTGGTCATCTTCTACATCCGTACGTGGTGATCTCTGTATTTACTTCTGCTTTGACCTGCTAATCCTGCCTTCCTGTGTTCCAGAGGGGGGTGGGGATCAAGAGCACCCCAGTGACGATTGTTCTGCCGGACACCAAGGGAAAGTCTTTCCTCTTCAACATCATTGACACTCCAGGTGATTGTGCAATCCTGAAAATCTTGCTTTGGGAACCACTTGGCTTCGTTTTACACTTTTTGTAGCTGATTCCAGCCCGGTCCTGAGCCTTTAGCTGAGTTCATTCCTCTAAAGTCACTCCCAGCAGTAACAACTGCAGCTGGCCCTTAGTCACACAGTCACGGCGTGGTTTGGGGTTAAGAGACCTTAAAGACCATCTAGTTGCAATCCCCTGCCATGAGCAGGAACAAGTCAGGCCCGTGTTCGTGATTAGCTGGCCTGATTGAGGGCTGATGAGGCTGAAAGGGTGTTTCACTCCAGAATACAAACAGCACAGGTAAATTGGCTTTTCCAGGTGTTGCGGTGGGATTGTGCTTTGCTCAAATGCTGTTGTCCCACAGCAAGACTCGGCAAATTCCCTTCAGCCTCTGACAGGCTGCTGTAGAGGGAGCATAATCACAGATCAATTTTAAGAAACTTTTGGAAAGAGGGTCTTGGGACACATCTGCTGAGCTCCAGCTCAGGCTGAGGGAGGCTAGAGCAGGAGGAGGAGGCTGTGGGGAGAGGCATCTGTTGTCTTTGCTGAGGAGAAATCTTCCTTCTTTTCCTGAAGTACTTTCACAGAGCTGTGAGAAAAACAGTAGCAAATGTGAGGAAAAGTGCCTGTTAAACAGGTTGTTGTGTATATTCTCCAAAAAAAAAGCATTAAAGCTGAAGTTGAATCCCCACGGGGAGCTCTGGCGGCTGCTCCCGGGTCCCTGTCTGGGGAGGAACCCATCTCTGGTCTGCCTCACTGGGTACCAGCAACCAAAGGAATCTGCAGAGCTTCCCCCCGCTCTGTGCTGCTGCACTGGGGCTTTCTCTGCCTCCACTCACCACCTCTCTGTGGTTTTGAAGGTCACGTCAATTTTTCCGACGAGGTCACAGCCGGCCTTCGCATCTCGGACGGCGTCGTGCTCTTCATCGATGCAGCTGAGGGGGTGAGTGCCAGCTTCTGGGGGTGATCTTCAGCATCCCTTCCTCTGGAGTCTCTGCTCCTGCCTTAGCATGAAGGCCTGGGATGGGTTCAGCTTGCCAGGGTGAAGGGTTTTTGGAGGACGGCTTGGGAAGGGAGTTTTCCATCCAAACAGGCAGTGACGCCTCTGGCTCCCGGGTCCAGGCTGATGTGATTCGTGTGGCCTGTAGGCTGATTATTCAGCTTGTGTGCATCTCTGTCCCCATGATACCTAAAACTGAGCAGGTTATTTATACCAGAGATGTCCACAGGCTTGGATTCAAGGAATTCAGTTGGGTCAGCACCTATATCCGAGTTTCTGGAGGATTAGCTGATCGCTGGTGGCTGAGCCTGGGCTTTTCTGCAGCCTGGCAGCAGTGCAAGGGTCACTGGCTGCCCCTCACGCCCCAGATAGCATTTCATGGAGGCTTTCCTGGGGCTCTGAGCTGGTTGTTCCCTGCAGGTGATGCTGAACACGGAGAGGCTGATCAAGCACGCGGTGCAGGAGAGGTTGGCAGTGACCGTGTGCATCAACAAGATCGACCGGCTCATCCTGGAGCTCAAACTGCCCCCAACAGATGCTTATTACAAACTCAGGCACATTGTAGATGAAGTTAATGGTCTCATCAGGTGAGGGGGTTTGTGTCCCTGTCCCACTGCAGGTGCTTCTCTCCGTGTGTGCCTGAAAACCCATTAGTTTGTCTCTTGATATGTTGAATCAGAGAAAATGGGGCAGGAAGAACCACTGGAAATTTGAATTAGGCGGGATTGGCTCTTCCTGACGAGCTTCATGGGATTTCATTTCCCCTCCCCCCATTTTATTTGTCCTCCATTAAAAAGCAGGGACAGAGCAGCGAGCTTCTGTGCTCCCAAGTGTCTCAAATACGCTGAAATTACCCAGATTGTATCCCAAACTGGAGGTTGAGATGTCTCAAAGCTCCTAAATATTTGCTAAAAAACCAGAAGGGACTTGCTGTTCCAACCCCTAAACAAAGATACGATACTGATATGGTCAAATCTCCTTGCCAGCCCTGCACAGGGAGGGGAGGGGCATCTTGGTAGCCATGCATCATTTCTGTGTGTTCTGCATCCAGGGAATTTTTCTAACAGCCTTCTGCCCTTCAAGTGTGTGTGGATTTGCACACAGGCTCCCTGGCATATCTCTGTGCAGTGTGTGCTGGCATCAGGCAGCTGGGAGGAGGGTAATTCATCCTAGCTTGCCTGTGAGCTCATTAAAACTCTTCTGATTAAATTCTGTCCTTGTATTATCTGCTCCCTTACTTGGTTGACCAACTTGGATGCTTTTTTTAGGGAAAGAAAGCCTCCCCCAGACAAAAAAATCCAAAGCATTTGTGCTGGTAACTTTTTAGTTCCAGCCATCTCTAAATCTTTGCACATTAATGCTTTGAAGTTTATAGGCAGAAAATGTTCCTGACCCTGAAATTCCGATGGCGAACGAGCTGCAGTTTAAAGATGCTGCTTGGCAATGCAGGATGCCTGCCTGTCACATACTGCTGTTGGGTGTGGGAGGTGGGTTGGAGTGTCTCCTTTGGTTCATAACATTGATTTGGGTTTGTTTTCCTCTTCTCAGCATGTATTCCACCGACGAGAACCTGGTGCTGTCTCCCCTTCTGGGGAACGTGTGTTTCTCCAGCTCACAGTACAGCATCTGCTTCACGCTGGGGTCTTTTGCAAAGATTTATGCAGACACATATGGTGAGGATTATCCAGAAACCTGGTGCACTTCAACATCTCGTTCCCCAACCTTTTTTTGTGGAGGTTTTCTAAGCCCTGCAGTTTTCCCAGCACAGAGATGGCCAGTGTTTGTGTTCGGTAATTGCTGGGAGCTGGGGGGGAACGGCAGAGCTGAGCCTTGGAGGGCAGAAAGCAGAAATACAGTTTTAGCTGGGTATTTTCTCCTGATAAATGTTTCTTGAGCGAGAAGCCAAGATTTTACACATACCCTAAGCAGGAATAACAAGCCCTGCTCTGGCAGTTGAAGGCAGGTGTGTGAGTCGTGCTTTGCCTCCTTATCAGCAGCTCAGGAGAGAAGCAGTTAAGCTCTTCCTGCCTTTTCCCAAAACTCTCCGGAGTCTGAGACTCGGCTGCAGCTGGGCACAAGCTTGGCCCACAAGGTTTTGCACTCTTGCCCTCATTCTTTTTTAAGGAACTGTCTTTTTCTGGCTTGGATGTAATTTCCTGCTCCCCAGGTGCCCACTCAGGGCAATCTGCTGTGGGGAGCAGCGGGCTCTGCGCCGGCACGAGCAGCTGCACAGCCCAGGTTTTTGAAGTCTCCCGCTGGGGAATTCAGGGATCTGTAGGAGCCATGAGCAGGGGAAGAAGGAGGTTGTAAAGCAGCTGGCCCAGCTCCTGCAAAGAAGTTGGCCTGAGGGAGGATGGAGTTGTAGAGGTCAGGGACTGGTGTGTCAGGACTGTCGGGGAGTTTGCAGCAGTAAATGAGCTCCCTGGGTGTCACAGCGTTAACTCAGAGCCTGCTGGGATGAGACCCTGTCTTCGGGGGGGCTGAGGAAGGCACAGTCAGCAGGAGATGCCACCCACGTGGGGCAGGCAGGAGCTGGTGGGGTACTTGGAGTCAGGAATATTGCATTCTGGTCATCAGGGGCTGTGTATGCAGACACCACACATCAGCTGGCAGGAGTTAGAGCGGTTTAAGAGTCCAAATAACAGCCACCATAAAATTCCTTGTGCTCACACATCTGCCCACAGCCAAAGCTTGTTTGGAAACTGCTGTAGTTTTTCACCCTGTCCTGTTATTTGTAAATTCACCGTGACAGCCAGCACTGCTCTGTTCTCTCAGCACTGGGTGTTTGGCTGAGGAAGAGAGAGGAACCTGGAGATGTTCAGCAGGGCAGAAAATGCTGGTGCTGAGCCTGAGGGATGGAGAGCAGCCCAGCACCTTGGCACTGCAGTGTCAGTCACAGCGTTCCCGTTTGGAAGTGCAGCAGATGTGGCTGGGCTGCTGCAGCGCAGTGTCTGGCAGCCGGTGCTCCTCAGCTCTGACCTCTTGGGTAGCTGAGAGAGCTGGAGTGTTCCAGTCTGTGAACCTCAGTGTCCCTGGGCTGCTGGGGACATCCTTGGTGGGCTGTTTCTCCTCACCTCGGCCTCATCCCCTCAGGTCAGGGCTTAATCTTTCGCTCAGAATCAGGACCTGGCGTTCACTCACCAGAATCAGTTCATTAAATCGAATCCTCAGGGCTGTTTTAAAAGCCAAAAAATAAAGGTTTCTGAGCTGAGAGAAACACAGTGACATCTGATTCTGCCATTTGCTTTTTCCCTTTAGGAGACATCAATTACCAGGAGTTTGCAAAGCGGCTTTGGGGCGACATCTACTTCAACCCAAAGACGTAAGAACCCTGTTTGAATATCTGTTACTTTTTTTCTGGGTTTTTCCCTCCTTTCCCTGTAAAATGTGGACTAGATGACCACCCAAGGTCATTCCAACCTGATCCTATGATCCTGTGATGGAGTAGTATCTGGAAGGGTTGAGCCAGGCATCCTACTTGGTGTGAATCCACGTGGTCATCCTGAATCCCATAAGGAGGAGCAGAGAAGCTCCTCTGGCCTTTATTTGGAGTAAGCCTGGCCCTGACAGCTTCCTGGGGGTCAGGAGGGAGAAGAGGATAACCTGGCAGGAGCAGAGGCTGTGCAGGGGTGGTTCCAGGCTGCAGTTCTTGCTCCTCATGTCTCTCCTCTGATCTCCAACAGCCGCAAGTTCACCAAGAAGGCCCCGACGAGCAGTTCCCAGCGCAGCTTTGTGGAGTTCATTCTGGAGCCCCTGTACAAGATCTTGGCTCAGGTAGGTGGTGGTTCTTCCTCTTGTCTTTTCTCCCTTTCTCCAGCCAGGAGCAGTCAGGGCTTGGGCACTGGGTGATGAGTCTGGTGCCTGTGGGACTCCTCTGTCCTGTTCTGCAGTGTGATCTTCACAGGGGCTGATTTGGGGGTGCAGAGCAGCAGTGACAAACTCCGTAACAGTTGTTCCATGCAAATGCAGCCCCATATTTGCAGTAAATAGAACTGCCCTTAGTGTTTCTTGTGTGCCCTGATAGCAGCCAAGTGGTAGTGCTTGGACTTGGAGCAAAGACTTGGAGCACAAGTCTGGTGAGGAGCAGCTGAGGGAGCTGGGGGGGCTCAGCCTGGAGCAAAGGAGGCTCAGGGGGGACCTGCTGGCTCTGCAACTCCCTGACAGGAGGGGGGAGCCGGGAGGAATTGGGCTCTGCTCCCAGGGAACAAGGCACAGCACAAGAGGAAATGGCCTCAGGTTGTGCCAGGGGAGGTTTAGGTTGGATATTGGGGAAAATTTCTTTATCGAAAGGGGGGTCAGGCATTGGCACAGGCTGCGCAGGGCAGTGGTGGAGTCACCATCCCTGGAAGTGTTCAAAAAATATGTAGATGTGGTGCTTGGGCACATGGGTTAGTGGTGGACTTGGTCTAGTGGTCCTGGAAGGGTTTTCCAGCCTTAATGATTCCATGATCCTATGATTTGCCCCATCTGGCTCTCGTGTGAGCTCTAAACTGGTGCGGGTCCAGAGCCCCGAGGGTGGTGTGTGAACCTGCGCGTGGGAGTTACTGGCTTGGACCCTCCCATTGAAGTGAGAGTGGGGCCTCTTGTCTTGCAGGTGGTGGGGGACGTGGACACGACCCTGCCAAGGACCCTGGATGAACTTGGCATCCACCTGACCAAAGAGGAACTGAAGCTGAACATTCGACCCCTCCTGCGGCTGGTTTGCAAGAAGTTCTTCGGGGAGTTCACAGGTAGAAGCTGTGTCTTCCCCTCCATAATCTTCCCTGGACCCCCAGTACCTCCCGCCAGCAGTTAAGGGCTGTATTTTGGCCACTGGGTGCTCACTCATAGAATCATAGAATCATAGAATCAGCCGGGTTGGAAAGGACCTCTGAGATCATCAAGTCCAACCCTTGATCCAACACCACCGCGGTTACTGGACTATGGCACTCAGTGCCACGTCCAGCCTCATCTTAAACACCTCCAGGGATGGAGAATCCACCACTTCCCTGGGCAGCCCATTCCAATGGCTGATCACTCTCTCTGTGAAGAATTTCTTTCTAATATCCAACCTAAACCTCCCCTGGCACAGCTTAAGGCCGAGCCCTCCTGTCTTACTGCTGGTTCCTGGGAGAAGAGACCAACCCCCACCGCAAATACAAACTCTTAAACCGCCTGCCCACGGGACACTGCTCACCCCTCCCCACTGCTGTGGGTGCGCTGTGGTCACAAAGGCTTTGCCTTGTGCTTATGGGGCCTGTTGCTTTCCTCCACGCTGGTTAATCCTGTCCTCACCAAGTGTCCCTGTTCCAGGCTTTGTGGACATGTGTGTGCAGCACATCCCCTCCCCGAAGGTGGGGGCCAAGACGAAGATCGAGCACACCTACACCGGCGGCGTGGACTCGGACCTGGGGGAGGCCATGAGCGAATGCGACCCTGACGTAAGGGAACTTGCGTTTATTTTGGGTGTCCGGACCCGAGGCAAATAGGCCCTGCTCTCCCTGCCCTCACAGGGCAGCTGCCTCCCGGCCAGCCATCTGCACAGATTTCACTCACAGCTCTCTGAAACCTCTCATCCGACACTGGCACAAATCTTTGCTCCGAGGAGCTTCAGCTGCCTGCCAGGGCAGCCCTGGAGAGAGGGTATTGTTTGACAGTCTTCAGAGAAGAACAGGACTAGGTCAGGACTCCAGAGCACGTGGGAGAGCTGCAGGGTGGTTTTGTGTCCTTTTGTTGCCTTTTTATCCCTTTTCCTTGAAGTTTGATTCTCTTCCTAAACTGAGAAAACTGATCTGAACTGTGCTGATAAAAATAACCCTGCATTAGTTAGTCAGCACCTTTCCTCTGAAAGCCCTGCAAAACCTTCCTCCTCAAACAGCTTGCACTGAGCTGTCACTCGGAGTTGTCTGGAGCCACCAACGCCGGCAGCTGAGGGAGGAATTTGCCTGTGACTTTTGCTCTGATGTCTGCAGAGAAAATGAATCTCTTTATTTTAATGAGTTGTGATTCTCCACCTAACACTCCACATTGGTGACTGTCACCACATTGCCGGGGTGGAGTGACCTTGTGGGACTGGAAGCTGTGATCTGTGGGGGCTCAGGTGCTCTGCCCTGAGCGGGTTTGCAGGCCAGCAGGTGACATTTCTGCTCGTGGCTTTGTCCCAACCACTGTTTGCTGCTCTACAGGAGGAGGGCTGGGAGCTCCAGAACAGTCCACCAGGGTCGTTCCAGGGGTTTCCCCGCAGGGCAAGGAGATGTAGGGCCTCCTGAGGGAAGAAATGAAGGACTTGGCAAATCAAAAGAAGTATTCCTCAATTCCAGCCCATTAATCCCTTTTATACACAAATCATGGAATCATAGAATATCCTGAGTTGGAAGGGACCCTCAAGGATCATCAGAGTCCAGTCCTGCCAGGTCTGGGTCTGTTTCTTGTCTGTGCTTTGCAAGAGGCTCATTTCTCTCTCTGTCTCTGTCATGGGAAGGGCCCCTTGATGTGTCACACAACAAAGATGTACAGCACAGATGACGGTGTCCAGTTCCACGCCTTTGGCAGGGTGCTCAGTGGCACCATCCACGCTGGGCAGCCTGTGAAGGTCCTTGGAGAAAACTACACCCTGGAAGACGAGGAGGATTCCCAGATCTGCACCGTCGGGCGCCTCTGGATCTCGGTAGCAAGGTATGGGAAGCTCTGGCAATGGGCTCGCTGGGCAGGGGAGTCACCTGGAGCCAGGTGAGGGGCTGGGAGGCAGGGAGAGCTGCAGGGACAGGGAGGAGGAGGGCACTGGAAGGCCTGAGGCTGCAGAGGTGCTCTCCTGCCTTTCAGGTATCACATTGAGGTGAACAGGGTTCCTGCTGGCAACTGGGTGCTGATTGAGGGCGTGGACCAGCCCATAGTGAAGACGGCGACCGTGACAGAGCCCCGGGGCAATGAGGAGGTACCTGCATGGCTGGCAGTGCTCAGCCTTCCAGGGAGGCAGGGTGATGGAGGGCATCCCAAAAGCTCCCCTGGTGAGGCTGAGGAATCCTTGTGACCATGATGCTGAGGCACAAGAGCCACTGAGGGACAAGGAGCAGCTGTGTCCGACCCTCTGGGCATCTGTGATGCACTTTCAGCTCTTTGTCCTCTCTGGTTCCAGGCTCAGATCTTCCGTCCCTTGAAGTTCAACACCACCTCTGTTATCAAAATAGCAGTGGAACCAGTGAACCCCTCAGAGCTCCCCAAAATGCTGGATGGTCTCAGGAAAGTCAACAAGAGTTACCCCTCCCTTACAACTAAGGTACTGCTGGGGGGGGTTGGACTAAATGGTCTCCAGGGGTCCCTTCCAGCCCTGACTATTCTGTGATTCTCTGTGTGGCTGTTTCCAGCCTGTGCTGGGGGCAACCTCTGGGCTGATCCTAAAAGTAGTTAGTTTTTTTACTGTGGGTTGTTATTTTTGTTGTGGGTCTTTTCGTGCTGTTGCAGTTGGTCTCATAAATTATGTGTAGCAGAAAAGTATAAATCTAGCAGAAAACCCCCCTTGCTGTGCCAGGGAGAAGCAGCTTTATGCAGAGCCCAGCAGCACTTCCTGCTGGAAAAGGCTGCGGGAGCTTTCCTTGGGATGCTCTGATCCCAACCAGTGTATTTTAAGCTGATCCCTGGGAGGCAGGAGCTGTGAGCAGGAATGTTGTCAGCTGAAGCCCTCTCCTCTCTTCAGGTGGAAGAGTCTGGGGAACATGTGATCCTGGGAACAGGAGAGCTGTACCTGGATTGTGTGATGCACGACCTACGGAAGATGTATTCCGAGATTGACATCAAGGTGAGGGGATGAGAGGGGGCTTTTCCCAGCTGGAAAACCAGGGGTTTGTTCCCCTACCTCAGAAGGATGGGAAAATGGACCTACCTGAACATACAACGTGGGTTTTGTCACATCCCTGGAAAAGGAAAATAAAAAGGGCCATTGGATGCAGAAGTGCCTCTTACAGCATGACTGTCACGCCAATGGGACTGAGAGACTGAAAAATTGTCTCCGAGAAGGGTTTTCCATATTCCAGCCTTTCCCTGTGCCTCAGCCATTGCTTGGCTAGCACCAAATAGATAAATTGAGCAGAATTTTTCATACCTGGAATCAGGTTTAAATCTTCTCATCTCATTTGAGTGAAGGAATTAGTGAAGCTGCCTGTGCAGCCTCGGTGATTCATGCACAAAACACTGCCAGGTGAACCAGTTTTTTCTTTTAGGTCTTCAGGGCTTTCAAACAGTCTCTTTACAAACAAAGAAGGACTGAAAACAAACCTGTGGTTGTTCCAGGTGGCCGATCCAGTGGTGACATTCTGCGAGACGGTGGTGGAAACGTCCTCCCTGAAGTGCTTTGCTGAGACCCCCAACAAGAAGTAAGAGGCTGTGGGTGAGGGGGGCAGAGGGGGGCTGTTCCCTCTGGCTGTGGTGCACACCAGTGGGCAGTGTCCAGCTGGGCTGAACTGCCCAGGAGCACACTGAAGTCTCAGGGATGTTCCTGTGCTGTGTGGGAGCTCTCAGAATAGAGGGAATACAGATCCACATCCTCCTTTTTACCTTCTTGCACCTTCTCAGCAGCTCTGTGGGTGTTTCCCAGACTGGGAGTTGTCCTGGGATCCTGGAGCAGGTGCCAAAGACCCAGTGCTGCCTTCAGTAACACTGCAAACAATTTCACGAGCAAAAGCTTTGTCTCGTCTTGCCCATACTTAATCTTGGGTTTGTGCCTTCCTGGTGATGCCCTGGGCCCTTGCAGCTGCTCTCACCTTCCTCCTCCAGCAATGCACTGTGAGGTGCACGGGACTGGAAGAGGCAACATGGGCTGAATAACCAGGAGAAGTTGTGGGAGCATGGGACATTTTCATCCTTGAATTTTCAGGGAAATCACAGTCTACTGAAGATGGCTTTCCTGTGTTCCTCCATGGTTTCTGGTTCTTCTTGCCCTCCTTCATTCTGAGATACTCTCTCCGTGATTGGCACCCTGATTTCTGGGAACAGTGAGGTTCCAGTCCTCATAGAATCACAGGATGATTTGGATTGGAAGGAACCTTACAGACCATCCAGTTCCAAGGCCTGCTAAGGGCAGGAACACCTTCCACCAGACCAGGTTGTTCCCGTTCTTAGATGAGGCTTTGACCTTCTGGACACATGGAATGACCTGTGCTGGGGCAGGGTACTGGTGTTGGGGGTTCTTGAGCGCTTGGTCTGTGTTTACGAGGAGACAATGACAGCAACAGGCACCTATGATTTCATCAACCCAGCTGCACTGGAGGCAGGGGGCAGTCGTAGAGTCCCAGAATCTGGAGTCAGTAGGTCTGGAAAAGCCCCCTAAGATGATCAGGTCCAACAGTCAATGTGGCAGGACCACCATGTTCACCATCAAACCATATCCTCAGGTGCCACATCCACACATTTTTTGAGCACTTCCAGGAATGGTGACTCCACCACTGCCCTGGGCAGCTGTGCCAGGGCTTTGCAACCTTTACTGTGAAGAAATTTTCCCCAGTATCCAACCTGCCCCTCCCCTGGCACAGCCTGAGGCCGTTCCCTCTCCTCCTGTCCCTTGTTCCCTGGGAGCAGAGCCCGACCCCCCCCCCGGCTCCCCCCTCCTGTCAGGGAGTTGCAGAGCCAGAAGGTCCCCCCTGAGCCTCCTTTTCTCCAGGCTGAGCCCCCCCAGCTCCCTCAGCTGCTCCTGCTGCTCCAGCCCCTTCCCAGCTCCGTTCCCTTCCCTGCACACGCTCCAGCCCCTCAATGTCCCTCTTGTCCTGAGGGGCTGCCAGTGGCTGAGATCCTCCCAGTGGCTCACTGTGACTGTCTCTCCTCAGGAACAAGATCACGATGATCGCTGAGCCCCTGGAGAAGGGACTTGCAGAGGACATTGAGAACGAAGTGGTGCAGATAACGTGGAACAGGTATGACTGATCTGGGAGAGCAGGAATCCGTCGAGATGCAAGTAATTTGGGGGGAAAAAAGGGAATGCTGGGATCTACAGGGTGCACAGTGTCAGCCAGGGATCCTGGTTTGGTATTGCTGCCAGCCTGTCCGTGAGCATCCCTGCCCCAGGAAATGGATCATTCCAGGTAAAAGCTGAGACCATTTGATTACTGAAGGGAACGGGGTTGCAAATACATTATGAGTGCAAGTCAGATACTTGTTTCCTACAGTTTCTTCCCCTATTTTTCTATCAGGAAGAAGCTGGGTGAATTCTTCCAGACCAAATACGACTGGGATTTGCTGGCTGCCCGTTCCATCTGGGCCTTTGGGCCGGACGCCACTGGCCCAAACATCCTGGTAGATGACACACTGCCCTCAGAGGTGAGGGGGGGTTAAGCTTCAGTGAGACCTTTGTCCCATGGTGCCAGGAGGTTCCTACTGCTCCCAGAACTTCCAGCAAGGCCCTGGTGCAGTTGGGGTGCTCATTGTTTTCCACAGCTCAGACCTGCTGCACTTTCCCCACCACAGCTGTTATTTTTCAGGTGTTGCTGTTTGGGCCAGTGTCTTAAAACTTGGCAGCAAATGGGCCTGCCTTCCAGGGGCACCAAAATGTGGGCCCTTAATCTGCAGCTCTGGGTGCCAAGCTCTGAAGCTGATGGTCCTGAGCTGGGAGAGCGAGGCGTGGACATTGAGGGTACAGGGGAACACTGCTGCCCTTTTAGGAACTGGCTTTTAACTGGGGTCTGGCTGTTACTGCTTCTGGTGCAGATTTGGTTTCTGAAACTGTCTGTCTGTCTGTCTGTCTGTCTGTCTGTAGGTGGACAAGTCCCTTCTGGGCTCAGTGAAGGACAGCATCGTGCAGGGCTTCCAGTGGGGGACCAGGGAAGGGCCTCTCTGCGATGAGTGTAAGTGGGACCTGTGGGGAAGTGGAACTAATGGCAGGATTGATTAAGAATTTAATCTCTGAGCATTCAGGTGTCCAAGGCCAGGTTGGACGGGGCTTGGAGCAACCTGGGCTAGTGGAAGGTGTCCCTGCCCATGGCAGAAAGTTGGACTGGATGGGCTTTAAGGTCCCTCCTAACCCAAAACATTCCATGATATGCAGCTTTCCCAGCTGGAATTAAATTTAGGAGAAGTGCTGGTGTCTCTGGGCGTTTGGGCACGTAGACATGCAGCTGGTGCTGGTAGAGGACATCCCCCCCAGGTCACCCTGTGTCACTTGTCCCTTCACAGTGATCCGCAACGTGAAGTTCAAGATCCTGGACGCGGTGATTGCGCAGGAGCCCCTGCACAGGGGTGGGGGGCAGATCATCCCCACGGCCCGCAGGGTTGTGTACTCTGCCTTCCTCATGGTGAGGCTTTGCTGCGTGGGCTGGGCTGGGCTGGGCTGGGCTGGGCTGGGCTCCTGCCCCGGGGGTGCTGGTTTGGACTGACTCACCCACCCAGTAACGTCTCCAGTGCCCTTGAAGGGCTGCACGCGGGTCCTCCGCGTGGTCATGTTCCAGCCTGGATGGAAGCTGGTGTACATCTGCTCTCTCTCCCCTCCCTGCTCCTGCCTGGCAGGCTGGGAAGGGTGGGCATGAGGGAGAGGGCAGTGTGTGACTCACGGCCAGAAGGAGAGAAGCTCCTTTCAGTGTCCACAACGTCGGTTTGGGCATCCACGGGGCAGCAGGAGCCCTGCAATCCCCAGCCAGGTGCTGGGTTTGACCAAAGAACGCCAATCCCTGAGTCTTGCTTGAGCTGTGCTGGTGGTGCTGGAGGCTCAGTGGGTCGTGTCCCTGTCTCCTCACAGGCCACCCCTCGTCTGATGGAGCCCTATTACTTCGTGGAGGTGCAGGCCCCCGCCGACTGCGTGTCCGCCGTGTACACGGTGCTGGCCCGGCGCAGGTGAGCTGCTCCCACCCGCCGCAGTCTGCGCAGCTCCAGCTTTGGCATCTGGGTTGTTGGAGGCTCCCACAGTCCTGGCACTGCTTGTGAAGTGAGGGTGAAGTCTGCACGAGGTGGCAGCTGGAAGGTTCCTGACTGATCCCAGCTGTGTGGGGAAGGATGGCCGGGATCACACACAGCTTGTGGATTGTGCCTGGCTCTTCACGAGTGTCAGAGAGGGGAATACACGAAGGGATGTGCTCCCCACCAGGAGCACTGTGCTCAGCTCTGGGCCCCCAGCACAGGAAGGACATGGACCTGCTCAGGCAGGTCTAGAGGAGGCCACAAAGATGCTCAGAGGGCCGGAGCAACTTCCCTGTAAGAACAGGCTGGGAGAGCTGGGGGGTTCAACCTGGAGATAGAGAAGGCTCCAGGGAGACCTGAGAGCCTCTTCCAGTGCCTGAAGGGGCTCTAAGAGAGCAGGGGACAAGGGCCTGGATTGACAGGACAAGGGGGAATGGCTTCCCACTGCCAGAGGGCAGGGTTAGGTGGGATAGTGGGAAGAAATTCTTGGCTGTGAGGGTGGGGAGGCCCTGGCACAGGTTGCCCAGAGAAGCTGTGGCTGCCCCTGGATTCCTGGAAGTGTCCAAGGCCAGGTTGGATGGGGCTTGGAGCCACCTGGGCTAGTGGAGGTGTCCCTGCCCATGGCAGGGGGTGGAATGGGGTGGGCTTTAAGGTCCCTTCCCACCCAGACCATTCCGTGGTTCTGTGACACTTAAGAAGACCAATCTTTTGACACGTTTGCAGAGGCCACGTGACACAGGACGCTCCGATCCCGGGCTCACCTCTCTACACCATCAAAGCCTTCATCCCAGCCATCGACTCCTTCGGATTTGAGACGGACCTGAGGACCCACACGCAGGGACAAGCTTTCTCCCTCTCTGTCTTCCACCACTGGCAGGTGAGTCCATGCCCTGGGGAGACAGGGAAGAGGGGCAGGTAGGATCAGGTACCAGGTGGGTGCTGTCAATGCCAGAGGTCACAGGACAACATCTCTGGAGAATTTCCTCAAAGGATTTTGGGGAGGCTTTGTGCACCAGCTGTTCCGTGTCTGCCAGGGCTTTGTTCCAAGTCCCATCACACCTTGTCCTAACGAGGGAGCACCAAATGCTGCTTCTGGCTGAGTGTCAAGGTCCTGGAGTGCCCAGGGAGAGGAATCCTCCTCAGGAGGAGGGAGTGTTTGGATACAGCCTGGGGAGCAGGAGTCTTGGAGCAGGGGTCAGATTCACTGATCTTCTGTAAGACATGGGGTGCCACACCTGAGCTTTGCCTCTCACAGATGTTTTAAACCTGTAGAGAACAAAGTCTGGGACAAAATACTGTTCTCTGGCCACTTCTGTGTCTGGAGCAAGTCAGGTTCTGTGGGAGCCACTGCTGTGAGGTGCCAGTGACTTGAGTACAGCCAGGTGGGAGCAGCAGCTGCGGGCTGAGCCTAAAGGTAGAGATGTCAAAGCCCAAGGCTGAGCTCTGAAAGAACAAACATGCCTGGTTTGTGGAGAGGGTTGTGCTGACAGACCCACATGGGCTGGGCTGGTTATTTTGGGGATCTTAGGCTACACCAGCCCCTGGGGAACGTGGGACATGTCCTTGGTTTGGGTTTTCAACACCATATTAGTGACTTCCCCCAAGCACAAACACCAGCAGAGACATGAGTTTGTGTGTGCCAGGAGAACAGATGGGATGCTGGGGATGTCTGCAGGGCCCAGGGGTGTTTCCTGTTGCAGTTTGGGGTCTCCAGGAGGTTGAACCAGCTCCAGCATCACTCTCATGTCCTGGCCCTGTGTTCCAGATTGTGCCTGGGGACCCCTTGGACAAGAGCATCGTGATCCGGCCGCTGGAGCCGCAGCCGGCCCCTCACCTGGCCAGGGAGTTCATGATCAAGACCAGGCGTAGGAAGGTATGTCTGGGAGCAGTCCCTGCACTGTCCCTCCATCCCAGCAGCTGAGCTGTTGCAGTGTTGTCCCTTGAGTGTGCCACGTCCCCTCAGTGTTCCCAGAGTGCTCCAATGTCCTTTGTGCCCCGGGGCTTCCCCATTGCCGCCTGTCAGTGCCTGTGGGGGTCCCATCTGTGACTCCAGCCCAAACCAGGATCCTGCAGCCTCCACTGAGCCCCACTCCCACGCTGACTCCTCAGTGGCCTGGTTTAACCCCCTTGTCCTGCAGAAAAAGCAGGAACTGGTTTCTGAGCTGGACTGAAGGGCTGGAGGGGCTCCCAGGGCCGCAGAGGGAGCAGAAGGAATCCAAGCTCCCCCATGGGAGGGCAGTGAAGTGGTAGATACGCTCAGCAACTGCACGTTCCCAGCCTCCTGAGGGGTGTTAGATGCCTTCAAGCTGCAGAAGAGCAGCTCATGCCTGCTCTGGAGCCCAGAAGTTTGTCTGTACTGCGGGACACAAGGGCTTTTAGGTGGGATCTCGGTGGGGTGGCTGTGTGGGGAGTAACCCTGGCCTTGTGTTACCCCACAGGGCCTGAGTGAGGACGTGAGCATCAGCAAGTTCTTCGATGACCCCATGTTGCTGGAACTGGCCAAGCAGGACGTTGTTCTCAACTACCCCATGTGAACGTGCAGCCTGACCCGAGCCCGGGCCGGCAGCTCTCGGTCCTTCCCCATCCCTGCCTGCCCAGCCCTGGCTCGTGGAGGCTCAGGGCACGCAGGGAGCTGCTCCTCAGATCGCTTTTCCATGGCTGTGGAAGTCTCCCTGGGCATTCGTGGACCATTTGTGGGCATTCCCCCTATGGGGAGCAGCCCAGAGCCCTGATCCTTTTTGTACTGTGACCTCCAGCAACGTGGTTTTCCCCTTGGATTGGCTCCTCCAGGCAGATGGAGCAGAGCACTGTGAATATCTCTGGATTCCTGAGGGCTGGGCCTAAACAGTGTGTGCAGCATTTGGGGCAGCTGAAGAGGGGAGGATTCTGTGGGGGGAATCTGGGGGGCAGCACTTCTACCTGCTCCCCGGGAGGAGAGATGAGTGGGGCTTTGACCTTTTTGTACCCCTTTTTTGAACCCTTGTAAACATTTAGTACAAACTTCCAGGCCGGGCTTAGTCTGATCATGCTCAGAGATGGCAGTGCTGGGGGAGCCTTCCTGGTGCTCCCAGCATGTGCTGTCCCAGTTTCCCCCATCCTCATCCCCAATTTCCCCCATCCTCAGCTCTGGTTCCCCCTGGCCTCAGCGCTGTCCCACCCCCAAGGATCAAGTCATCCCACTCCTGGCTGTGGTAGCAAACAGACCAGCCAGCCCAGGACAAACTTGTCTTGAATTTTCTTCCTTTCTCACTAGATCCTGTTGAGTTTTCAGGGATTTCCTCAGCTGCTCCTGCTCTGAGAGGTTTTAGTGCTTCATCTTCTTTCCCCTCCCTGGTTCTGCCTCTGGACTCTGCCCTGGGTCACTCCTGAGCACGTGCTGTGGCACCAGGGCTGGTTCACAGCTCCTGGGGACGTTCCTGCCCTCCCTGTCCCCTGGCTGCCCCCAGCCCAACCTGGGCTGGCCCTGCTCTGGTGCTGCCGTGCTGGGTTTGGCCCTGGCAGCCTGGTCCATCCCAGAGACACTGCTGGGAGCCTGTCTCAGGACATCCCTGTGGCTCTGAGGGCACCAGGACATCGGGAGCAGAGGGTAAAGCCAAGGACAACTTCCTGCCAGCTGCTGGTGGAAACTGGGAGGTGCTGGGCTGCCACAGGCATGGAGGATAGGAAGCAACCACGGGAAAGCTTGTCCAGCCATTCTGCTGCCTGCTGGGTCTCAGTGGAAACTGGATGTTGTGGGGGATAATTCAGGGCCAGTGGAGCTTGGAAAACAGGGAGGGGAAGGATTTCCTGCCTGCAGACACCGGCATCGCCCCGTCCTGTCTCCCAGCAGGAGGGCACATGGTGCTGAGGCTCCAGCCCTATCACTGGGCTCAGTCATTCCTGCCAGGCAGTGCTGGCTGCTTCCCACATCCATCCTGGCACTGGAGCCTCGTGTTCCCCCTCTGTCCAAGGGGAAGGGGGAGCTCCATCCCTGCTTGGTGCAGGCAAGACACAACCCTGGCCCCCCCTTCGTCTTGCTGGGGGTGCTTGTCACCTCCCAGTACAGCCCAGCACCACACTGGGCCCCCGGGGCCGGGCCAGGCATCTCCTGGAGCAGTCCCTGGATGCTCTGCAGCAGAATCACTGGGGGGGGTGGTGGCAGTGCCTGTGCTGCACAGCACATCCCGGGGCTCCGGGATGGATCCTGGCTCCAGAGCCAACAGCTCCGCTGCTCCGTGCAGGGTTTGTCCCACGAAGGGGACATCCCTCGTCCCACCCGGGGCTCTCCAGGGCCGGATAACGCAGCTGGAGGGTCCCATGGGGACACCCAGACACCAGCGAGCGTCAGCGCTGGTTCTCCCTGCCCTAGGAGAGCAGAACCGCGGGGCTGCGCTGCCCGATGGATCCCTGCGGACCCGAGCATCCCCCTGGATCCCTGCGGACCCGAGCATCCCCCTGGATCCCTGCGGACCCGAGCAGCGCCCCGGCCATCACNGATCCCTGCGGACCCGAGCATCCCCCTGGATCCCTGCGGACCCGAGCAGCGCCCCGGCCATCACCCCGGGAAAGGGCGGCGGGAGCGGCCGGGCAGGCGTGGGAAGGAGCCGGTTCTCACGCAGGCTCTTCCCAGCGGCTGGAAAACACTGACCCACAGCGGGGCCTGAGCCCTCGCAGCCGAAAACCTGGTCCCGCGCACGTGAGCTGGGAATTTTCCACGGAAACGGCTCTGCCCTGGGAATGGGAGCTGTGCGGCTGCACCCTGACCCCCCACCACACCACACACACACCCCGGCCCCTTCCATGCGGCTGGAATTTCCCCGCACAAAGGAGCTTTGTTGGGCGCGGGTGCCTCGGGGAACTTCCCTGCCCGGGCCCTGGAGCAGGTAAACTGAGGCACGGGGAGCTGCTGGGGGCTCCATCCTTGGCACGAGCTGCACAGGGCTCAGCACTGGGACACAGTGGGGCCATCGGTGATGAGTGACCCTATGCTGACCCCCCAGTTGTCCCCGTCTGTCCCCATCCCCAGGTCCCTGGGGCACATGGCACCTTGAGCAGCCGGCTCCTTGTGGGATGAGCCCCAGTGCCCAGTGTTCCTGTCCCCATCCTGCTCCTGGTGACCGTGGTGCAGCCCTCCTCCTATTGTCCTTGTCCCTCTCCTGCTCCCAGTGCCCCCACTCTGCTCCTGCTGTCCCTGTCCACAGCCCTATTCCCATTGTCTCCATTCCCCACCCATCTCTCCCACTGGCCCCATGCTGTTCCTGGTGTCCCTGTCCCTGTGCACATCCCAGTGTCCCTATTCTTGTCCTGCTCCCCATGTGCCTTTCCCCATCCTGCTCCCTGTGTCCTTGTCCCTGTCCTGCTCCTGATGCCCCCATCCCACCCTGCTTTGGTCTCCCTGTCTTCACCCTGCCCAGTGTCCCCATTCCCATCCTGCTCCCAGTGTCCCTATCATTCATTCTGCTCCCACTGCCTCCATTCTTGTCCTGCTCCCCATGGCCCCATCCTCCTCCCAGTGTCTTTGTCCCCTTCCTGATCCCAGTGCCCCCATCCTGCTCCTGGTGTCCATCCACAGCCCTGCTCCCACTGTCCCCGTCACTGTCCTGCTCCCCGTGTCCCTGTCCCCATCCTGCTCCCTGTATCCTTGTCCCGGTCCCGTTTCTGATTTCCCACCCTGCTCCTGTCCCTATCCTGCTCCTAATGTCCCTGGTTTCCCCCCTCTCCCTATGCCCCCATCCCTATCCTGCTCCTGGTGTCCCGGTTCTGCTCCCAGTGTCCCTGTCCCCACTCTGCTCCTGCTATCCCCATCCCCCTCCTGCTCCCAATGTCCCCATCACTGTCCTGCTCCCCGTGCTCCTGTCCCCATCCTGCTTGCAGTGTCGGTGTCCCTGTCCTGCTTCTGATTTCCCCATCCCACCCTGCTCCTGTCTCTGTCCCGCTCCCTAAGACCCTGGTCCCCATCCTGCTCCTGGTGTCTCTGTCCTGCTCTCCATATCCCTGTCCCGCTCTCCATATTCCTGTCCCCATCCTGCTCCTGGTGTCTCTGTCGACAGCCCTGCTCCAGTGTCCCCATGTGTCCGTTGTCTTTGCCGTGCCCTTGTCTCCATCCTGCTCCCCGTGTCCTTGTCCCCACCCCTCTCCCGGTGTCCCGTTCTGGGGGGGGGGTCCGCCGTTCCCTCACGAACTGTCACCACCCGTGTGGCCCCTATCCCTCTGTCCGCCAGTCCCCCTGTCCCTCTGTCTCTTCTGTCCCTCAGTCCCTTCTGTCCCTCAGTCCTCAGTCCCTTCTGTCCCTCTCTCCCTCAGTCCCTTCTGTCCCTCTCTCCCTCAGTCCCTTCTCTCCCTCAGTCCCTTCTGTCCCTCTCTCCCTCAGTCCCTTCTGTCCCTCTGTCCTCAGTCCCTTCTGTCCCTCTCTCCCTCAGTCCCTTCTGTCCCTCAGTCCCTCAGTCCCTTCTCTCCCTCAGTCCCTTCTGTCCCTCTCTCCCTCAGTCCCTTCTGTCCCTCTCTCCCTCAGTCCCTTCTCTCCCTCAGTCCCTTCTGTCCCTCTCTCCCTCAGTCCCTTCTGTCCCTCTCTCCCTCAGTCCCTTCTCTCCCTCAGTCCCTTCTGTCCCTCTCTCCCTCAGTCCCTTCTGTCCCTCTCTCCCTCAGTCCCTTCTCTCCCTCAGTCCCTTCTGTCCCTCTCTCCCTCAGTCCCTTCTGTCCCTCTCTCCCTCAGTCCCTTCTCTCCCTCAGTCCCTTCTGTCCCTCTCTCCCTCAGTCCCTTCTGTCCCTCTCTCCCTCAGTCCCTTCTCTCCCTCAGTCCCTTCTGTCCCTCTCTCCCTCAGTCCCTTCTGTCCCTCTCTCCCTCAGTNGAGGGGGCCGAGCTGTGGGGCTGAGGGAGGCGGAGGGCGCAGAGCCGGGAGCTCCGGGGCGATCCGGAGGCGCCGGGAAGGGCCGGGCGCGCTCCGCCGCCGTGAGGGGCCGGCGCCGCCCGCTGGTCCCCGCGTCCCCCCGCGCTCCGGACGGGCCTCTCCGCGCTGTTCCTGCCGGGTGAAGTGATCCCTGAGGCGATCCCTGGGCCCGCCGGGGCTTTCCCGGGAGCAGCGGCCGGTGCCGGCCCCGCCGCACGTGGCCGAGCCCCGTCGGTGAGGAGCGAGCGCGGGAACAGGTGCGACCGCACCTGCGGCACCTCCCGGGTCACCTCCCGGGTCACCTCCCGGGTCACCTCCCGGGTCACCTCCCGGGTCACCCCTGTCCCCTCCTCCCGGGTCACCTCCCGGGTCACCTCCCGGGTCACCCCTGTCTCCTCCTCCCGGGTCACCTCCCGGGTCACGCCCGTCCCCTCCTCCCCTCCCGGCTCAGGGGTCCCCGGTGTGGGCCCGCGGCGGTGGATGGAGCTGCAGCTCCAGCACAAGCCCTGGAAGCAGCAGCAGCAGCTCCCGCTCTCCTTGCCCAGATGAACCTCTACAAGGCTGCCGTGGCAGCCTGAGCCAGCCCTGCCCGGAGCTGATGGGCTGCATCCCTGTGGGTTGGCATCACTCTGGGAAATACTCCTCTGGTTCAAGGAGTGTTTGGGCGACGCTCTCAGGCACACACGGTGGGATGGTTGGGATGTCCTGTGCAAGGCCAGGAGCTGAACTTGATGATCCCTGTGGGTCCCTTCCTTCTCAGGACATTCTGTTGTTCTCTGTGCTTGACCCTAATGCAGAGCACAAGGAGAAAAATCCACCCCGTGTGGGATAATGGAAGTGTTGGCCTCCGTTGGGCCTAACTTTCACCCAGCACAGTAAAATTTCACAAGAGTGACATTTGTACAGCTATTTTTACTCGCCTTTTTTTTTTTAGCCAATTCTCTTTTCTGTTGGTAGGAATTAGTCCTGACGCTTTCTGGTCAGTGTGACCTTGCTTCCCGGGAAAGTGCTGGTTTTGTTCCACAGTCAAATTAATTACAAATAGGAGGTAGTTCATGGGGATTAATTAGGGCATGGATGTACGGTATGGATTCTGGAGCAACAGTTGGTACCACTGGGTCCAGCTTTTTCATTGGGTGTTCAGTTGGTATTTGGAGATGAGAGGAAGAACAAAACCCTTCCATCTGACAGACCATTGATTATTGTTGTTATTTCCATGTCTTCTGCCTGCTGTAAGTCAAGGATAATTGGCTAAAAAAACCCCAAACCGTCCCTTCCTGTTAGAAATCCCTGTCACAGGGATGTTCAATGAGCCAGCTGTCAGTGCAGTTACCAAACCCTTCTTCGGGTCATTTAAGAGGGAAACTTGTTGTGTTCTGTCAAGATTTGTGCTGAGGAAAACGCAAGGTGCCTTTCTTTTGTATCTTTGGTTCTTTCCAAGTATATTCCAAAGTTGTGCCTGTGCTTTCCTGGGGGAACAGTTAAGCTCGGTCCTGTGAAGCGGGATGGGTAAGGATTTTTAGAAGGGAATTGGAGTTTTTTTGTGCCATTGTACTCCAAGTGAAAGTCGTGGATTTGCAGCAGCGCTGGCATTAACTCCTGGGTTTCCAGCAGTGCTGGCATTAACTCCTGGGTTTGCAGCAGCGCTGGCATTGGCTCCAGCGTTTCTCTGGAGAGCAGGGAGGACGGTGTTCGCAGCTCTGTGCTCGCTGTGGCTGCGCGGCTCGGCGGGGGTGGGCTGAGCTGTCACACATTTCGGTGTGTGGCGAATGCGCCACTCGCTCGGCCCGTCCTGCTCCTGTGGGCAGTGACGAGAGCTGGGAGCGAGGGGCTGGTCCTCGCGGGAGCCGAGCTGGAGTACTCGGAGTGCGGGGCTTTCCCGGGCGCAGCCGGGGCTCTGACCATGTCTGTGAGCGAGGAGGCGGCGAGGTAAGGGCCGAGGGGCTGGGGCTCGGGGGGATGTGCTGGGTGTGGGGGTCTGCCCTGCCAGCCTTGCAGTGGCTCCTGCTGCGGAAACCGGCTCTTTGGAGTGTGTTCCTCAAAAAACAGTGACTTGATTGACGTGTCCAAATTGAAATGGGGCAGAATAGAACCGGCAGCACTGGGACGTGTCTCTTTGGAGGGCTGTGTTTCACATCACAGGAAACTTGTTTACTGGAGGGTCTGTGTTCTTTTTCTGTGGAAAACACAGCCAGCCTCTCCTTGGGCTCATCACCCAGCACCTCTCATCCTCTTAAAATGAGCTTTAGCAAGTTTATCAGGTTAAGTGGTGAAAAGTTATTAAAAACATCTTCCTGATGGGGTTGTTCCCTTTCCAAAGGGTCTGACTGCCTTCAGTGCTTTTAGACTGGAGTCGCAAGTTTGTCTTACCACTGTTGCAGGGGACCGTTGAGTTATTGCTAATGGAAAACATTTCCATTTACCAAACTAAGTGTTGTCTCAATGCAACAATATTAAAATTCTTAGGTTTTTTCAGAGCAACCCACAGGAGGAATTATCATGAAATACCTGTTGTCTAGATGGGTTTTGTCCTTAGCCCGTCACTATGGACTGGTTTTGCCTGTTGCTTTGAAGCAAACACCCAACTCATCACAGATAACGTGCAAGTGATGCAAAACCCAGTAAATAACTGGAAAATTTGGGTCGATTCTCTTTGAAAGATTCATAGAAGAGCCTCAAGAGGGGAATGTTTGGGCAGTGAAGAGTCCCAGCAGTCCCAGCCAGTCCTCAGCAAAGGGAAGGTTAAGAGAGAACCTTGCTGGGCAAGTTTACACCAACTTTAGGAATTTAACGAAGATTTTGGTACAGCCTGAAGAGTTTTAGTTGTAGATGCAGTTTTTCTAAAGAACCCAGTGATTCTAAAGGTAGTTGGTGTGAGAATTGTGTTGGTTAGGTGCAGCTTTGTCTTAAAAGGTCTTTTCTAGGTTTGGATGGTTTTAGAGTTTACAAGAGGAAAATTTTTATAAGCTGAGAGATCTAATCAGTGGTGGAGAGTTTGTGATTAATTGTAATGCACAAATTTGTTGACTTAGTCGTTAGCTGAGTCGTACAACTTCTGCAAGTCCATAAAACCCCCAAACTTTCCCAATCCATCACTTTTGCCAGGGACAGGATGATGTCCAGTGCCTGAGGTTGTACCTCGGTGTGATCCAGCCCTTAAGGCCAACAAAGCAGCCTAAAAACACACTGTCAGGGGTCGGATAATCCTGAAACCCCTTCCTCGGGAGTGTTGTGGGTTGGGTCACTGCAACCCCCGTGCCTTGGTGCTTCTGCGGGGAGCTGGAGCTGGGGAAAGCGGAGCCGGCAGGCACTGGCAGTGCTGCTGATGCCTCGGTTTTGTCCCAGCTGTGATGCTGGCAGCAAGGACTTGTTAGAGCGTGGTGAGCTTTCCCTGGAATGCTGCTGGAACAGCACAGAGTGTGAGCCAGGAGCAGGGCAGCCTGGGCAGCCGCTGCTCACCAGGGTGAATTCTGTACCTGCGAGGGGCTGTGTGCCTGAGGAAAACAGGGAGGCAATCGGGAGCGGGACTTGGATGATCCTTGTGGATCCCTTCCAGCTGGGGATAATCTGTGATTCCCTGGGGCTGTAGCCTCACCATCAACATGGAGCTGAGAAAGAGGGGGATTTTTACGACTTTTCACCCTGGTTTTCAAACATGGAAATCACGAGGTGTGTTGTTGCCTTGTACAAGGTACCTCGTTCATCCTCACCCTTCCTGCTGGGGCAGGATTCCCTGATCAGCCGGACAAACTCGGACAAGGGTGACAATCATTAAACAGTTGGAGTGAAACCCTCGTGGATAATGGACCCGAAATCCTGGTGGATAATGGAGCCCTTTGTTGTTGTGCTGCCTCATTAGGGGGAAGGTGATCCTTTCCTCCCACCCTGCTTCCAGCCTTTGTGTTCTGTGCTGCCACTCCACTGAGTTGACTTGTGCTCCAGATCTATTTATTTTTAATCTGCTTAGTAGGAAATAAATTATTCCTGTGGAAAAAGTTCTGTTAATACTCCCTACTTTTTATGGTAGCTCTGCTTTAGAACTGCACTGTGCACGGCAGCACATTCCTGCCCACCAGGTAGGGAGACAAGCTGAATTATGGATGAGCCCCCAAAATCTGGTACCTGGGCCCCCACGGGTGGTTGTGCAGCCCCCTCGTGTGCCCTGTTTGGGAGGGAATGAAGGTTTTATTGCAGAACCCCGTGGTATTATCAGTCCTTCCAACTGGTCTCTGTGCTTCCCACAAGCAGCAGGAGTGCAATTCCACTGTCCCGTGCTTGTGCCATGGGATAATGTGCTGTGCTTTTCTCTTTTTTTAACTCAAGTTGTGGTTAATAGTGGTCAAACTGTATTAAATCACGTTTCACTTGCTGTGTTTGGTATTGCTTGATGCCTAAATTCTGCCTTCAAAAAAACCCCCACACTTTTAAAAAGTCAGAATGACCAAATTACCCGTTCACTGCCTGTTCTTGGTCCTGGTTTTGGGAGGTCGTTCACTTTCAGTTAAAAGCCACAAAAAGGAATTTATCTTCCACATGTTCCTTGGAGGCGAAAGGGCAACGTTACATTTCCTTTTCTGACCTCATGCCATAAATATGAGTTATCACTGCTCGGGCAGTGACGCACAGTTCTGCTCAAATTCGGGACTGGCTGGAAGATCTGGTTGAGATTTTTAAAAACTTGTTTGTGTGTTTTTTTTTTTTTTTTTTTAATGAAGATTTGAGGTGAAAGTTCCTGGATGTGCTGTGAGATAAATGTAGCTGGGCAGTTGTGATTTTACTGGTGATTTCTGGTGAAGGAAATACTGAGAGTGGTCAATATTGGAGCAAAAAGAAATCCCTCTTCCTTCTGCAAACGTAGAGAACTTGGTGTCATACCTCAGTACTGGAAAATAATTCCTTAGTGATTCCACTTCAAAGGAGAACCTGATTCCGTCTCGAAGCAGAACCCAGGGCTTTGAGCAATAATACAAGTTACAAGGTTTTCTGGCTATAAATAAGAATCTATATTTGGAAAAAACAAATAGTGTATTTATGGACAAAACTGTATTAAGGGAAATGTGATGGAAAAATTGAGTCAGATGAGCTGATGTATGAGGCATTTCCCTCTGGAGTCATTGGGCTGAAAAATGTTTTATATGCCTAAACTTGAACAGATGCTTCAGCACACACACACACACACACACACACACACACGCACACAGTCCTCCTCCAGTTCATATTAAGAGTTCTGCTCATCCTACTGTGATTAATTCCCAGACCAGTCTGGTTTAGGCTCCTTTCCGGGGGCTCGGGGGTATTTCCAGCTCCTCCACGTACTTAAGCTGTGCCTGGCTGTGAATAAGTGAGCAGCCTGGTTATTAGCAGGATTTCTTTCCAGCTTTGCATTAGGCATGTGCTTAAGTGCCTCACTGAGCTGGGATTTACATTTTTGCACGGGAATGAGGGATTTCTCCCTATTACCTTGCTTAGATGGAAATCGGTGGAGTCAGCCAGCTCTTTTGCCTAAATAAGTCCATGATACCAGCTCTGGGCTCTTGCAGTTATTAGTTCCACCTTTTTAGTTACAAATTTGTCAGAAAACAAGTCTGAGTGTGCGTGCTTGACCTCTTTTGAGATCCTGTTGAAGGAGAAAGGGAAGACATCCATATGGATGACCAGCAGATTGTGCCTCCCGTCCTTTCCCGTCCGGATGGCGCAGTTGGTGGTGTTGGAGGAGGCTGCACTGGATTATTTTCCATTGAATCCCTGCTCATCCGTTAGTCTGCTGTCCAGGGGTGTGTTTTTTGCCCCGTGGGTAGCTGTGCACAGCACTCCCCCTCTCCTGAACATCCTCAAAGTCATCCCCAAAAACGCAGTGTGTTGGGGACGCTTCCTCCCGCTTTGTTTTTCTGTTGAAGGAATGTGGCAAATTGACTTTGGGGTCTAAACCTGATGCTTTCTGGGTTCAAACCTGGGTCTGGCTGTGGTGTGTGTTGGGAATACAGCTCTTAAAGGCTGAGGGATGATGCTGGTGGCATCAGGGAATGCCGGCTCCTACTGGTGGTGACATCCCAGTGCTGGACACTCGTGAGCGGTGCAGCCCTGCCAGACTGGTACAGAACAAGCCATTGCCTGTGAAGTTCTGTATCTCTTGTGCTTAAAATAGTCAAGAGCCTGGAAGGGCGATTGCATGTCTTGTGTGTTCCCATGTTCCCTTGAGGGGGAGTTTTGACTCCTTGTTAACTCCTGGAAGCCTGGCGCTGGTGTGGATTCAGGGATGCAGCTGACAGCTAATGCTGCCTGATCCTGAGGTTAGAGATGAATCTGGAGGCAGGGAAGAGGTTGCCCTGGTGTCACTACATTTAAATGGCATCAAATTAAAAGTAATTAAAGTTCTTAATGTATCTTCACAGGTGTGCTGCCCTGCACGCAGCACCTCCTCCTCCTAAAAATCTAAAAACCTTCTGATTTTCCTGGTAAACACTGAAGTAGCTGAGGAATGAATTTTACTCGCAGCTGATTCACTCGCAGGAGTTGCTCAGACACTCAGTTACTCTGGCACTCCGATATGTAGTTAAGCTGTTTTGAATAGGAGAATTTTCATAGTGGAAAGTGTGATTCCTGAGACGCTAAAAAGCAAAATAAAATTGAAGTGTTTGGGAGGAAGCACACGGTGATCTTCCATAGGACCATATGGAAATTATCTGCATTTCTTGGTTCGTGTGAAGTCTTTGCTCCTTCTGGAGCTGACTGGAATCCTCCTCCTCCGTGCTTGGTTTGTATTCCTCAGCCTGCTCTTGCTCTCTTTGCAATCTGTGGCCAGACCGTATCGATCCGGGTGTCTGTGAGATCCGATTCCCTGGAGGATCGTGCTGGGGAGCAGGGACAGAAATAAATCACCGCTGCCCTTCAGGTGTGCCGAGTGCCTGAGACTGTCTGTGAGAACAGACGCAATTCCAAAGGGCTGGAACTGAGCAGTGATTAATAACCTGAGGTACCGGTTCTGTTCCCTGTGATGCCTCTTTTGTGGCTGGTTCACTGAGGGGTCTTCCCCCAACAGCCCGGGACACTCCCGGCTCCTTCAGAACAGCCACAGGGATCAGGCAGAGCCTTGCCCGCCCT
This sequence comes from Oxyruncus cristatus, assembly GCA_013399855.1. Lineage (NCBI taxonomy): Eukaryota > Metazoa > Chordata > Aves > Passeriformes > Cotingidae > Oxyruncus > Oxyruncus cristatus. The sequence goes on from VXAY01004504.1 coordinate 65,512, forward strand.
GGAGTCCTGTTCCTGACCTGGCCACGTGGAACCTGCAGCAGAGCCCGGGAGAAGCGTGTCTGGCCCCCCTCAGCCTGCTGGCTGCTTTTGGCCTGCAGACTTAACCGTGTCTGAGGCGCTGTCTCTGCTCTTCAGGTTTTAAGGGGTTTTCCTTCTCCAGGCTCCCCCAGGTTTTACCGCTTCCCACCCTCTTTTCCCCACTTAGACGCCTTGTTTTTCCAGCGTTCCTCCCACACCTCTTCTCCAAGCTTCTGTTCTCCTCTGTTCCCATGATGGGGGCTGGTGAGAGTGACCAGAGCCGTGGCTGAGCTGGGGGCACTCGGGGCGGGTGGCAGCCTGTGCTGTTGGGGTGCTTGTCCTCTCACACCGGTGAAACGCTGTTGGCTCTCGGGGCCGTGCTGAGCAGTGCTGGAGCTTTCACAGAGCAGCCTGACAGCCCCAAGACCTCCTGCTCGCTGAGGCCATCTCAGGGCACATCTATTTTTAGTGTGAAATGGAGATTTATTTTGTTTATTCCATGTATGCATCACTTTATCCATGTGGAATTCCATCTGCCATTTTATTACCAGGTTGCGTAGACTCATGTGGTCCCTGTGCTGCTCGTTGTGGTTGTTTATCTGCCTCACCTTGAATCTTGCCAACAGGATCCTTGGTCACCTCCCACCCACTCGCTGTTGTGTGCACTCAGACAGTGTGCTGGTCTGGCACAGGTCCCAACCTCTCCTGTGATCCCTCCCTGGAACAGCTCTGCTGTGGAGAGAGGCTGGGGGAGCTGGGAGGGTTCACCTGGAGAAGAAAAGGCTCTCGGGAGACCTGAGAGCCCCTTCCAGGGCCTAAAGGGGCTCCAGGAGAGCTGGAGAGGGACGTGGGACAAGAGCCTGGATTGACAGGACAAAGGGAAATGTCTTGGAGCTTGATGAGGACATCTACAGAACCAACATGAAGTTCACTCAGTGACTAACAAGATGTAACCACCCTCCTAAAATCTTGGAGGCTTGGAAGTAAGAAGCCAGGGAAGCTTGGCACTGTCACTGTGCCCACAGTTGTTCCTGCAGTGTCTCAGTGGGCTTTTCCCACCTCCAGCAGCACCAAAACATGGTATGTTCTATAGCCCGGTCCTGTTGGTGCTCTCCCATGCAGTCTCCTGCCTGGCTTATGCAGCTTCCATGCTTCTGGGAGGCTGATCTGCCTAAAATCCGCTGCTAATTGTCATAATCTGTGTTGATAATAAGTCTGATAAAATACATGGCCGTGGAAAGCAGTGAGGTGGAAAAAGCTGACCCGCTGTGTGCTTGGTGCAGTGTGCCTGTCGCTGGGAAAAGAGCTCCCAGCTTCCTCTCATGAAATAGGAGTTATTTGCAGCTATTCTCAGAGACAAGAGCCCCAGTTGGTGTGTGTGTTCCCCAGCTGGGGTGGTGGAGCATAGGGAGTTCAGTCAGTACTTCGGGTCTCTTCCCAGGGGGGCCTCAAAGCAGTCAAGTCTCTCAGAAAATGACGGGTTTAGGTTTCTTATTTTATTATACGAAATAGGTGTTTTTTTCAACAGATAAGTCACTTAGTGAATTTATGTGCGTATTTATATTCTGAATTTTATCTTTGGCAAAATAAAGCTGTTAAGACTCCTGTTGAACTCAAGCTGGAGTAGCATTTTAATGCCAGTGTGGCAATCTGCTCTGACTTACTCCGCTCCTCGACTCAAAATAAACTGTGTGTAAAACTGGTGTATTCAAACAAAACTCTCCAACTAACTGTGCAGTTTGGTGGCACTTGGGAGAAGTTGAAGCGCCAGGAGAGTGAGTGAGGTGCTGGTTTGTTGTTGTGGACCCCTTGTCCTTGGCTGTCCATCCCAGCCCCATCCCCATCCCCATGGATTGTTGTGACACACCGATGGCGAACAGCGAGGAGATGCCTTCCAGCATGGCTGGCCACCGTCCTCCTCGGCTTGGTGCTCTCCACCCACACTTGAGTGAAGCCACAGGGGTCTGCAAAGCTCTCTGGTCCTCCACATCTCGGCTCAGGGACAGTCCTGGCAAGGTTTAGTGGAGCAATTCCAAGTACTGGATGGCTGGAAGAGCAGTTGGCGGTGAGGGTTTGCAGTGTCCTCCTCTGCCTCTGAACATCCTTCCCTCTCTGCGGAGCTGCTGTTGTAGGAAACATGCCCTGGATTTGGTGGAATTGTAGGCTGAGGAGGTGGCTCCTGCTAGACCAGATGACAGAGCTGGGGAATAGAAGTCTTTTTTGTGAACGTGGGTCAGGGAGGAGCAGCTGCCGTGGTGCGGGGTGGGTGACTGGGGACGCTGTGGCAGCCCGGGCTGCGCCGTGGTGCGCGGTATCCCTTTCACTGTCAAGCTGTTCGTGCTCGTTTGTGAGGCTTATCTCTGAAGCAAACACTGCTGTGGTTCTCCTGACATAAGATGGTGGTGGGAGCAGTAGGTGTTCATCCCCACCCGACTGCCTCCCGCTCAGTGAGAGCCTTTGACGTACAGGAGCCGACAGAACTGCTCTCTTTTGGCTTCTCTCTCCTTTCCTGAAATGGCCGGGAGAGTGATATTCGGGTCAGCTGCCTCCAGTGTGTCATTTTCTTTTGACACTCATCCCCCTGAGCGAAGAGGAGGAGCCCGGTGGGGAAATGCTGTGGAGCTGTTGGCTGCAGTGGACTCGGGTGTAGTTAAAGGGGTGCTGTGGTTATTCAAGTCGCTAATCACATCAAGGCAGGAACATCTCTCTGATGCCTGACTGGAGCTGTATGGGAGTGAGGATGGCCTTCCCCAGACCCCGCTGCGACAGAGCTGAATGGACCCAGGTAAGCACGTGGGTGCTCCAGCCTGTCCAAAGCCTGCTGTTCCCCAGCAGTGCGTGTTTTCTGGGGTGCAACACGCAGTGGTACCTGTGTGTTCTCTGTTCTTCCATTTGGACCTTCCACTTCCTGCGTGTTCTGTGATTTTCCACTTGAAATGCGGTGGTTCTTGTGTCTCTGCAGTGCTCGGGTCAGGGTGGGTGTCTGTCCGTAGCTCTGGGGTGTTGGGTAGGCCAAAGTGCTCCCATTCCCTGTGTGTGCACGGGTGGGTTTGCCTGGCCCGGGTTCTGCTCTTCCCTGCGTGTCCCCAGGTGTATCCCTGTGTGCTGGGCCTGCCCACACAGCTGGAGTTTGCAGCAGGACACTATCCTGCTGTTTCCCTCCGCTCTTCCCAGGCTGGTGAGTGCATCCTGAAAGGAGCTGAATCCCTGGGATTCAGTGCCTGGTATGTGCAGGAACCCTGACCCTGCTCCATCGCACTCGCGCTTGGATTGCTGTTGGTCACTCAGGACCTGCCTTTTGTTGTCCTTCCCGCTGTATTTTTTCCATCTTTACCCTTCCATTGCCCATATTTGTAGGAATAACCACTGGGAGCACAGGTGCAGCAGGCAACAGCTCAGTATTTTTAATATTTTAATACTATATTGTGTTATATCGTGCCAGTGCTGTGTGGGGCACGTTGGGCGTGCGACACAGCAGCGACCTGGGCTGGGGTGGGCACTGGGAGGGGGAAGGATCTCAGGTCACAGTTTCACTTGCCTGTGTGGTTCAAGTCCCTGCAATTTGGCCACGCTCTGTTATGTTCATTCTTACAGCAGAAATTGCTTTGCTGCTCTTGCTCTTGTCCCAGACTGTTCCCCGTGGTACCCAAATGGTGATAGGCACAGACTGAAACAGAGAAAACTCTGCTTAAACATAAGAAAAACTTTATTTACTGTGAGTGTGGTCAGATGCAGTAGGATCTGGCTGCCCAGTCTTACTTTTCAATGCTTGTGGGGTCTCCATCTGTGGAGATGTTTAATAGGATCTGGATGCCCAGAGAGCTTGTGAGGTCTCCAGCCTTGGAGGTATTTAAAACCCATCTGGACATGGACCCGCCAACCTGCCCTGGTTAACTCTGTTTTGGGTTGCAAAATAGTTTAAACTACTGGTTATGGGAATGTTACACATTTGTGAGGGTGATGTGTATGTGTACAAGGGTTGAGCATCTTCAGAATGTAAGTGACTGGCTAAAGTGAGTGGGAGGCTCTGTCCCTTACAAAGGAGCTCTCTCAGCATTGGGCTGGTTGGGTGTTTGCTGTGTTTGACCTTGGAAGTATTTTAGCAAGTGGTGACACGTTGAGTGTCTGAGCCAGGGTTTAGTAGCCCTGAGCTGAGGAGCACGGGGTGGTGTCTCATCAGGTGGTGTCTCAGGAGGGAGCAGCTCCTCGGGAGGAGAACTCGGTGTTTGGGAGCAGTGTGCTGTAATTCCCTGTAGTTCCTTGTTTTCAACATCCAACTGAATGACACAGGGAAGGAGTTTTCCTGTGCATTCCCAGCTCCTCCACAGGGATGAATGAGCCATTCCCTCTTAGGGGCGGAGGGATATGATCTGTGGTACAAGCTGCACATTTCTGAGCTGGTTTAGAGCAGGGATCACACGGGGTTTCTGTTCCTTTCTATTTACGTTTACCAGGCTTATTGGGAGATGGGGAGTGTGGAGGGGACTCCAGGCCCTTCAGCTCTGGACTGTGCAGGAGAAATGCTGTGAGGTGTGCGAGGGTGGAGGAGGTGAGAGGAGAGAGGGAGAGCTCTGGAGAAGTTGGGTTGGTTCTGATCTCCAGCCGCTCTTCCCTTTCTGGGTTATTCCTCATCCACCAGCGGGTTGTGAAGGAGGGGGGGTGTTCCCGCTCCAAGCTCCAGCCTGGCACGGTGCTGGTCCCAAGGTCTGGCACGATGCCATGCTGGTGTGAGCCAGGCTGCCCCGAGGAGCGAGGGTTTCCCTGCGGGCTGTCAGACAGCGTCTGGGACCGCTTGCTTTTCTCCTCTATTCTGTTTCACATCACTGCAGTGCCGGCGTCACCTGGGGCTCCCTCTGCCTCCTGATACCTGCAGTGCGCAGCAGAGGTGTGAGGAGCAGCCCCAGGCTTGCTGGGTGTCACACAGCTCTGCCAAGAACTCTGTGAGTCCTTACGGAAGTGCCCAGTTCAGAGCTGGTGCGGCTCGTTCCCGCCGTTCCGAAGGGACTCTGATAGCCGAGCGTGTGTGAAGGGATCCAGGCTGACACAGACCCCACCACAGGTCTCCAGCATCTCACGGGATAATAGAGGCTGTACAGCCCAGCCTTCATTTTTCACGGAGCCTCGAGTCAGGCTCATGGCTCACCCTGTCCCCACAGACCCTGCTTTTCCAAGCTGGGATCTGCCCTGGACACGAGGCTTCCCGGAGCACTGTGCTTGCTGTAGGTGCAGTTAGAGCTGGTTTGGGCCAGCACGAAACACGTCGTGATTTTCATTTGAATTTTGTCACTGCGGGGGAGTGTTGCTAAAATTGTCACTTGGCTTCCCATGTTAGCAGTACCTGAGGGCACGGCGAGGCAGCCGGAGGTTCATGTCTGAGCTGCAGATTCCAGTTTATCTGTGAGCTGAATGCTCGGGTGGGTATATGTTGATTTTCAAAGAGATACATTCTTGACATCTTTATTTTTTTGACAGCGCAAGAATCTTATTATATCCCTACCTCTTACCCATATTTTCCTGTTCTATTTATATCCCGCGCTGGATCTGCGGTCTCGGGATTCAACGTGGGGCTTTTGAGGCTCGGGGGGCTGGTCTGGGGATCAGCAGAGCCTTGTTATCCTGCCTGGGATTGGAAGGCACTGTTCAGAAATGGTTTCCAAATTGACATTGACATTGTGGCTTTTTCCAAACCCTTCTCTCTGCTGCTGCCACGTGAGCCCTGCCAGCTGACAGAGGATTTGTTTGAAAGAGCACTGTGTGCTCTCCAAAGAGTCCCGGCCTTTTTTCCTTCCCAAGTGCTCTGGAAGATTAAAAATAAAATTCAGTACAATTTTCTTATTCTTTTTCATCTGTGTTGCTGAAAATAGGAGGGAGGTTGGTAGTGACTGAGCCCACTTCCTTCACAAAGGATAGAAGGGTGATGGCTGTGAGTTGTCTTTTCCCAGGTATTCCTGGGAATACCCCCACGTCCTTGCCCTTGTGTCACTTAGGAGGATGGACACTGGAATTGCTGCTCATGCAATACAGGTGGCATCAGCACAGTGCTCCCCAGGATTTGGGATGAGCTGGTCCCTTGCTGGTGCTGGGTCTGACCACAGCTCTCTCCTTTCTTCAGCAGTAAAATCGTACTCATTTTCCAGGTTAAAATAACAACAACAAAAAAAAAATTAACTTCTCTGCTTCCTCAAAAGTACTTGTAAATCATGTAATTTCTTACTTTTCAATGTAAATGAGATTTGAATGAATAATGCTAATTATTCATCCTAATTCAAATCCTATTTTGATTAGCCTGTGGGCCCAATTTCACTTTCATGCAGCATGAAACCCCTTTTGATTAGCAACAGAACTGCCATGTGCTGCTGCTTCTTTTTTTCTTGCTCAGCACATGTCTTTTTAAACTGCTTAAAACCAAAACAAAACGAATAAATCGCTAATAAATTAATCAGATTTCATTGGCATGACCTGTGAGGACATATTTTAAGGGGGAGAAAAGTCTTCCCTAAGTATATTGATTCTCCTTAACAGCTGCCTCAAGGCTACAAAATCTCCTGCAGACAAACCTTTCTGAGGAGGTGCTGGGGAACTATGGAAATGCAGAGACCTGAGAGCCTCAGCTCCCCCTTCCCTCTGGCAGCTGTCTCCTGGCTGGAAGCCTCAGCTCCAGGGAAAACTCTGAGCCGAAGTCTGTGCCTGGTGTGGGCTCAGCCAGGACAGTGGTAGAGTCCTTCCAGCCACAGTCACAGGATGGTTTGGGTTGGGAGGGACCTTAAAGCCCATCCAGTGCCACCCCCTACCATGGGCAGGGACACCTTCCACCAGCCCAGGTTGCTCCAAGCCCCGTCCAACCTGGCCTTGGACACTTGCAGGGATCCAGGGGCAGCCACAGCTTCTCTGGGCAACCTGGGCCAGGGCCTCCCCACCCTCACAGGGGAGAATTCCTTCCCACTATCCCACCTAACCCTGCCCTCTGGCAGTTTAAAAGCGTTGTTCCTTGTCCTGTCACTACAGACCTGGATAAAATGTCCCCATTTTTCTTACAACTCCATTTATGTACTGAAAAGTCACAGGACGATCTCCCTGGAGCCTGCTCTGCTCCAGGCTGAGCAACCCCTCTTCTCCCAGCCTGTCTCCAGAGCAGGGGTGCTCCAGCCCTGGGAGCATCTTTGTGGCCTCCTCTGGACTCGCTCCAGCAGGTCCATGTCCTGTGCTGGGGACTCCAGAGAATCCCATCACCTGCTGCCCAGGGGACAGTTGGAATTATGGGCTGTCAGCACATGTTGCCAGCTCATGGCCAGTTCTTCCCCTCCAGTATCTCCAGGTCCTTCCCTGCAGGGCTGGTCTCCATCCATCAGCCAACCCCCAGTCTGTGCTGATATTTTGCTGAGCCCCAGCCCAGCTGCAGGATCTTGCCCTTGGCCTGTTGGGCCCACTGCTCCAGGCTGTCAGGATCCCTGGGAATGCCACCCCTTCCCTCCTGTGGATCAGCTTCACCCCTCAGCCTGGTGCCATCCACAGGCATGCTGAGGCTGTGCCCAGCCCCACTGTTGATGAAATGACAGGGAATGACAGGATGTGAATCCTGGTGTCAGAGAAGCATCACAGAAGAGCTTGGGCTGGAAGGGATCCATGAGGATGATCCAGTCCAGCTCCCTGATCCTCACAGAGCTGCCTAGTGCTGAGCCAAACCAGCACAACTCTCTGCACCCTACTGCTCACGTGCTTTGGGCTGCAGCTGCCAGTCTGTACTGGGATAGGGCCCCAGGGATCCAGTCTGTACTGGGATGAGGCCCCAGGGATCCAGTCTGTACTGGGATGGAGCCCCGGGGATCCAGTCTGTACTGGGATGGAGCCCCGGGGATCCAGTCTGTACTGGGATGGAGCCCCGGGGATCCAGTCTGTACTGGGATGGGTCTGGTCTGTGCTGAGATGAGGTCAGGACATCCAGTTTGTACGGAGACATAGGCCAGTCCTTACTGACACATGGCCACAGGATCCAGTCTGTACTGAGCTGAGGCCCAGTCTGACCTGGGAGTGGATCAGGGATCCAGTTTATACTGGGCTGGGGCCCAGACTGTGCTGGAACAGAATCCGGAGATGGTTCTGAGGGCATTTGGGATTTGACAGCCTGGAGAGAGGCTGGTTTTAACCCCCATCTGGTGTGTGTGGTGCTGCCTTCCAGGTGCCTCCATCCCAGCAGGATGGGGACATGGCTGGAGCATCAGAGATGTTTCAGTTCATACCCAAAGCCCACCCTGGGCTGGGGAGGGGACGGGGCACACCTGGGGGACTGTTCCCTGTTTCCCATGAACAACAGCTGTGTTGAAGAGCTCCAGAGCTTTTGTGCAGGGAAAGCTGATTTCTCTTTTCTCATGTACCTGGTCCAAACTCTTCTCCGTTCTCTCTGGATCTCAGCGCCTGCAAAGCTTTAATTCAGGAGCCAGCTTGCTGTCAGAGATGAGTGTCTGGTATTTGTGCATCCTGCCCGCTCCAAGGAGCCTCCTCTGCTGGAAGTGCTGGATTGAATTTATGACAAATACAGGGAATGAAAATCTCCCTCAAATGCACTTTCTGGCATGACTTAAATTAGCTGAAATTGCTGACATTTTGCCTTTCTGGGATGCATGTCAGTGTCCATAAACTTTTCTTTCAAACATTGGAAAATTATTGAATTAAATGTTGCCAGAACAACAGATGCAGGAGGCGCGAGTGTACGTTGGGTGAAGGTTACTGGGATGTGTCTGGGTGCTGCAGCACGTGGTGCAAAGGCAGGACGTGCTTCTCTAACCTTGGCTGATCCCGCAAAACTGAAGGATAACGCCACTTCCAATGCCATAACCCCGCTTGTACATTCTTGGGTTTGCATTGCGTTTAATTTGGATGGGCTGGACCTGGGATAGCAGAGTTTAATGCCCGGTCATTTTGCTTGGGCCAGAATGTTTCCTTAAAGACAAGGAAGTTCTTTTCCTGCTGGTGGGTCCTCCCATGTTCGTGCCACAGCTCTGCCCAGGACTAGGACTAAATTTAGATTAAGTGGCACTTTATTGGGAAGAGAATCGGCTCTTCAGCAGCTTTGCAGCTCCACAACCAGAACCTGCTAATTGACAGAGGTCCTGGCCATTAACCAGGGGTCAGACAGTGCCAACTGCAGCTGAGGGCTGGAGGGAACCCCAGCACACATGTCTGTGTGGGCAGGGTCTGGACACGGGTCTGCCACTCTGTGCATTGTTGGGATCCAGGTTGGGAATCCTCCTGGACAAGTTCCAAAATGCCCCAGGTGTCTCGTGCCCTCCAGTGGCTGAGTGGTGGCCGAGGGATGATCCCTGTGTCCCGCTCTTTACAGCTGCCCAGGAACAGCCCAGCCTCGGGAATGTGTCTGCAGGTAGAACCTGCTTTTTTTCACACTGTGAAAAGCTGGCACGTGACAGAAAGGGATTTATTTGACGATAAGGTAGCAGCTTGTCTAAAAATAAAGGCTCTTTTACTGAAACCAGCACTCATTTCAAACTTTTCTACTGTTAACTGAGTGTGACAGTCTCTGAGGACTTAAAAGGCTGGTTCCTGCTGTTAGTCCAAATTTATATTCACAACAGCATTTAATTAATTTAAAATTTACTTAGTAGTTTATTTTCAGAGCCCTAATGTTTTCAGTGAGTGAGAGTTAACCCCCTCTTAAACTCCTTTGGGTTTTGTCTCCTTTTTAGTTGGCAAATCATGGCATGTCAGCAGGAACGTGCCTGTCCCGTTTGCCCCCAAATCCAGGTGGGAAATGCTGAGCATGGAGGTGTCTGAAGCACTGTCTCTTGTCCCACTAGTGCAGAACTCAGGGAGACAGAGCTGACCTTGGATGTCTTTCTGAAATAGGGGTGCAGAGAGGGACTGCGCTGGGACTGGAACCTCTGCTCTTTTTTTCCTGTTAAAAACGTATTATTTCTGCCAGTTCTCTATGGCACAAGGGCAGCAGGGTTGTGTAGGAGGAAGAGCTCTGATGGAAACCTTGGCAGGATTGCATACACCTCTAATAGCTGCTATCTATCAAACACTTGTAATTTGTACACGGCCCTCTTCAGGCTTAGGTGCAGGTGGCCTGTCCACCTCAGTCAGGGCCAGTGATTTTTGTCTTAGCTGGTAAGTTTGGTGACAGTCATGATCCTGAGCCTGTTGCTATTGAGATTTGCCTGTAATCCTTGCATTTTCTTCCCGTTTCTCCCAGCTAAACAAGCTGAGCTCTCTCCATGCCTCCCTTTCAGGCTCCTTGCCCGTCCCTCAGCTGGGTCTGAGCCCCCCGTGTTCGCTCTCTGATGTTGGGGGAAGCGCTGAAGGATGCGGCCGCGGGCGCCGAGGGCTGTCTCGCTAACGAGGAGGTAAGATCACCCTCCCTGCTCCTGACTGCAACTTTTATGAGACCCTTACCCCTGAGGAGCCTCCCTTCCCTGGGAACTGACACCCAGCCTCCCTCTCTCATAAAACCCTGCTGGACTGGGCTGAGCTGCAGGCTTTGCACTGAGCATGGTTTAAACAGTGGAGCTGTTCCAGCCTCTCCAGCAATCCACGTTTTCCTCTTTCACTGATAACTCATCTCCAGTTCTCAGCCTGCAAACTCGTGTCCATGTGCCCGTTTTGTCGGCAGCCACTTCCCAGCGGAGCCTGGGGAGATCCAGCCTGGCTGCCAGGGCTGGCTGGGCTCCGCAGAACTGCCGTGATTATGGCACTGATCTTGGATCTAATGTGGGAACCATTTGTCAAGTCCTGGGCTACTTTTGATCCACTTAATGGGGTCTTTTTTAATACTCTCCTGTGCTATTTTTTTCTCTCAATACCGTGAAGTGATAGATCAAATGTCCTGCACAGCCCATCCACACCATGTCCCTGCTTTTCAGTGAGACATTGCATTCCAGCAGAGGGAGATTACATTCACATCCTTTAATTCTGCATTGTTTGCATCCCCTCACGTTTCATTATTTTGCTTGTGAACAGCTCCAGTTACGGGGAAGAAGTTGAATAGTTCCCAGTTTTCTTCCAGTCTCCTGAAATTTCTCCGGGTTAAGAAAAAAATCCCTTTTAAGATCAGAGTGCTGGAGATTTGTCCAGTTCTGGGTTTAGGATCTTTCACCAAATGTTCTGTTGTAAAACTTTCTGTTGGTAATGTTTGACAAACTGGTCTCTGACATGGTCAAAGCTCTGAAAGATGTCTCATCCCCTGTGCTAGAGCAGTGTCCAACAGCTCTTCGGTGCTCCATGTGTTACCAGTTTCACTCCTTGGAGCTCCACGTGGGCTTGGAAAGTTGGTGGGGCTTTTTTTTGCAGTGTTGCCAGATGGGAGTTTCCATGGATGGGGTTTTTTATTGTTGGGATTGCAAATTTATCATGGAATCATAGGATTGCATTGGAAAGGATCTTAAACCTCATCCAGTGCCACCCCCTGCCGTGGGCAGGGACACCTTCCACTAGCCCAGGTTGCTCCAAGCCCCGTCCAACCTGGCCTTGGACACTTCCAGGGATCCAGGGGCAGCCACAGCTCCTCTGGGCAACCTGTGCCAGGGCCTCCCCACCCTCACAAGGCTGGAGCCCCTCTGCTCTGGAGCCAGGCTGGGAGAGCTTGGGGGGGTTCACCTGGAGATAGAGAAGGCTCCAGGGAGACCTGAGAGCCCCTTGCAGGGCCTAAAGGGGCTCCAGGAGAGCTGGAGAGGGACTGGGGACAAGGGATGGAGGGACAGGATGAGCAGGAATGACTTCCCACTGAGAGAGAGTAGGTTTAGATCAGATATTAAAAACAAAATCTTCCCTCTGAGGGTGGTGACATACAGAGCATGTGTGTCTCTCTCTTTGGCTGAGGAGTAGCTTTGGGAGCACGTTTTTCTGTGAAATGGCACTAAAGTGCTACTTTTTCTCCTGGCAGACTCCCCAAAGGCCTGCGGAGGAGACGTAGGATCTTCAAGCAAGTTCTGGCAGCTGGATCCCGATAACAGGTGATGCCACAGACACGGATGGGTGTAAAAGTGTGGAGTTTTCAGACTCTCTTGGTTGAGTGTTTGCACTGCTTAGGCTCAAGCTGATAAACTGATAAAAATCGGGGGGGCCTGTTTGTTTTCTTAGATAAACTCACTTGACCACCATGAGTTGGAGCTTCCTGACCCGCCTGTTAGAGGAGATCCAGAACCACTCAACCTTTGTCGGCAAGATCTGGCTGACGGTGCTGATTGTGTTCCGCATTGTCCTGATTGCTGTGGGGGGAGAGTCCATCTACTACGACGAGCAGAGCAAGTTCGTGTGCAACACGGAGCAGCCGGGCTGCGAGAACGTCTGCTACGACGCCTTCGCCCCCCTCTCGCACGTCAGGTTCTGGGTCTTCCAGATCATCCTGGTGGCCACTCCCTCCGTGCTGTACCTGGGCTACGCCATCCATAAGATCGCCCGGCTGGTGGAGCACGGCGAGGCCGGAAGGAGGGGCCGGAGGAGGAGTTTGCCCATCCGCTGGAAGCAGCACCGCGGCCTGGAGGAGGCGGAGGGCGACCACGAGGAAGACCCAATGATGTACCCGGAGATGGAGGTGGAGAGTGTCCGGGAGAGCAAGGAGAAGCAGAGCCCTGCCAAGGCCAAGCACGACGGCCGGCGGCAGATCCGCGAGGACGGGCTCATGAAGATTTACGTGCTGCAGCTCCTGGCCAGGGCCCTGTTCGAGGTCGGCTTCCTGGTGGGGCAGTACTTCCTGTACGGCTTCCAGGTGAGCCCCGTGTTTGTGTGCAGCAGGAAGCCCTGCCCGCACAGGGTGGACTGCTTCATCTCCAGGCCCACCGAGAAGACCATTTTCCTGCTGATAATGTACGGGGTGAGCTGCATGTGCCTGCTTCTGAATGTCTGGGAGATGCTGCACTTGGGGTTTGGCACCATCCGGGACACGCTCAACAGCAAGAGGAAGGAGCTGGTGGACTCTGGGACCTTCAACTACCCCTTCACCTGGAACACCCCGTCGGCTCCCCCCGGCTACAACATCGCCCTGAAGCCGGAGCAGATGCCGTGCACGGAGCTGTCCAACGCCAAGATGGCCTACAAGCAGAACAAAGCCAACATAGCTCAGGAGCAGCAGTACGGCAGCACCGAGGGCAACATCCCCACCGACCTGGAGATCCTGCAGAGGGAAATCAAAATGGCTCAGGACCGCCTGGACCTCGCCATCCAGGCCTACAACAACCAAAACAACCCCGGCAGTTCCAGAGGGAAGAAGTCCAAAGCGGGCTCAAACAAAAGCAGTGCCAGCAGCAAGTCAGGAGATGGGAAGAACTCGGTCTGGATTTAACGTTGGCTGAGTTGGTGTACTGTGGTTTTTTCTCCTAGTTTATCATAATAACCAGCAACCCCGTCAATAATGGCTTCCATTAAGGGAATATTTGACTCTGCTTATTTTCAGGGATACCGTTGGCTAGTGATGCAGCCCTGGAGAGGGTTTCTGCACTGACTCTGGGACTACAGAACTTTATTCTTTTGTCTTCCAAGTCAGGAGACAAATAGGTATATTTAATTCATTCTCATTGAACGGTTTATGCTGTATGTACAGTATTATAGTACATTTATTATGCACAATTTTTTTTGTATTTGTACACTGGATCTGATGTTACACTTTTTATATCGACCAGGACAAGGCCATGGGTAGCCATTAATTAGCATTTTGTTAATTTTATTATCGTTGTCAGCAGTTATGTCATTGTTCTTCCTTGTTTTTCCGAGTAAAAGTTTTTATAAAACTTTTCTATGCTGCATTTCCGAAGTGCCTTGAACGTGCAGACAGTGGAGCCTCCACTCTCTGGGCAGTTCCTGGGTGGGGAAATATTTGGGAAACTGTTCATGGTGCTCCTGACTCTGCCCTTTACTAAAACGTTGTGCTGCTGGCAAACTGGAAGCATCATCCCGTAAACTCCTGTGTCCCACAGGTTTTTTCCACCCTATGGAAAATGACCTATAGGAAAAAATGTGTGTCTGTGTGTGTCAAGAGCAGGAGTGCCAGAGGTGGAGAGGGCTCAGACCTCTTTGCACCCATTGTGGAACAGGAGGGAAGAGACAAAGTCCTGCAAAACATCCGAAAAAAACCTGAATAGGAATGACTGGATTCGGTAATTCCGCGTGTTCCTGTGATATTGATAGGAGGAGAAACTTGTGAGGCCTGTTGCTGTGTAACAGCAAGGGCAGGCAGTGGAACCTTTTGGGGAGGATTCCTGTCCCTGGTCAGGTGGAGCCATGGCAGTTCTGCCTCTCCCTCTCCCTGAGCCGGCACACAGGAGCTGTCTGGAGGAGCTCCACGAGGCCCTTCCCGAATACCAGTGATTCTGCCTTATCCCAGACCCCTCTTCCCCCTGTTCTGTCCAAGGATTCAGTTCAGACAGAGCAATATGTACAGTTTAGCTTTCTGCCTGAGAGCCCAGCCCGCCGTGGCATTCCGTGGGTTTGGCATTAAACTGGAATTCCCAATGAGCAGGAGGGGAGTGCGGGACGGTGCCTTGGGCTCTGTCTTTCTGGTGGGGAGCCACGATCGTCCTGGAGACACGCTGGAAATGTCTCTGCTTTCTGTGCTGGTGATAATGGATTTGGGACCTTGCTGCCCTCCCTTTTTGCTGTCAGGTTTTTGGGCATTTCAGTGCATTTTGGGGCCTGTTCCAAGCAGGGCCGTTGTGTCCCGGGGCTACCTCAGCCCTCAGTCCCTCATCAGAGCAGGACTCAGAGAGTCATGGAATAGCAGGATGGTTTGGGTTGGAAGGGACCTTAAAGCCCATCCAGTCCCACCCCCTGCCATGGGCAGGGACACCTTCCACCAGCCCAGGTTGCTCCAGGCCCCGTCCAACCTGGCCTTGGACACTTACAGGGATCCAAGGGCAGCCACAGTTTCATTGGGCAACCTGGGAGGAGTGAGGAGTGAGGCTCAGATAAATCCCTGCTCTGTTCCCAACCCTCAGGGCACCCTCACAGGGGCTCCATGCTAAACTCCCACCAGGGGGACAGGAGTGTGTCCTTGCTGTCCCCTCTGCACGAGCACTTGCTGATGAAAATAGTTGTTGTGCTCAGTTGTTCTGGTGTGTTTTCCCCCTGGTTCACCAGGCAGGCCAGGCGTGGATCCCAACTATCCCTGAGCAATCTGCAGAGCCTCTGGAGTGCCCAGAGCCAGCACAGCCCCGTGTGAGCCCCTCTGGGGCTGTGGGGGCTCTGGCAAGGGCACTGGCTCTGTGGGGTCAGTGCTGCCCGGCCCTTGGCGCAGCACTGACCCCAGGCAGCAGCAGCCTCTGGATTTCAGGCAGAGACGTGGCAGGGTGATGTGTGTGAGGAAGTGTAGGCGGCACAGGAGGTACAGAGCAAGTGGCTGTGGGCAGGGACAGGCCGTGAGGTGGGACTGCCTGTGCAGGTGAGAGGAAATTCATTAATAAGGCTGCTCTAATTAAACAGGAGCCCGAAGAGAAGGAGCCACAGAGGCTCTGCCAGAGCGAGCTGTGAGTGTGGTGGGGAAGCTGGGTGGAAAACGTGCCTGGAAGTATGAGGGAGAGACATTTGGAGCCCAGAGATAAGCAGGGCTGGTGGTTGCAGTGCACTCGTTATGCCCAGCACTGGGGTGGTTCTGCTCACTGTCCCGAACAAGTGACACTGCTCTTAACCCCACGTGGGGCTTTGGGAACAGCCCTTCACAGTGAAAGCAGGGAAGATCCTTCCCCTTGCTGCTCTCTTCCCGAACTGCAGCGATTTCCTATTCATGGATTAAAACAAAACAGGTCCCCACCCACTGCTCCCTGTTGTTTGTGTTATTTCCCAATTTAAGATCTGAGCCATCCCCTACACGGAGCTGCTGCCTCAGGTCAGTCCCGTGAGGGACTGAGCCCACCCAGTAAATCCCTGGTAGTGAACAGTCTCCAGAACATTCCAATCCCAGCGCTGGATTCACTCCCAAAATGCCAAGTAGTGGAGTTGTTTCTGTTGCTACTTTTTATTTTCATTTTAATTGTGTGTGAAGTGCACATTTTGTTGGAAGCTGAGCGTGTGTTGGTCGTGGGCACTGCCAGAGAGCAGGGTTCTGTCTGCGGCCGATTCCAGAGCGTCAGACTTGATATTTCCTTTTGAAGAAATAATACCCTGCATTGCTTTAAAATGCTCTTGCTTTGGCTTAATGTGAAGGTCATTCCGAAATAAACGTCCAGGAGAGACTTTGGCATGAAAAATACTGGATGGAACTTGGATTTGTGGTGACATTCTTGGGGTTTGGAAAAAAAAAAAATCTTATTAAATCCAGTGGATTGCTCCAGTCTGAGTGAGATGGCTTCTTTTTTTTCCAGCAATAGGATATGGGAGGGAGGGAGAGGGATGTTTAATGGTTTGTCTTAGAGCCACAATTTGAAATTTTTAGGTATTTGACCCTGTTTAGTGAAGAAAAAAGGGTCGGCTTGGAACTGGCTGTGCCTTTTGCGAGGCAATTGCTGTGCAGGGACGAGAACAATCGCACTAAAAAAGGGAAAACCTCCAAAGTTTGGAAGTCAGACCTCGGAAAGGGTGGCAGTTCGGGGAGGAGGGAGATCTGCATGTTTGCATATGGATGAGCATGCGGGCACTGCCCGGTGAGCTGTGCTGCATTAGCTGCCCCAGTTGAGCCGCGGCTGCAGGAGCCGCTCCTGTCACAGTGTCTGTCTGGGGCTGTCACAGGGTGGCCTTGGTGAGTGTCCCCGCTGTCCCCTCGCTGCCGCCCTGACCTCAGCCTGGGGAAGGAGGGACGGAGCCTTTGCCGTGTGTGCGGCGGGGAGGGAGCCGGGAGGGAACAAAAGCTGTTTGTCCGGAGCGAGGGGACAGCGGGCACGGAGCTGCCCTGCACCCGAGCCTGGGGGGACGGGGGGAGGGTGACGGTCAGCAGGGCAGCCCCAGCACCGATAACGCTGTGTTCTCCACTGCCAGGGCCCCCGAGCAGCCCACAGGCTCCACGGTCTGGGGGAAGTGCGTGGAGCAGGGAACAGCCCAGATTCCATTGGCAGCTCCGTGCCCGGGAACGGTAACAGCAGCCTGAAGCACGCCATGGGTTCCCGTGCAGGGATAGCAGGGATTTGGGCTCCTGCTGCATTGGCACGGATTAAAGTGCGGGGATAACCGGGATCTGGGCTCCTGCTGCACTGGCACAGGTTCCGGTGCAGGGATACCCGGGGCCTGGGCTCCTGCTGCTCCCGTCTGTCCTTAAACATGTGGCAATCCCTGCGTGAGTCCGCGCAGGCAGCCACGGCCCTGGCTCAGCGTGTGCTCCCGGGGTTTTAGGCACCGAAGCCTTTGCTTGACAGTGAATTCCCAGCGAGAAGGTCCGAAATGCCTTTCAGCCTCTGCTGCAAACGTGGGGACGGTGCCAGCGCTCTGGCCCTGCCCTAGATTTGTTGGGCAGTGGTCTGGTGAGAGCCAGCCGTGCTGCGCTGGATGCCGTGCTCGGGAGCAGAGGAGGCGGAGGGCAGAGCCGGGATCACACGCGGGCTCAGCTCAGCGGCCCCGGGCAGATGCGCGGAGCTGCCGGAGGTGCCCCTGGGTGTTTGTGTGGCCTCCAGCTGCCGCTCCGAGAGGGAGCAGAGCGGCTCCCAAGGGTCCCCTGTCACATCTGCCACCCCCGGGCCGATGCCTCGGGTGCCCGAGGGCCTCTCCCACAGCACCACACGTCTAGACGTGATCCCAACTGAGCCTTTGTGGCGCCCGCTGACGGCTCCACCTCCTTTCCCTCTGCTCTAAAGTGAGGATAACACAATTTGTTTCGTATTGGAGAGTGTCAGTATAAATGAGATCCTCGCTGCAGGGTGATTTTACCCACTGGAAGCATAGGTTGGGTGTTAAATATCGTCAGCACTATGTGTTCCTGTCTGTAGTTTTGTAGCAACTACAATGTAAGGAGGCACGTTACGTTCTTGTAGCTCGGTTTGTTAATAATTCAGGACTTCCTGGTCCCAGGCACACGCGGCTCTCTGGCTGGGAGGTTTCATGCAGAGGAGCTGTTCATTGAGACGTGCTCGGTGCCTGATCCCTGTGAATGGGACACGCTCTGCTCGGCTACCGTGAAACAGCTCCTGAAGGACGGATCCATTTGCAAGAGTTAAGTGACGTTTTGCTGTTTGTGCTGTAACTCAGTGCAATCCACCCTCTGCAGCAGCAGGGGAAGGAGCTCGGGGGCCTCTGCTCCCAGGGAAGTTGCCATTCGTTCTCTCTGTATCGGAGGAGGCTCCAAATACCAGTTCCTCATTGCTCGGGAACTGACATTTTGTTTTCTGCAGCATGACATTATCACTGTTGTGTAAATTCCATGTTGATAGCTGGGGAAAATGCCTTGGAAGGGGGATTTAGAGGCACTCATCTGGCCTAGGGAACCATTTCTGGGCAGTCCAGGCTTTGCTGTCCTCCTCCCTGTAATTTTTTCATTGGACAGGATGTTCTGGTGATCTTTTGGCTGTTCCCACCTGGCCCTTCTCCAGGTGCCCAAGCTGTGACTCCTGGCTGAGCTGCCTCGTGGCCTGGATTCCCTCTGTGGGGTGAGGTCTGACTGAGTAGGAGCAGGAGCAGGAGCAGGAACTGTGAACCCACTTTCCTGTTGTGTCCCCTGGAATGTGCTTTGGCAGGAGGTTCCCCTTGGAATTCCAATGCCAGTCAGGATCCCAGGCCCTGGCAATGAATGAGATTTCTTCAGTGAGCAAACAAGCAGTGGTGTGGTTCAGCTCTGCTGTCAGTGTTGGGGAGCACCGTGTGGCTCCTCAGCTCTTGTCTCGCACTTATTGAAAGGCAGATCATGACTCAAAGTAAGTTACTTTTGTTTTTTCACCTCTAAGTGTTTCTTGTCCCTAGAAAATCAATATTCCCGTTTATGAATGTTAGCCAGGCTTTTTATATCTTTTTTTTTTCATAAACTTGAAATCACCTGAAAATCCACGATCTGCAAACTTTTTAAAAAGCCTGTTCTGTACGAAAAATGGGTTTGGAAACATACTGATGCCCTTGTAGAGAACAGCCTGGAATTCCAAGACAAGGGGGAATGGCTTCCCACTGCCAGAGAGCAGGGTTAGGTGGGATAGTGGGAAGAAATTCTTGGCTATGAGGGTGGGGAGGCCCTGGCACAGGTTGCCCAGAGAAGCTGTGGCTGCCCTTGGGTCCCTGGGAAGTGTCCAAGGCCAGGTTGGACAGGGCTTGGAGCAACCTGGGCTGGTGGAAGGTGTCCCTGCCCATGGCAGGGGGTGCTCTGGTCTGGTTGACAAGGTGGGGATCAGTCAAAGGTTGGACTTGATGATCTCAGAGGTCTTTTCCACCCTGAATGATTCTGTGAAATGAAATCCTGGTTTAGTCATTGGCTCTGAAATCTGGTTTCTTAACCCCTCTTGCCTTCCCTTGCTGAGTAGGGAAGGGTTTTTTACAAAGCAGTAACTTGGGGTGCTCTACAGTGCTCCAATTTTGGTGTTTTGTATTTATGTTTGCATTTTGATGTCCAGTGAGGGAGGGGAAGATCCTTGTGAAGCAGATCTCCGTGAAAGGGTTGTAGCCAGTGTAGGTTGAAGAGAGAGTTACATAAAATCCTCTGTCCTGGAGGCCCCAGTGCCACTGATATCCCAGAGGGCAGAGCCAGGGCTTTGAGAGACCTCAAGCCTAATTTAACCTGATTCAATAAAATGCTCGTTTCTAGTTATGAATTTAAATTCCTAAGGACTGGGAGGAAAAACTCAGAAAAAAACCCGGAAAACTGAGCCTTTTCTTTGTCACCTGCCAGTTTAATTCGGCAACCTCTGCTCCTGGCACTTCCCAGGAGGGCCCGGCGTGGTGCTGGGGGCAGGGGCAGGGGCAGGGCAGGGACAAGGGCAGGGGCAGGGACAAGGGCAGGGACAAGGGCAGGGGGGGTCCCCGCGCCGGTGGGAGCGGGCGCTCGGCGGCTGCCGGGGGAATGCGCTGACAGGGTGGAACGGGCCCACCGGGAATTCCCGTTAAGTCCTGGTGACCTGGGTTTGAACCGGCTGAGCTGTTCCGCGGGGCTGCGCCTCTGCCCGAGGTCCCTGCTGTGGCCGCGCGGGGGTTAAAGCAGGGCGCTGGCGGCTGATCCACGCCGGGAATGACACGGGCTGTGAGCTGGAAAAGACCTACAAGCGATGCAGGCAGCACGAGATCGCTCCTTAAAGGGCATTGGGAAATTTTCTTGTGCGCTGTGTAGTCATGACCAACTCCAATAACTGGGTTTCCCCCGTTTTCCCCGGGATAGTCGTGCCCTCCCCCCGAGCCGGCGGCGGCGCAGCCGAAGTTAAAGGACACCAAAGGCTTCGATCACTTTTCGGGCCACTGGCTGGTGAAAATCCTCCCCCTCCCCTGGTTGTCTGGGCTCTCACCCCCCTCCAGCCCGCGGCCTCTCACGGTAACTGGTGCTTTGACCCACGAGCTGCCCCGTCACCCCCAGCGTGTGTCCGGCTGCAAGGGGCTCCACTGGATCCCATCGGGATTTGGCTGATGTCCCCAGTGCCACGGGGCTGCTCCAGTTGACCCCAGGGCTCAGCCCCTCTTTCCTTTTCCCTTTCCCCCTGACAGGGACAGGTCGTTGCTGTTGGGGCCTGTGCTGGGCCCGGCGTGGCTGCTCCTGGCAGGTCCCTCCCCCTGAACTTGTTAAACCTCAAAGAATTTTCAAAAGGAATTTCGAGTTTGCCACGAGTCAGGTTTGTGGGCAGCCCTGGAAAGGCTGAGTTTCTGCTCAGGTCCTCACTCTGTGCTCTTGAGGGATCCTCACTAGAAACAGGGTCAGTGGTGACTCAGACTGGGCACAGGAAGGTCCCAGCTCTGATGCCTTTGTATTTACCCAAAAGCCAAACAGTCCCAGCTTTCCTCTGCAAAATTCCTCGAGCCCCAGGTGACACTGGGTGTGTTTGTGCAGTGGGTGTGTTATCACAGGACTGTTAATGCTTCAGGGGGCCCCTAAGAGAATGGGGACAAACTTCTCAGTGGTGCCTGTTGTGACAGGACAAGGGGTGATGGTTTTACACTGATGGACAGTCAATTTAGATCAAATTTAAGAAGGAAGTTTTTTGTGAGGAGGGTGGTGAGGCCCTGGCACAGGTTACCCAGAGAAGCTGTGGCTACCCCAGCCCTGGCAGTGTGTAAAGTTGGGTTGGATGGAGCTCCAGTGGAAGGTATCCCTGCCCATGGCAGGGGGCTGGAATGAGATGAATCTTTAAGAAGGTCTTAATCTTCAGTGATTCCATGGTCAGCCTGAAGAGCTCAGCTGCACAGCCAGTGGGAAGGAGCCCAGGAGGTGAGTGTGGTCACCACGACCTGTTGTGTTTGCCAAACTGTCACTGGAAGCATTTGCCAGAATTCCTGTGACCATTCATTCCAACCCATTACCATTCCACCTGCCCAGATCCTCCTGGTCCACCCGGAGCTGGAGTCACCTCCCCTGTGCATGGTCTGCGCTCGGCAGAGCCTGGGCAGCTGGATGCTCTGAGCTCTTCTTCCCCCATGCCTGATTTCTGGAATGCCCTGTGGAGGAGCAGCCCTGTGTGAGGAGTGTGGAGCCACTTTCCCCAAGAGGCCCCTTTTCTGTGCACAGGTTTGTTTCTTGTTTCCAGCTGGAACCTCAATGGCAAAACTCCCATTGTGGGCAAGACAGAGCTGGTATGTGCTTCCACCTGAGGTGTGTGTTTGCTCCTCCTGCAGAGTTTCTCCATGGTGACAAAAACGTGAATTTCCCTAAAATCTCTCCTCTCCTCTCTCCTCTCTCCTCTCTCCTCTCTCCTCTCTCCTCTCTCCTCTCTCCTCTCTCCTCTCTCCTCTCTCCTCTCTCCTCTCTCCTCTCTCCTCTCTCCTCTCTCCTCTCTCCTCTCTCCTCTCTCCTCTCTCCTCTCTCCTCTCTCCTCTCTCCTCTCTCCTCTCTCCTCTCTCCTCTCTCCTCTCTCCTCTCTCCTCTCTCCTCTCTCCTCTCTCCTCTCTCCTCTCTCCTCTCTCCTCTCTCCTCTCTCCTCTCTCCTCTCTCCTCTCTCCTCTCTCCTCTCTCCTCTCTCCTCTCTCCTCTCTCCTCTCTCCTCTCTCCTCTCTCCTCTCTCCTCTCTCCTCTCTCCTCTCTCCTCTCTCCTCTCTCCTCTCTCCTCTCTCCTCTCTCCTCTCTCCTCTCTCCTCTCTCCTCTCTCCTCTCTCCTCTCTCCTCTCTCCTCTCTCCTCTCTCCTCTCTCCTCTCTCCTCTCTCCTCTCTCCTCTCTCCTCTCTCCTCTCTCCTCTCTCCTCTCTCCTCTCTCCTCTCTCCTCTCTCCTCTCTCCTCTCTCCTCTCTCCTCTCTCCTCTCTCCTCTCTCCTCTCTCCTCTCTCCTCTCTCCTCTCTCCTCTCTCCTCTCTCCTCTCTCCTCTCTCCTCTCTCCTCTCTCCTCTCCTCTCCTCTCCCTTGTTTGTGGTCAGAGTTCAGTTCTGATTATTCCTTATTTGCAGGATGTGGTTGTGAAACTGCTCTTTGGGGTGTTATTTCCCTCACCTGGGATGTGCCCCCACAGAACTGGGATGTGCCCCCATGGAGCTGGGATGTGCCCTGTGGATGTCTCCCTCCAGGACACAATTCCCCATCGCTCCACACGGCAGCAGCGGTGCCTCCCAACCATCTCACGTGTCCCTCTGCTCCCAAAGGTGCCCCAAACATCCCAGGAGGAGCCTGACCCTCCCTCTGCTCCCACAAACTGCTGCTCACGTGGAACCCCCTCACCCTGCCATGAACCCCCAGCCACCTTCCTGGGGAGTCCACGAGGGCTTTTGTCCTTGTGCTCACCCCAAAAGCAGCGTCTGCCTTGTTAGATTAGAGCTGAAAAATCACAGCCAGATGGTCGATCATCAGCTTCAGCAACCAGAGGAGTGGGGATATTTTAGGTTCGAGGGTTTCCCATTATGCAATGGCGCAGATACAGGCGGGGGAAGTGTTGGGTTCTTGTTTCTTTGGGTTTGCTAATAATGAGGGATTTGTTTGGGTTTTTTTTTCCCTTAGGTGAAGGGTCTGAAGCACCAGGAGCAGCTGAGGGAGCTGGGGGGACTCAGCCTGGAGAAAAGGAGGCTCAGGGGGGACCTTCTCGCTCTCTACAGCTCCCCAACAGGAGGGTGGTCCCTGACATAGCCCTGGTGAGTCAGGAGAAGGGAAGGAGCTGAGGACAGGCAGGAATTCTGCAGCACCCCCCTGTTCTCCAAAGCTGGGGCAGCTGAGTGGTGGGACTGGGGAGCTGGAAAGGAGCTGGAGCAGTTTGTGACGGAGGGAAGCGGCACCCTGGGGTGTCAGGCTGGGCACTGGACCTGCTGCCTCCTGCAGCTTTTGTGGTCCTGGGGAGTTGGCCAAGGAGCATCTCCCTTGTCCAAGGCACATCCAACACATCCTGGTGACCTCATGAGTCCCAGCCCCCGGCACAAGGACCCTGCCCTGGTCACGCACTGTGGGCGTTGTGTGACCCTGTGGCGCAGCAAGATGGAGCTGGGCCCACCTTAAATCATGGATATTTTTGCCCTGCTGACCCTGAAGACTCTGAATAACTCAAGATTCAGAGGCAGCCTGTGCATCTGGAGTACTTCTGACTCACTCATCGCGCTGGTATCTCGACACCAGCCCAAAATAGCTCCGTGCTGTGGTGCAGCTCCGCTGTGGCTGGAGCAAAGCTGCACTAAAGCCTTTATGGGATACAAAGACGCCCCTGCGGCAACAGGCTCACGGTGCCAGGGGTGGGGAAACAGCCCCGTTTGCTCCCAGCCCTGTCCTGGCCGGGGAGGGCACTGTGGTGAGGGGGCAGTGACGGGGGGCTCCTGGGGCAGCTCTGCCGTGCTCAGTGCCACGGCCAGGGGCACCTCCATCATCTTCCTCGCCCCACACCACCCCCTGTGAGGCTGCAGCCACTGGGGCAGAGCGAGAGGATGATGGTGATCCCTTTACTAAGATGGGCTGGACCCTTCCAGAACCAGAGAGAGGCCCCCACCCGGGGCTGGGTCTCCCCCTGAGGAGGCAGCCCCCAGGGACCACCCTGGCAGCCCCCTGAGGTGCTCAGGACACCCCCAGCACCCCGAGTCGTAGTATTAGCCCCCTGCTCAACATCTCCTCGCAGGGTGCTGGGTCCGGGGTGTTTTTCTGCCAGGGTAGGGGGCACCAGAACGGGTCCCTTCAGGGCTCTGCACCTCCATCGCCGTGTTTGGGGGTTCGGGGGGGGTTGGTAACAGCAGGAATTGTTCCGCATCCTTCCCCTCCTCCCCTGAGGGCAGAGAAGGCGTCCCCCAGGGCAGTGATGCTCGTGTGGTGACCCCCCACCTGCCACCGATTCTACCCGCAAAGGACCCCGGACACAGGGGGGGTGCTGCAGCTCGCACCCCCAGCCTGTGCCCGTGTCCCCCCAGCCTGTGCCCGTGTCCCCGCGGTGCTGTGCCCGTGTCCCCGCGGTGCTGTGCCCGTGTCCCCGCGGTGCTGTGCCCGTGTCACCGCGGTGCTGTGCCCGTGTCCCCGCGGTGCTGTGCCCGTGGTGTCCCCGCAGTCCGTGCTCCCGGAGCGGGGCTGGGGCCGCGGGGACACGCGTGGTCCTGGAGCATCTCAGGGACGTCAGGGATGCGGGTCCAGCCCAGGCGCGCATGGGCTGGGCTGGGAGAGCCCTCTCCTGGCCGGTGGCTGTGGAGTGGCTGTGCCGGCTTTTCCAAGGAATCAGCCCGTTGTGCCAGGGAGTCCGGCTGCCCCCAGGAGCCCGGCCCAGCCCCAGCTCAGCATTGCCCGGGCTGGTTCCACGGGAAGATGCTCCACCCTCGTGAGGCCCTCTGGGAGTTGGGGTCCCGTCCCCCAGATCCCCTCTGCCAGGGTTGCTGCCAGGATTCCATGCGGTGCTGCCCCAGTTGAGGGTGTCCCTGGGATGGGACAGTGTCCCTGGGATGGCACCGGGACTGGTGCCCGTGCTGGGACAGGAACGGAGCATTGTACCAGTGCTGGGACAGGGACAGGAGTCCATGGTGGGACAGGGGTGGAGCAGTGTCCTCACACTGGGAATGAGCATCCCTGTGGTGGGACAGCGAGCAGCCACTTGTCCCCGCAGTGGGACAGGGGCCCCAGCCAGGCAAAGGCTCGGAGGGAGGGAGGGAGCTTGGTGTCACTCGCCATGTGCCATCGGCTCCATACTGGGAGACTCCCGACTCAGACATGGGAATTGTGTGGAGTGTGGGACATGGGGAAGACATCAGCGGGATGAGCTGGAGGGAACCAAGGACCGGAGCATCCTCAGAGGTGAAATCTGGGGAAGCTCCTGCCCCCGTCCCCGCGCGGTGAGAAGCGGAGCCCCATCGTTTTCCAAACCTTTATTGTAAATAAATTTCTGCGACATTGCAGGAGGCGGCCGGGGCCGGAGCCGGGGCCGAGCCAGGAGTGCGGAGCAGCTCCGGCCCCGGCTCCAGCGGCTCCAGCGGCGGCTCCAGCGGCTCCCAGCACGTGCAAAGCAGGAGCGGAGGCGCGGCGGGCGCGGGGCGGG
>VXAY01004504.1:103339-119205 GCA_013399855.1 Oxyruncus cristatus
CCCCCCAGACGGTGCAGGACTCCCTCCACACACAGCAGTACCAGCCCCTCCAGCTGGTACCAAACCTTTCCACATCATTACCAGGCTCCCCAGCCAGTCCAGGCTCCCCAGCTGGAACTGGAGCCCCCCAGGCTGTACAGAGCCCCCCTCAGCTGGTACCGAGTCCTTGAGTGGTCCTCAGTCCCGAGCTGGTCCCCAGCCAGCCCTGGAGCCCCCCCAGACTGTACTGGGGCTGGTACCAGGCTCCCAACCAGTACCAGGGTCCCTGACCATTGTCAGAGCCCCCCAGCCAGTACCATCCCCCAGCTGGGAGTGAGCCCCTCGCTGGGCCCAGGTCTGGTGCAGATTTTGGCTGTGGGAGCCCAGCTCTGGAGCCAAGGGAGGTCCCAGGGGAGGGTGCTGAGACCAGGGGTGCTGGGGCCCACGGCATTGGGGGCACGGGGCAGTTGTGGCCTGTCCCCAGTGGGTGGGTAATGTCACCTCAAGAAGCACCTGAGCCCAGAACCCCCCCCAGGTTGCTCTGATTTCAGGGGATGCTGCAAGGCTCTATTCCCCCTGGGGATAATGGAACAATTTGTGGAGAGAGAAGCCCCAAATAACTCCTGTTTGTTGCAGCTGTGGCGGGGTACAGCAGCGTGGAAGGTGAAACTTGGCCTGTGGTGGGAAGCAGCACAGCCCCAGGCACCCACAGGAGGGGCCATCCTGGGGGGCACAGGGGCTCTGAGCCCCACGTGCTGGATGTTCCTAAGAAGACCAAGCTGGGGGTTTCACTTCACATCCCTCCCCCTTCTCCAGGATGACTCACCCCCCATTTAGACCTTTTGGGCCCATTTTGTGTTACCACTCCAGCAAGTTCCTCCTGTGCCCCCTGGGATGAGGCTCCAGCCCCCTGCCGGTGCAGTCAGCACTCAGGGAAGCTCCCTGCATCCCTCAAGGGCACGCTCACACCCCCTCCTCCTCCCAGCCCCTGCCACGGTGAGTCCAGGCTGAGCCAGCCCCCAGCCAGGGCTCCAGGGAGCTGTGCCAGTCTCTGTCCCCCCTCCCTCCAGGCCCCCTGTGCCCGCACCCTTCTCACCCCAGGACTCCCATGTTCACTTCTGGGTGTCCTGGGGCAGCTCTGCAGCCCAAACCCGCCCGTGGCAGCAGCTGCTTTGTCTGGCCAGGACGTTCCTGGGGTGTTTTCTGCAGTGAGTTACAGCAGGAGGGTGACACGGGTCCCTCCTGCCCACACCAGAGCCCACCTGGACACTCTGTACCAGCCCTGCCCTGGTGCTTGTCACTTTTGGGGCAGAAGGATGTAGGGGTGTGAGGGAAGGCAGGATGGGGCACGGAGTTGGGAGGGGGACAAGCCCCAGCCCCTCCTCTCCCTGCCTACCGAGCTCTGCAGCTCAGCCCGTTCCCATCAGCTCGGGCAGAGCTTTGACAAACCAAACCCCGCAGCAGCGTGGGCTGCAGGGGGCAGGTCCAGCTCAGCCTGGTTTTGGCAGAGAGGAGCTGCTGAGGGTCATGCTCAGACTGGGGGGGCTCAAAGCCCTCCCAGCATCCCCAGTCTGGGGCTGGCACAACCGCCAGTGCCTGAGCAGCACCTCGAGGGCAGATGAGACCAGATCAGCCCATCCCTCCCCCCGTGACAGCAGGGGCAGGCAGAGCTTCCGAGCTGAGACCTGGCCTATGGACCTTCCTCTTCCTCTACCCAGTGAGAGAAGGAACCTGCAGTGGAGCTGATCCAGCACCCGCTCAGCCCCTCAGGAGGTCTGGGATGGTGCCAGCCCAGGGGGGGACAACCTTTCCTGCTGCCCTCCTGGTGGTCCCCAACACCTCAGAGACAAAGGGGTGCTCGGCCAGAGGGGGTTTACACCAGGTGACAATGAGCAACCTGGGCTAGTGGAAGATGTCCCTGCCCATGGCAGGGGCTTGGAACTGGATGGTCTTGAAAGGTTCCTTCCAACCCAAACCATTCCAGGATTTGGTATCTCCAGCCAAGGACCTCCAGGGTCCCCAAGCCCAGGGACCCCCCTGACTCAGGTCACGTGAGGAGGGGGCAGGCAGCAATCAGAGCTCCCTCTCCCCTCCATGCAAAGGCCAGGCTTGGTGAAGAACAGCCCGTCACACCCCTGCTGATCTCCCAGGGCAGCTCACTGCCTCCTCCATCGAGGAACATTGCCACGGATTATCTCAGTCTCCACAGGGGACAACCTGGAGCTCTGAGCCCCAGAGGGCCTGGAGGGGCCATTCCCGGTCAGCCAGGACACCCTCTTGGCTGTCAGAGGGGCACAGAGTGGTCCCTCCCTCCAGGAGGAGCACACCAGGGTGGTGGCTGGTTGGTGCTCCAAGGCCCTCCTGACCTCTCTCCCAGGAATTACCCTCCTGCTGGGCAGTCAGTGGTACAGGGACATCTCCACAGCAGAGCCCTGTGCTGGGCAGGGTTCAGCAGCAGCAGCAGCTTTGATCAGCCCTCTGTTACCTGTACAGGGGCTCCAGCAGATAAAGAACTGCCTTTTGGCTGTTGCACTGAAGCATTTCCCTCAGGAGGAACCTCTGAAGCCTTCTGTCTCCCAAATCTGCTCCCAGCAGGGCTACCTGATCCCACCACTCGGGCCTTCCTTTGAGCCTTGAGTGAAGGAGGGAGGGGTGTCCTTCACTCCAGGACTGAACATCTCCAAGGGCAGACAGAGCTCAGCTCCTCTGGGTGCCTGGCCTGGGGTTGTCCCACCCTGCTGGGCACTGAGCTTCTCCTTTTCGCAGCCTGCACACAGAAGCCCCGCCTGGGGACACACCCGGCACCACAGAAGGGTTGGCTCCATCCGGTTTGGAACTGCCCTTTGAGGAGGGCTGTCTCAAAGGCTGCTTTTAGACACCCCAGAACCTTCTCCCCTTGGCCCCATGCCCAGGAGAGGTCAACAGGCTCCTACCAACTGCTCTCCAGCTACTCCACATCCCTTCTTACTGGGGGCCACCCCTGCACTGGCTGCAATAGCTTCCCAGAGCCTGCTGCCCACATTGCTCTGGTAAGCCACACATGGGGTGATGTTCTGTGGCTGGAAACACCACTGCCCCAGCACCCACCGACCCCTCCAGTAAGGCCTCTCTCCACCCCGCCTCCACTGCTGGAAGTTTCACGGAATTTGGCAATGCCTTGGCCAACAGACACATTTCAGCCAGTGTATGGCAGAGCAGGATCTCACCTTCCATTTTATTACAAAGTTTACAAGTTTGCTAAAAAAAACCCCAAACAAACCCTGTTAAAACCACGTGAAAAACATCTGGAAATTCTCAAAGACAAACACCCAAACCATGTGAGGAGGAAAAACTTCATCCCCATGACCCTCCCCTCCCAAGTCTTGGCACCTACTTTCACTCTGGAAGGGCAAAGAACATATTCCTGCTGAAGAGAGACTTCCAGAGGGACCACTGTGTCAGCAGCTCCATGAGAAGCTAGAGGAAGCTGCTTGCTCTAAACACAGCTCGCTGAGAGGAGGGAAGATGCCAGCCCAGAACACAGCCAAGAACATTGAAGAGACCACATCCCCCTCAGTTCCCAGCAGGAGAAGGAAGGGTCTGGGCTGCTGGTGGTGCCCACTTCATGCTGATGGTCCTCACTCCAGCTCTTGGATGTGCTTCCTGGTCCTGACATGGAGGGTGGCCCGGTCAAATCCCTTTCCAGCCCCACTTTGTCCAGAGAGCGGCCAGGAGGGGGTTTTAGCTCATCCAGCTGCCACAAAATGTCTCAAACACAGGGAAAGGGGCTCCTCTGGTGCCCGTGCAGCAGGTCCGGCAGCTCCCGCCCTCCTGACCCGCCCAGCCCAGCTGCGGGTCCCGCCGGAGCACCGAGCACAGCTGGGACTCGTACCCGCTGTCCCTCACGCTGCCGTGTGTCCTCTGCAGCACGTCCCTGTCCACAGCTGGGGTCCTGCTGCCCTGCACACCCGTCAGCAGCGGGAGCAGCTGCACATCCCAGTCGGACTCGGAGGAGCTCCTGCCGAAGCCGAGTGCAGCCCGAGTGCTCTGTGTGCTCTGAGCGGGAGGGGGAGGCAGCCCCGGGCACGGTGCCCGCTCTGTGCCGTGCCCGGGGAGCTCGGCAGCCTCGGGGGCTGCTTTTTCTGCCGCCCTGACACAGACTGAGCAGCAACATCTGGCCCCAGCCACGGGCGGTGTGGGAGAGGGCGGGCGGCCAGTGGGGCAGCTGCTCCTGCTGCTCCCTGTGCTCTCCAGATCCAGGCTGCTCACATTCCCGGGGTTGGCACCGTCCCCCCGGAGCTGCTGCCCTTGGGATCTCACACTTGCCCCGCTCCAGCCAGGCTCGCTGGCAGTGCTGGCTGGAGCAGCTCCTGCGGGATCCACAGCTCCCAGGGATCCCGGGGCCCCAGGGCTCCTGCCCAGGCACAGATCCAGAGCCAGGGAGCCACGAGGTCTGCTGCAGAGCTGTGTGTGCAGGGCCAGCCTGCCAGCCTCTGGCACACCGGGCAGGGCTGGCTCAGACAGCTGCCCTGCACCCTGTGCCCCCAGCCCACCACGCACCGGGTCCATCTGCTGCCCCTGCTCCAGCCTGGGCCTCTTCCCCACCCGGGAGCTCTGGCTGGGGGACAACTGCCGCTTCCTGGGGACTGGCAGTGCTTGTGGCGGGGGGCTCACAGACCCAGGCACTTGCTGTCCACGAGGTTCAGAGGGAGGAGCAACTGCCTGTGTGACAGGAGCAGCTGCTGCAGAGGATCCCCAGCCCAGGGCAGGGACCAAGCCCAGACATGCAGCCCCCAGCCCGGCCCCCTCTGTGGAGCCATGGGCAGCACAGACCTCTCCACTGAGCTCTGCTCCCCTGGGCAGCCCCACAGAGCTGTGCTCTGACAGCCCCCCTCCTTCTCTGGGATCTCTGACCCTGTCCCCAGGCCGGCAGGGGGAACATCCCTTGATCTTCAGGTCGTGATCCTGCTCCATATCCATTACCAGTTCCACAGCACCCTGCTCAGGCTGCTCCCTTTCCTTTCCCAGCTCTGGCAGCATCTCCACTCTTCCAGTACCATGTGCTTGAGGCACTAAATGTTCATCTGCCAGGCAGGACTGTGGCACCCTGAGAAGAACCATCAGTTAATGCTCATCCAGGCCCAGCAACACCCTCCCCCAGTGAGATGAGGCCTCTCCTACAGCACAGGGTGTTTGCAGCCCTTGCTCAGGAGCAGGGGAGGAACTGCAGCCTGGTGAGGCTCAGCAGTGACACTGCTGCTGGCAGGGCAGAGGGGCAGCACGAGGGATCTCAGCCTCCCCACAGCCCAGGGCCGGGGTGCTGTGGGGTTTGTTCAGACATGGGGACAGAAGGGGTGGGCTCAGCTGCCCTTTCTAGTTTAAGAGGCACTAGATAGAAGTCCATGGGGAGTCTCCTGAACCAGAAACCCCACGGAAATGCAAGAACAGCTCCCATGGCTTGTCTAAGCTTTGCCTGGCAGGTCCAGGTTGGTCCTCCTGTAGCCTTTGCTCCGGCTGAACAATTCCCTGGCACACCCATTCCCATGAGTGTGCCATGCAGCATCCTGCTGCTTTTGGGCTCCAGGAGTTACCAGAGCCCCAGACTTACCTGTCTGAGCACTGCACGAAGCTGTTGGTGAGCTGTGAGATGACACGATCCACGGGGAGGTACCGGGAGTCATCCCGGGCAAAGCGCTGGTGCCGGGGGCTCTGGAGGTGCTGGAGGGGGGCAGAGGCCCTTTAGCAACACTCAAAGCTTTCCCAGGAAGGGAATTTGCAGTACCAGGCACTTCCCACAGCCTGGCAGACTAGAGGGCAAACTAGAGCCATTGTCTGGGGGCAGGTTTGGGAACCCTTGGCCACACTGTCCCCCCTGGCTGCACAGGGGTCCCGTTCCCAGAGAGCTGCAGATGAGGAGGCTGTGCCCACACCCAACAGCAGCAGGGAAAACACAGACTCCAACAAGACAATGAAGGCTGGGCTCTGAAAGCCACATTATTTGGCACCTTCCAGGAGATAAAAACCCCTTTTCCCAACTTTTAAATCCGCCTGTGCCCCCTGAGCGCTGTGGAACAGGCTCCTCACCTTACGGATCAGGGAACAGGATGATTCTTGAGGCTCTCCAAGCCCAAGAGATGAGCATGTCATGCTCCAGTCTTCAAAAACATTGTGCCCAGACCAGGTCAGAGCCGAGATATACCACGTTCCCATCTACAAGGCAGATCCTACTGGATACCCCAAGGGATACAACATGGATACAACAGTTCCTTCTGAAGGAGTTCATGGTGCTAACGGGCATGACATGACTGACAAAAGCCCCTGAGTGACCCCCCATAAGTTTGGCAAGGAATCAGGTGCCAGGAGAACCTTTACCTTCTGCAGCTCTTCGAAGGTCTCTTGGCAGCACTCACAGAATCCCCTCCGTTTCCTGGGCACTGCAGTGGAGTGGGGGCTCTTCCCTCCATCGCTGTGTGGGGCACAGCCTTCTGCCCCCCTGGCAGGGACAGCAAAGGTCACCCTCCCCGGCAGCACCAGCAGGGGCCGTGCTGCCTCTGAACCCAGCACAGGGCCCCCTGTGCCCACAGCCAGAAGGCAGCAGGTTCCCAGATCCCAGGAGTCATCAGTGGGAAGGAGGGCTGGGTAAAAACCTGCGCAGGAGGAGCTCCATCTTACCTGGCTTGGCAGGAATTCGAGAGGCTCTTCAGAGGCTCAAATGGGCTGGAGCTTTTGGGAGCCAGGAAGTTCAGGTCGGGAAAGCTTTGGAACTGGTGATGGAAGGGACGGAATTGCCTGAAAGCAGCAGATCAGGACATCAGTCTCCTGGCAGGGCCAGCCTGGTCACAGGGCTGCCCCCCCTGCCAGGGGGGCTCAAGGTGCTGTCCCATTTAGGAAGAGACACTGCCCACTGCTCTTTTCTGGCTGTGCCAGAACTTCCCTTTCTCGCTGGAAGTGTTAAACCAGATTCCCAGTAATGGCCCTGAGGGGGCATGTTTTGGACAGGAGGCAGGTTTGCCTGCCCAGCCAAACCCCACCTTTTGCCCCAGGGCACAGCAGGGCAGCATTTCCAGCTACAGCAGCACGGGATGGTTGTGGTTCCCAGACCACGTCTCTCCCCTCACACTTCAGTGCACGTGGCACATAAAACCGAATATTTGACTCTGAGCTGCCTCAACTGTTGCCTTCAGGATAATTAACTGGCCCTGGGGATGCTGTTAGAGTTACAGGCTTGTCAGAAACACCGCAGGATCAGGTCCCCCGTGCTGAGGGCTGTAATCAAATTACAGGCCCTGACCTCCTGTGATTCCATCTCCTTCCTCACTGCACAGGGCTCGAGTGGATTAAGTGACCTGACAAGGATCACACACGGAATCTGAGCAAGGAAGGAAACTGTTGTCAAGTCTCGTTTGACACCTTTTTTCCCCCTGACACACGAGCCACATGGATTGTTTCTCTAAACTCCATCTGCCTCCCTCTCGGAGAGGGTCAGCTTCCCAGCGTGGAACAGGGTCTACAGGGTCTGCCCTGTGGGCAGAACAGTCACTGGGGATGAAAGCAGTGAAGGATTCCCTCCCTGGGAGCCCCCCAGGCTTTAAGGTATGTTATTTAGAAAGGTCTCATTTACCTGCTCTGGTCCTCAACCTTCAGAAAAGGGGGCTTCAGTTTTCCTGCTGGAAAGAAATGTGGTTAGAAGTTTTCCTGGCCCAGTTCCCTACTCAGTCACTCGTGTCCCAGCGTAACTGGGCTACAGAGCTGAGCTCATCAGAACTTCTGACAGTGGTGAATGCCAAGTGATGGCTGAGCACAGCCAAAACAGCTCTTTGGGGATTCTTCAACAGCCCTCAGAGTGTGCAGTGGGGGGACCAAACCCCCAGGCAGCCCAACAATGGGACACTTCCACCTTTGGAAAAGCAACCAGCCAACCCTCACATCCTTAATGCCTCCCCAGCCTTGCAGACACTGGCCCAACCCTGAGCCTTCTGGCTCGAGCCCCAACAACTGTCACATCCTCTCCTCAGCGTGGCCACGGCACACGAGGGAGGAGGTCACCAGTGACAAACTGCAGCAGCAGCAGCAGCACAGGCTCAGAGCTCTGCACCAACCTTCCCTCACCTTTTCCTCCACTCCCCCTGACACAAGAGCCCAGAGCTCAGACCAGCTCAGGACAGGATGGTGAAATCAAAGCAGCAAGAGCTGCTGGAGACAAACCAAGGTGCTGCACAGCCAAGCCTGGCACCAGAACACTACTCGAGAGCAGAATCTGGCCTTCACTCAGTCCCTGAGGAGGGCAAACAGCAGCTTTGCTTCCCACAGAGGCATAAAATATATGAAGGGAGCAGAAGAGCCTCAGCAGTGCATTGAGGGAAAAGGTCTTCAGAGCCAGGCTGGGAGGAGAGGATCCCAGGTCCCTCCTGCCCCACAAGTATGTTCCACTCACAAGTGATAACATTACTCACCTTGGAAACCCGAGTACTGATCTGGCTAAGAAACAAAGAAGCCCCAAAGTGTTCCCACAGGGAGTCTGCCTGACCCTGAAACCAAGCCTCTCCTGCCTGCCTCTGAAGGGCGAGGAGGTTTGTTTTCTCATGATCTTGGCACTCAGAGCTATTTTTTCCAGAGATATTTCACCCTCCTTCCCCAGAAAGGCTGAGCCCACCTGTCCTCACCAGCAGCTCCTCCAGCCTCACCCTCCACTCGCATTAAATGTGCTGCTACGTCACCCCAGCAGCTATTTCAGTGCTGGATCGAGTCTTTCCTGCGTAAATGCTGCCAAATGCTCAGCACTTCTGAGGGTGAGGCCGTGTTTAGGCCCCAGCTCCAGCTCAGACGGGTGCACAGGCCCGAGCTCTCCCACAGTGCTGAGCAAACAGCTCTGTTGTCACTGCGAGTCCCCAGGCCAGGCTCAGAGTGTGCCACAGCTCAGAGCCTGCAGCACAATCTGCCCTATCCAACAGCTTCTCCAGCCTTTCTCCAGCACCTTCTCCCCACCCCAAACTGGGAAATAAGCTCCCAGGTGTCACACACAGAGTCCAGGTCGGGGGCTGCTCCGGGACGCTGCCGAGCGGAGTCACACCCGTCCCAGATGAACTGACGTCAGCAGTGCCAATCCCAGCCCCACAGCCGGCTCTGGTCCAACTGCAGATGAAAACCTGGTTGTTCCCCCCTCCCTCCTCCCTTTGGAAGCGTTCTCCCAGGAGCGGTGTCTCAGCAGCACATCTCAGCCCGACAGCAGTGAGTGGGCTGGAGGAACACGCTCTCCTCTGTAGGATGCATTATATTCCTCGAAACCTCCTCTGAGCTGGTGGATTCAGTGTGCAAGAACACAGCTCTCAGGTGCCTCAGGATTCTGGCAGCTAAGGGTTCACGGGATTTTTAGGAACACTGCCCTGAAATCAAAGGTCCTCAGCTGTCCCGGGAGGCTGCAGCCACTCTGACAAGGAGTTACAGAACCCCTTCAAGGCAAACTGCCGTAAGAGTTGGCATATTTTGGGATTGCTGAAGCTTCAGATGGATTTCAAATTCTAAATGAGGCTTCTGCAAGCAGTTCCACATCCGAGCACAAACAGGAGCACAACTTCCAGGCCTACCTTTGTGAATTTTGGATCCAGAGGCAAGGCATCTCCCCTAGAGAAGAAAGACACACATTTAGTATGGGAACAGAACAGGCAGAGCTGTAGTTCCTCATCGCAGAGCAGCACCAGCCTCACCCACCACCCCAAAGCTCCTGCATCCCCCCTGTAGCACCTCCCCTCATTTTGTCTCCCAAGTTACCCAGACTTAGTTTAAATACAACACACAGGCCTTGCATCCCACCCTCTCTCTGACCTCTCCAAGGCATTAAAAATCCTTCAGGAAGCCAGTTTACCAGCCACATCATCTCCTTACTTTGCTTTGCTTGTGTGTGCGGCTGTTCTTTCCCTATTAAATCATCTCTATCTCAATCCATGAGTTCTCTCACTTCTTCCTCTCCCAGTTCTCTCCCAGTCCCACTGGGGGGATGAGAGTGACTCTGTGGGGCCGAGTTGCCATCTGAGGTTGGAAGATGACATACCCTTAGTCCCCTACGAGCCAAAATCAGGATTAGCTGTGCTACAGATGTTGATAGTTATCAACAGCTGCCTCATTCTCACCTAATTTTATCCCCGACTTTATAAAAGGAAAAATGCTTTGAATTTTGTCATCTCCCTCACCTAACAGAAGCACCAGATTGCCCAGTGCTGGATGCGATCCAGCACTTGGATCACCCTCCTGACTGGCCCATTGGTACTGGAGGAGTTGCAAGGATTGCTCAGGGCTACCCAAGGCCCCCGAGCTCCCGAAATTGGCTGCAGTTAAGTTGTTACCTCTGTCTTCTGGCAGCGTTTCCTCACTCCCGAGATGGCTCTCAGCAGCTGCTGGGTGTAGGACAACATTTCTGTGCAGGTGGGATGTCAAGGAGCCAGAGCTCAGCAAGGGCAGGGAGCTGTTCCCCTCTAACTCAGCACAGTCCCCCATGGCACTGGGAATGCTGGAGCCTGAAGCCCTGGCAGAGAATCCACCTCCCACCCAGGGAACTGGCCCAAGATGAAGCCAAGAGACACTTTGAGGGACAGCCCCCCCATTTGCTCTGTGGCAGAGCTGGAGGCTGCTGGGGCTCTGCAGGAAGCTGGCAGGGGCAGGGGTTTTACAGCACCGAGAGCAGCCCCAGGTCTGCCAGCCCTGACAGGCTCCGGGCTCAGCAGAGCTCAGGGACAGGGCAGCAGCGCCCGCACCACGCTCCAGACAGGCTGTATGTCACTGTCACCAGACACTCAGGAACCTTTTACTCCAGACCTATTATTAGAACCAGAGTTCCACCATCTGTCTTCCCCATCACCCCCTCCCCATCCATCACGGGCACAGGGAGAGCCTTCCAGCACAGGCCCTCAAACACCAGCACTGCCTAATTAAAACCAACCAAACCCCGCCCTTATCTGTGCTTCCAGGTTAATTAGTAAAAATGGTCTTTCTGGAGCAAATGGATGCACTGACCAAGCTATTAACATTTTCTAACGTTACAGCTTCAGCACATTGCGATGTGCCCCATGTTTGCTGTTGACAGGGGCATGTCCTGCACACAAAATTAACCTGGTGTTGGGGGGCAGACCCAGCCTCAGACAGCACGGCACCAGCCCAGTATATTCGCTTGCAGTCTCTCCCTTCTGTTCCACACTCCTGACATCACTCCCGCTCCACCTGTCTCACAGATCCCTGATTTCCAAGAGCCTCCTTCCACCCCCAGTTAAGGATACCATCCACGTGCAGGATCTGGACTCCCCACAGGCGAGCGTTGGCGAGGATGCTGCTGCCACTGCAGGTGTCCTGCACAGACAGGGTTGGCAAAGCACAGCTCAGAGCAGGGACATGTGCAGCTCTAAATTGAGCTTAGACTTAGTTGTTGTTTTTTTTTGGTTTTGGGGTTTTTTTTCCCTGCTGCCCAACTGACAGAGCATGGTGTAGCTGTTATTAAAATCAGGGTACAGCAGAAAAGGTTTGAACTCATGCTTTATCAATCCCAAATTAACAGCAGCACCTGGGGCAAATTTTTAATCCCCGTTACAGCATGAGCTTCTAAGTGGACACTGAGATTGGTTTGGAGTGACATCAGGGAAAGGACTGCAGGGAGCCTTTTGTCCCAGCTATGTGGCTTTAGTTCTTTTTAGGCTAAAAATTCATCTAACAATAATTCTCTTGTCCTGAGCACCCAGATTGCTGGGGCAAGCCTCAGAGGTTGGGTGTGGGCCATCCAGGACAGAAGGCGCAGCTCCATGAGGAGCAGCGACAGGGGGATTACACAACATTCTGCAGGCCAGGAGCAACTGCTCCGTGCCTTTCCTGGCCCCAGGATGTGCCCTGTCAGCAGGGGCTCTGCAGGAGGGCTGGCACTGGTTCTGCACTGCTCAGCAGAGCTCTGAGCACACCCAGCCCGAGGGGAGCCCAGCCACGTGCTGCTCACCTGGTTCTTCATGGCCTTCTGCAGCAGCTCCTTCCCCCGGCTCAGCAGGGCCTGGAGAGAGGAGACACAGCCCAGGTCATGGCAAAGGAGAGCAGGGTAGTGGGAATGATTCCTGGGGACACCCCCACACTGCTGGGGAGCAGGGCCTGGCCAAGGCTCCTCTCACAGCCAGTGGGAACGAGCACTTACAGGGAGCAAACCCGCAGAGCCCCACTGACTCTGCACTCACAGCACCAGCCAAGGCTTGGAATTATTGACCGGCAGTGAAGGCTCCAGAGTGAGTCAAGAGGAAGCAGTGATTTAGCTTGGAAACTGCTGCTGCATCA
The DNA here is from genome assembly GCA_013399855.1 of Oxyruncus cristatus. NCBI lineage: Eukaryota > Metazoa > Chordata > Aves > Passeriformes > Cotingidae > Oxyruncus > Oxyruncus cristatus. The sequence continues at coordinate 115,595 of VXAY01004504.1, forward strand.
GGGAATTGTTCAGGCTGGAGAAGCCCTCTAAGGTCATCCAGTCCAACCATTCCCACAGCACTGCCAAGGCCACCACTGACCCATGTCCCCAAGAGCCACATCTACACGGCTTTTAAATCCCTCCAGGGATGGGGACTCCACCACTGCCCTGGGCAGCCTGTTTCAAGGCCTGAACACCCTTTCAGTGGAGAAATTTTCCCAAATATCCAACCTGAACCTCTCCTGGCACAACTTGGGGCCTTTCCATCTTATCCTGTCACTTATCACCTGGGAGAAGGAACTGACCCCCACCTGGCTCCCCCCTCCCGTCAGGGAGTTGTAGACAGGTCAGATCCCCCTGGGCCTCCTTTTCTCCAGGTATCCCAACATGCTGGCCAGGGTTAGGAAGGCAGGTTTGCAAGCCAGTGGTCCCAGATCAGTTCAGCTCTTGGTAAGACAAGGGGACAGTGCTGTGAGCCAGGACAGGGACAAACACTGGGTGCAGCCCCTGAAGCTCAGGTTTCCCACTGCAGGTGGTCCAGCTCCAGGCTGGCAGAGATGCCCCGGGCTGGGAGTGGGGCAGCAGCCTCTCCCCAGTCACAGCTTCCAGCAGACTGCACTTTCCAAGAGGGATGTTGGTGTTTGGCCTCAAGCAGTGCTGAGTAGAAAGCCCAGCTCAGACAGGGTAAACAAGATCCAGAAAACCTCCTTCCTGGAGGAGATCCCTTGTGGATCTCCTCCCAGGTTACAGTGGCCTTGCCCTGTGTCTATGAATACACATCCAGAGCCTGCAATGGTTTTATCTGGTCAACACTTCCCTGGCTTCTCCAGCCACACCTCTGCCCTTCCCTGGGGAAGTCAGGCAAGCCCTCCATTTCTTCTGCCAGTCCAGCAGATTTCCTTGATCCCAGCCCAAAGCTGTGACATGCACACTTGAGAGGAGAATGATGGCAGACAAAAGGCACATGGGTACAAATAGGAACAGCCAGAGCAGGGGAAAAGACCCCAGATATGTTTGATCAGAGCAGGACTGACTTCACCTCCCAACACCGGCTGTACCCTACAGAGCCCTTGGCACGAACGTGGAGGTGGCCAAAGCCTTTACAGCTCTTACAGTGTCTGGTGGCTTCTGGTGAGGTCTGGGTGGGTTCCCTCTGGAGGCAGCAGGCCCTGAGCTTGTGGGTTTGGTGTCTCCTGAAGTTGGGTTGCTCTGCTTCCCGTCCCCAGTCCTGGCTCTGTCCCGTTTGGCCTCTTTGTTGCTGGACACCACGTACGTGACTTCTTTGCTGAGGAAGCTCTCGGTCACCTGCAGACACAGAACACAGAACCTCTGAAAGTGTCCGTGAGCTGAAGGAGCCCTGCTAAACAAAACCACTGCCTCTGGTTTAACCCCCCCCACACTGGGGGGCTGCTGGAAGCGCTCATGCCTACAGGCATTCCTTCTTCCATTGCACATGGCTGTCTCCCAGAAGGAGGAGACACTGTCCTGCTCAGGGAGCAGACACGCACAGCAGAGAGTCACCAGAACCTTCAGATCCAGACACCCATGACTGCCCACCATCACCTATCCCTCAACAGTGGGTTCAGAAAAAAGCAATAGCTGAGAAAAAGGCCCCGGGCATTGTGGGTCAGGGTGGAGGAGCTCTGTCCTCAGGAGAACAGGATGTGCTTCAGCAAAATAAAGGAGAAAGGGAACAGCTGAGACGAGCAGCTCCACACAGAAGAGTGCAGGAGGGAACCAGAACACAGACACACCCAGGAGCTACAGGCCCAAGGAAGAGTTGGAAACCCAGGAGCTGGGACACTAATGGTGTTATAAGTCCATAAGGACTTGGGTTCTCAGAAGCTGAGCAGGAGGCAGTCACAGGGCACTGACACGTGGGTATGAGGCCTCTAGGAAGACAAAGATCTGGGCAGTCCAAAACTTCAGCTGCTGAACAAGCTGGTTCTGCTCCTTTACAGAATCCCCACAGACCAAGAATCCAGCCCTCCCCATGGGAAGTGCTGAAGGGACAGTGGAGGCTGTCCTGCAACAGTGACCCATGTTACAGGAGATCAGCGGGGCTGGAAGCACAGAACAGAGGAAATCACAACATCCCTGTCCAAATACCGCTCCAGGGCGTCACCAGCCCCCTGCCAAGGTGAAGCTCAAGGTGCCACATGTCCAAGGCCACAAGATGCCCTTAACTGTGCCCTGAACATCACACAGGACCTGGGCTGGGATAGTGCTGCCAAAGAGGTGCTTCACAGACGGTGGCCGTGGTGGAGTTGGGTTCAGGATCTCCGCAGCAGCAAGAGGAACAAGAACTCACTCCCTGTGTGCCTCCTTTCAGACAGGGAGGTGACCCCAGATGGTGTTTGACAGGAATCAGAAGGACAGGGAAAGGCTAAAATTATTTCCAAGGGGCAGTTACATGGAGAAATAACTGACTGCTGGTTCTCAGACTTGAAGGTGCACAGCTAGAGGAGATGCTGTGAGCAGAGTGTCCCTGAGTATGGATGGCACAGCCAGGGGAGGGCAGAGAGAAAACAGCAAGTTCAGGATGGTGCTGCAATTTAAAAAAGGGAAAATAGTGCAAGGCACTGTACTTCCCCACGTGTCTGTGCAGCCAACACGTGATCCTGGCAGCAGATACAGCAGCAACAAGACTGAAATGAAGATTTCACCCCTGTGTGTACATCAAAGGATTTAAATGCTGGGGTGACATGAGACGATCACCTCAGAGAGACTAAAGAGCTTGAAAACAAATAGTAACAGCTATTAGGACCAGACCATGCACAGGAGTAATAAAGAAACAGAGATGAACCTGATGAACAACCAGGTGCAGCCCCCGTGCTCGGCCCCAGCTCAGGGACCGAGGTGATGCTACTTTGTGAAGGGCCTTGAGAGAAGATATAAGGAATTTGTGAGGAATATCAACAGCAAGGAAGCCTGGAGGCCATGACGGATGTCACGTGGATCCACACAAACAACAGCTTCCCAGGGAAAAGGGTCCAGATGGCTTTTCTGGGAAAACCACGAGAAAGGCACAAGAGCCTTGGCTAGTGCTTCCCTACTTGACCCTGTGCTGAATTCCATGTGGAAGTCCCACAGCTTCCCTAAAAAATTAAGCTGCCACAGGCTGTTGTGAGCAATGAGGGGGAGCCAGGCACCAGTTACCATCACCTGGAAGGTGCTTCCCATGTCCAGACAACCAGTTATCACTGACTGGAAGATGCTCCCATCACCAGGTAACCAGTTACCACCACCTGGGAGGTGCCCTCACGACTGGGCAACCAGTTCCCATATGCTGGAAAGCGCTGCCAGGACCAAGTGACCAGTGACCCCTGTCTGGAAGGCACCTCCGAGGCCAGGTTACCACGGCCTGGAAGTTGCTCCCATGGTGGCCACCACTCCCCAGACGGTGCTGGCCCCGGCCAGGCAGCCCGGGAACCATCTGGAAGCTGGAGGGAGAGGTTTTCACGGAGCTGGTCCCGAGCAGGATGGTGGTACTCAGAGACCCCCGAGGGAGCCCCGGGGGGCTGGAGGGCATAGGGGGGGTGATGGACTGAAATGGCATTAACGTCAAGATCACAGAAAGACTTTTTGTCAAACTGCAAAGACAGGGGTGGGGGGAGAGGGATGGAGGGCG
>VXAY01004504.1:119997-150767 GCA_013399855.1 Oxyruncus cristatus
CCCCCCCTTCCGGAGGCCCAAGATGGCGGCGTCCGGTGGGGCCGCCGCGGCCGCGGTCCCGAACCAGATCCCGAACCCGAACCCGATCCCGAACCCGATCCCGAACCAGATCGCGAACCAGATCCCGATCCCGGCCCCACCGCCGTTCCCGGCCTGGCTCGCGGCGCGGCTGGACGCGCTGGGGCTGGACCGCGCCGTGTACGGCGCCTACATTGAGGNCCGGCCTGGCTCGCGGCGCGGCTGGACGCGCTGGGGCGGGACCGCGCCGTGTACGGCGCCTACATTGAGGGGCTGCTGCGGGAGGAGGAGAGCGACGAGGAGCGGCTGGAGGCGCTGCGGGCCGTGCTCGCCGCCTGCCTGGTGAGGGACGGGGGAACCGAGGGGAAACGGGGCAGGGGGGCCTCGCCGGGACTCCCACCCGGCCCGGGAGGTGACGCCGGGGGGGCTCCCTGGGGTCCGGCGGGGGACAGGAGGGGCCGGGCGGGGCCGCTCCCGAGGAGCCCTGGGGTGGATCAGCCCCTTCCTGGGGTGCCCAACACCCTTCCCGGCTGGATCTCCCCCTTCCCGGGATGGATAATCCCCTTCCCGGCTGGATCTCCCCGTTCCCGAGGTGCATCATAGCCCCCATCCCGGGCGGATCACCCCCTTCCCGAGGAGGGACTCACCTCCGTGGGCCTTTCTGTCCCCTCCCCGGGCCCCTTGGGGTGTTTTTGTTGGGTTGTGGGTGGCCGGGCAGGGGTTTGTGCCGGCTCGGAGCCGGTGGAAGCTCTGGCAGGGAGCAATGGGGGACACGGCGATCCCCGTTATTTGTGTGCAGGGCTCGAGGGTCACTCCTGGGAGAGCCCTGGCGTGGTTTGAGTGGTGACTTTTAAGGATAAATCCCCCGGCGAGGCTCTCGGAGGGTGTTGGGAGCTGTCCCCGTTCCCCACAGCACGTGGTGTCTGCCAGGACGGGCAGGAACAGCCGGGGGGGAGCTCAGGGCTTGCCTCTGCCCCTGCCACATTCCTGGGCCAGAGCCAGGGCAGTGCAGGAAGGGATTTCCCTTCCATAGTCCTCTCCTGGATGATTTTTGCAGTGTCTCGGGGTGTTCCATGAAGGGACGTTTCAAAGTGTAAGATGTTAATTAGTGAGTGGTGCTGCTGTTGGTAACAGACTGCTGATTTCCTCCCAAAATACCAGTGTGGGAGCACAAAACCCAAAGGGGCGGTCATTAAAATCAGGTTTTTGTTGTCACAGGTCACAGTGTCACCTCATTGCCGCTGTTCCCTGGCTATTCCCATTTCAGGCGGGTTTTCTAAAGGTCAGAGCACCCTCAGTGCCTTTGCCATCCCCGCCCAGGGCACCAGCAGTGAGCTCCTGCAGGCAAATGTAACTGGCAGTGCAGCTTGGAGCCTAAAACAGCAGGAGAAGCAAACGGTGTTAGGGAGAGAGCTGTCTTTGAAAAGCGCTGTTCTGGAGTAGCCAAGGTTAATAAACTTCTCTGTAATTACCAGACTTGCCTCATTCCATCATTAAAGTGTGACCCTTGCCAAGCCTGGGAGTGTCCTGGCTGAGCTGAGACCCTGCCACTGATATTCCCCTTTCCTGACATTCTGGGTTTGGGCTGTTTTCCCTTTTCTCCCCAGTCCTGACTTCCCATCAAGTCCAGGGCTGTCCCCGTCCCACCATGGCCTGTTCCTTCTCTTCCTTCACTCCTTTGCAGTTTCCATCTCAGTTTGATTTTTCTGCAATTCCTGTAAAACGTTCTGTTGAACGATCAGACTTCATAATTACTCTTTTTAGTATGTTCTTTTTCCCCCCTTATCTTTATTTGTAGGTTCTGTGCTTATTTCTCTATTGACTTGTGAAACAATCTTTTATTTGGTGAATTGGGGCCTTTCTTGCCAAGTCTTTTCTCTTAGTTCTTTACACAAATTCCAGGTGATTTTGTTTATTTGTTTTTCTCTGTTCATTTGTTTGTATTTCACAGCCCTTATGAAAGTGAAGCTCAGGTGACGTTTGGACTCGTGTCTGTTGTTCCTCAGTGCTGACCATGCCTTGCAGTGGTTCATGAGTTTATTCAGGTGTCACCATTTCTAATCAAGGAATTTAAAACTGGGTTCTGTTTCTGTCCAGTTCTTCTCTTCAAACCAGACAGAGCCTGGCTCACTTGTATTTTTCACGGTTATTTTTTGTCTGTATTCACTGAACTCCAAAACAACCTCATTTGTACCGGTTTCGTTGTTAATCTTCGTTTCCCTCCATTTCCCTTCCCATTCCTGCATCTTGGCAATCACTTCCCTGATTTCCTTCCTCCTGCCCACTGAGACAGGTGCCCAGGAATGTGTCTCTCCCCACTTTCTCTCCGGGCTTAATATAAATTTCCTTATCATTCTACCAGCCTTGCTTCCTGTGGGCCAGTATTCCCTGCACCCAGGGGAGCCCATCCATTCACAGGATCCTTCTGCCACGAGTGTTCCTGACACTTAAAAACCCTCCTGTATTAAATCATGGACTCATGGAATAGTTTGGGTTGGGAGGGACCTGAAAACTCATCGAGTCCCACCCCCTGCCACGAGCAGGGACACCTTCTACTAGCCCGGGTTGCTCCATGCCCCGTCCAGCCTGGCCTTGGACACTTTCAGGGATGGGCAGCCAAACCGGGCTGGTTTTCCTTCTCTTCCCGTGCCTTGCTGTGTGCCAGGGCTGGGAGGGTCCCTCTGACTGCCCCTGAAGTGCTGTTTCCCTGCACATCATCCCTGTTGCTCACCCAGTGCATGTTCCTGGGAGGATCCCGGTGTCACTCCCAGTGGGAGTGGGGTCGGTGGGTTCTCCCAGACCTAAAAGCCCCCCTGCTCTGAGCAGAAGACATTCTTTTCTAGGCAGAGGTCTTCAGGCTTTTGGCCTCTCGGAGCTTTTGGCACAGGCAGGGGGAGGGCTTTGCCTGGCCAGGGTTTGGTAGCTGGAAGCTTCCCCCATGTTCCATGGAGCCAATGCCACCCGGTGCCTCTGGGATAACAGGGGTAAGAAGGGGGGAAGAGCCATCTGTGGATGCTCAGTAATGAAGAACAGTGTGGCTGCACCCACTGCCACCTCTGGGTCGTGTTTGGTGCTCAGGCAGGCCAGGGGCCCACACTGTCCCTGCTGCTGGGAGGAGATGGTTTGTCAGTGCCACCACAGCAGTTTCAGCTCCGTCCTGACCCCGACCCACAACTTGTCCAGTCATTTCTTCCCTTCAGTGAGTGTGGAGGTGGCATTGAGTCGCTTCCCTGTGGCCTTGCTCAGGAAGAGAGAGGACTCTGGGCGGTAGATTTTGGGAGCAAAGATCCCCAAGTGCCTCCTGGGTGTGGCAGCAGCACAGCCCTGTCATGAAACCTGCGTGTGTTGGAGCTGTTCATGCGCAAAGGGCCTGGCCCTGGTGTGATTGTGTCAGCCCCGGGTAACCAGAGTCCTGGGGGTGTGATTAATGAGCAGATTTGGGGTGAAAAGCTGTGTCCTGAGCTCACTGCTGGGGCTTCAAATTCTTTGCAGCTGGTTCTTCTCCTGTCTGACTCCAAGCCTGAGGAATCTCGTTTCCCTCACTAGGAAGAAGATCTGCTGAACGATGTGTGCAGGGAGGTCGTGGAGAAGTGGTCTGACTCTCAGGTTGTTGATGCCAAAGAGGAAAAAGAAGGTACTGTGCTCTCAGGGTGCCTTGGGGTGCTGACCTGCCCCTCATTCCGTCACAGCTCGGTTACTGTTTCATCCTGAGGTATGGAATGGGAATGAGCAGTTTCACTTTGGGCTGCCCCTGCTGCTCTTTGGGTTCATCTCCCTGCAGGGGAAAAGCTCTTTTTTGTTTATTTTTTCTTTTTTTTCCCTGTAGGATCTTTTTTTTTTGGAGGGGATTGGATGCCATGGTCATTAAGGTCCAACCTGCACCATTCTGGGATTTTTTTTCAGGACTCTTTCCCAGCACACCAAGGGCTGTCTGTGCTCAGCACTGACACTGCAGCTGCACTCTGGGGGGAGATGCAGCAATTATGGCATAAACCAGCTGTGCTGCTCCAGATTATGCCAGTCTGGAAAGCAGCTGGTTTGGACAGGCAGCTGGAGAGCTGGGCTGTCCCTGCTGCTGACCCCAGCAAAACGTCCCTGTTTCCTCTTCCAACATCTTCCCTTCAAACTCCCTTTTTTCCCATAAATGCCTGTGAGGCTGCTGCTGAACCATCACTGCTCCTTCCCCACCTGTGGGTACAGTCTCAGTGTTCCTGTGTCCCCTGAATCCATCCCTGGTCACGGAACAGGAGCCCTGTGCTGGAAGGGTTTGCTGGTTCAAGCTCGCTGGGATCAGTGAGTGACATTCCAGCAGCAGGGACCTGACCCAAGCCCAGCACAAGGGAACATCCCTTTTGGCTAAATCCTGCTTTTTGTTTGCTTTGCATTCCGCTGTCACTCCTGGTTGCAAACAGCACGTTGTCAATGCCCAGTGTCACCCAGGAGTGGCTCTGGCAGTGCCCAAGCCCAGCATCCCCCTCTCCCTCACCCCCCGGACGTGGCGGCTCCACCACGCAGCAGCTCTGTGGCTTTCCCCAGAAATTCTTGGCCTGACCTTGCCTTTCCATGCATCAAATAAAATAAATTCCTGCTGGGGACAAGTGACTGGGATCGCTGGAGCTGCTGCTGGGCTCCTCCTGCTTCTGCCAGTGCTCACCCACAGGGATTTTCCTTGTCACAGAAGGGCAGCAAAGGGTGTCTGAGTTCATGGAATTCAAGGGTTTAATTATTTCACTAGGGTTCCATAAAAGGATAAATCCCCACTGAAGTCTGTGTTCTACTAAGAACAGCAGAATCCTGAGGATAAGTGACTGACAGACTACAAAATGATTTGGTGTCAAAACCTGGAGGTCGTTTTAGGAAATGGGCAGCAGAATTTCGGTGTTAAATGTGAATCAGCTGTTGGTCTCTCTTGGCTGGGAGAAAAGGGAGAGCATGGCACTGATCCCTCACTTTGGGTTTCCAGAATTTTCTCTTTGATGGGGTTTTAAATAAGTACTTAAATAAACTTATTAAGCTGCTTTGAAGTGGAAGAGAATGTGATTTGAAGTCAAATGGATTTTCATTAGGCAGGGCCTGAGTGATTACAGTTTCATTGTGAAACTTCCCTTGCTCCAGGAAAAACAGTGTCTGCTCCAGGAATAACAGTGTGTGCTGGTGGCTGGGCACAGCACAGGGAATTCCCCTCGCAGGGAGAAGCTGTTGTCATCCTCACTGTGTCACCCTCACTGTGTCACCCTCACTGTGTCATCCTCACTGTGTCACCCCCTCGCTGGCCCAAACCAATCCCATTGTGGCTCTGCAGCAGCTCCGGCTCTCACAGATCCCCGCTGGAATTCCCCAAAGCAGCCAGCTTTGACTTTGGGAGAAGCTTGTGGGAGGGAGGGGGTGTTTTGGGTGAGAGCTCTCCCTCTTGGTGAGCTTTTTGTCCCACAGGACACACTGGGGCTGCAGAGGGAGGAGGCAGCGATGGCCCTGGGGGCTCGGGGCCGTGTCTGCAGCACGGGCTGACACCATCCTCCTCTCCTGCCAGATGAGGTCCAGGCCATCGCCAGCATGATGGAGAAGCAGGCCAGGATTGTGGTGAAGCCCAAGGAGGTCTCCTCCCAGGAGGAGAAGCAGAGGAAGGCTGCTCTCCTGGCCCAGTACGCCAACGTGACCGACGAGGAGGAATATCCTTCCCTGTGCCGGCTGAGACTCGGGGCTTTGGGGGACAATGTCTGCTCTAAACCTCCTGCAACAGCAACACCCTCCCAGCTTTGCAGGGTCTGGTGGGGAGAGCTGGGGAAACTTTCCAGTCTTCCTTCTCTGTCATTGTATGGACAAAGCATGGAAGCTCCCAGTTTGTGGAGTGCTGGGAGCCGATGCTCCTTGGAGGATGTTTCTCCCACCAACATGTGCTATGAAGGTTTGCCCAGCCCAGGGGTGGCAGGAGACCCCCTGTCCCTCTGTGAGATGGTGCTGAGTTTATCTCTTGCTTTCTGAGGAGAAATCTGCTGAAAAAATCCTCTGCAGAGTGTTTTGAGTGGGAGGGTTTGGGGGTAACTCTTGGTGGTGCTGAAGAGGGTGGTGCTGTACAGCGGAGTGAATGGGTGGGAATTGTACCCAGCCCCGGAGCAGCAGGAGCTGAGGGTGGGGGTTTTGCCTTCCTAGTCTGTGTGAGTTCAGCTGCTCCCTCCTGCCATGATAAAGTTGTTATTTGAGGTGTTTGGAGTGCATTGTGAGTGTAGAGAGGCACAAGTTCATTACTGATGTCCCTGCTTCCTTGATTCTCTCACTGGTGGGGATGAACAGGATGGACCGACTGGGACAGCAGTAAACATTGGATCTGAAAAATGTATCCTTTGAACTCCTGGTGACTGGGGCTGTTTGGTAGGCAGGCAGCCTCCATGGGGAGCTTCCCATCCTTCCTTCCCTGTGCTCATCTCCCTGTTTCTTTAGGGCCACCTTTCCAGCCTGGGGGTTGGTTTTTCTCTCCGTGTAGCCTGACTTTGCAGTGACAGTGACAGTGCCCTGTCAGACTGTTCTCCTTCCTCTCCCCTGTTCCTTCCTTCCCTCTTCCACCTTCCTGCAGCTTCACAGAACAAGGACAATTCCCCCAGAACCTCAGATTAATGTTAACTGGTGTTCAGAGAGGGAAATCACACCAGGAATGAGGCTCCTCAGGCTACAGGACCAAGGGTCCCATGTTCGTCTCAGGATGGTCATTTGGGACAGTCCTTGAGCTCCCAGCTGGCAAGTTTAAGATGGAAGCATGTTTTATAACATAATTAAATATGAAACAGAAATTATTTTTGTCCCTACATTAAGGACAGATATGTATCTCTCTGCACATACATGCATGTACACACATGTATGTGTGTGTTAGAACATGTCTCACAGCTGCAGTGAATCCACTCCAGGCAGTACCCTGAGTGTTTTCTTCCTCTCAGGTTTGTAGAGGTTTGACACATTCAGTCTTAAGAACCTGGAGGCAACTTCATTTTTCTAGGAAAAAATCATAAAATCCTTAAGGTTGGAAAAACCCCCTGAGACCATCCAGTCCAACCATCCCCCAGCACTGCCAAGGCCACCACTGACCCATGTCCCCAAGGCCACATTGAAACAGTTTTTAGATCCCTCCAGGGATGGGGACTCCACCACTGCCCTGGGCAGCTGTGCCAGGGCTGGACAGCCCTTTCCATGATGGAATTTTGCCATTATGCAACCCCAGCTCCCTTAGCCACTCCTGGTGCTCCAGACCCTTCTTTCTCACGGAGCCTGCTTTTATTCTACCTGACTTTTCTATCTGGAAAAACAGATCCCTCTCCCTTTCTGCATTCCTCATTCCCCAATTCCTTACCTGCGTGGTGAGGGAGCAGGAGTGGGAGGTGGCAGGTGGGGGCGGGCAGAATAAACTCCTCGGCCGGAGTGTTGTCGGCCCTTAACCCCCCCAGCGCTGTTCCGGAACACCAACGTGGAGGATGTGCTGAACGCCAGGAAGCTGGAGCGGGAGCTGCTGCGGGATGAGTTCCAGAGGAAGAAAGAGCAGGATAAACTGCAGAGGGAGAAGGACAAGCTGGCCAAGCAGGAGCGAAAGGAGAAGGAGAAGAAGCGGACACAGAAGGGCGAGCGGAAGCGGTAGCTGGTGATTCTCAGTTGGACTCAAGGGATGAAATTAATTCTGAATACCATGTGTGTTTAAAAAGCAGCAGGAATTGTGGGCACGTGGCTGGGACTGGTTCTTGGGAAGTGTTTCCTTTTTTTTTTTTTGGCTTTTTTTTGGTTTGTTACATAGCAGAAAAGAAACTCTGAGCAGCTCCTGGACCTGTGTGCCCTGTGCTTGTGGTGTCAGTGTCCCCATCGGTGCTCGTGGCCAGTGTCTGTACCAAAGAAGGGTGAAGTGATTATGTCCATGGTGTTCAATTGATCCATTTTCACTTCTGACCACGTCAGAGCAGAGCACGGTGGAGGAGTTTGATCAGGTCAGGCCACGTTGCTCCAAGGCAAACATGGATTTATTTACACAAGCCTTGAAAAACGTCTTTGCAAATCCCTGTGTTTGTGCTGCCAAGAGCAACTCTACGGCCCTGCTCGGGCTGGAGCAGGACTGGAGCTGGGCTCAGTGTGGGCAGTGCTGGTCTGCAGCAAAGGAATGAAGTGTGTGAACTCGAGATGAGCTGCAGTGACACGACTGCATCACCCGTGGGCTGTGGGTGAGGGAAATGCCACGTGGGCTGCAGCATCGGCCTCTGCAGCAGCAAACCACACTCCCTAGAGGATTTTAAGACTCCAGGTAGATGGAAAATGGTGCTCCCCAGCTTCCTGATGTTCTGAGGGGGAGAACAGACTGTTATTTCCACAGCTGTTGCCAGGGTGAAGCTCTGAGGCTGTTGCTCTCCCCGGGCACAGCTCCCATCAGGAACCAGGGTCCGAATGCTTTTCCTGCCCCAAAGGGCTCGTCCCTGCTGTTCCAGCCTTTCTTGTGACGGTGTCACCCACCTTGGGAAGGAAAACACTAATCCTGTGAATGTAGGGGAAGGAGGAGCTGCAGCACTTTTGGGGCCCTGTGCCTTGGCACTGTGCCACATCCTGCTCTGGCCGCCCGTTGGCTGCGACATGCCCTGTGTCCTGTGCTCCTGAACTGCTGAGCTCCCGTGGTTGTGACCTCCCGAGCTCCTGAACTCCTGTGCTCCTGAGCTCCCAGGGTGCCTGACCCAGCACCTGCTTTTGGCACCGCTCTGACTGCAGGGCCAGGCCTCCCCTCAGCCCCTGCTGCGCGTGTGACTCTGCAACTGCTTTGTCTTTGGACTCGAACAATAAATGTGGTTGGCCAAGAAGTGGTTCCTGTGCCTCAGTGACGTGGCAGCTCGCGCTGTGGTGCCCGTGGTGCAGTGCCCTCTGTCCCCGCTGGCCCCTCGCCCAGCAGCATTTCGGAGGGCTCGGCCGTTGGTGCCGTGCTGCGGGTCCTGCTCCGTTCACGCCTTGTTTCCCAGGGCTGTGGTGCCCCTTTCGCCCTTGCCGGGCACTGTCCCAGCTGTGCCTCTCCCCAGGGCTCGGCTCCCAGCCTGGCCTGGAGCACTGTGCTGGATCCTGGTGTTTCTGGTGGCCCAGGCAGCTGCCGTGGGCGGGGCAGCTCTTGAGGGAGGGGCTGTCACTCAGCCCCGGGCCCCGTGGTCGGCTCTCCCCTTCTCCTGAGCCCTGGGCTGAGGCTCTGCCCACCCGCGGGGCTCGGGAGCTGTTGGTGGCCCGGGCGATCTCACTCCCACTGGCACCTCACTCGCCCTGGCAGCAGGAGCTGCCCGCCCCTGCCAGCAGACGTTCTGGAGTGGGCACCCAGAGCTCTGCCCCCTGGCACTGACCTGCCCAGCCCTTGGCTGCCAAGGAAAACACCAGCCCAGGGCTGGAGCTGCCCACCTGCAGGGACACGGCACAGCTGAGCCTCTCACGGCCTCTTGAGACGTTGGATTGTGAGGAGGTGCAGCGTTCACCTCCCCATGAGAGGAGAACGGAGCCCCCTGTGTCCAGGAACAACAGGATACACGTGTGCACATGCCATAGAGTCTGTATGGATGCAAGAAGGGCACAGACACGGTGGGAATAGGCTCCCACAGCCCAGCAGTTCCTCTGCAGGTACCGCTGTCCCCTGCACCTCCAGCTGGGCACAGGCTGGGCTGGGCTGGGCTGGGCTGGGCTGGGCTGGGCTGGGCTGGTGTGTCCGTCTGCCCAAGGCCTCGCTCTGCTGGGAAAGGCCCTGTCAGGAACAGGGATCAGGAGCAAGGGGAGGTCCAGCTTCCAGCACTGTCCTGGGGCCACGGAACTACAGCCAGGAGCAGCACCACGGCAGGAGCCAGTGGTGTTGGAAACCCCAAGAGAGCTGATGCTTCCCAGCACATGAGGCCACAGGGCTGCCCCTCCCTGCCCCACCAGGGCTGCCCCCACCCCATGGTGCTGCCCCTGCCCCCCCAGGGCTGTTGTCCCCCCTTCCCACACCAGCAGTTTGTGCTCCCGGGCAGGCACCGACTCAGCCTCTGGAGCTCTGAATGCTGCTGCTCCACTGGTGCCCACCCAGGACAGTCAGCAGTGCATGGCTGGCACCAACACATGGGAGTTATTTATAGAGCACGAATACTCTGGACTCACCCCTAAGAATCCCAGTGCAGATGCTGGAATTGCTGCATCAGCTTTCCCTGGCAATGCAGAGCTGGGAGACAATGAGACACTTGCAGGGAAAAGAAATTCCCCACTCTGGCTCCCTTTGGCGTGTCCACGTTATGGGTATGGCTCTCTCCTTTGCTTTATCCCCCTAAACACACTTCCACAAAGGACTGAAGGTTTCACCTCCAGTACCAGCTCAGGCTCGAGGAGCCCGGCCTGGGAACACACTGACAGAACAAAAGCTCTTCAGCAAAAGTGAATTTATTTCCTACAGACGACTCCAGCCAGTACAGTCAGTTTTGCTTTAACATCAACACAGCCTGGGTTAAACTGAACAAACCCCAGTGCAGTGACTGCTAGGAAGCTGTGCTTGTTCTGCCCCAAAACACTCACCGTGGCAGCGCTTCTGGTCATTGCAGTGATCACACGCTCACCCACCTTCTGCTGAGCCTTCCTCAGTTCGCTTCTGTCACATCATCCAACGACAATTTATATGGTGCCATCACCCCTTCCGCCCACCAGCATTCCCAGCACAGGAAGAACAGAGCCCTGTCAGTACCAGGGTGTCCAGGCACGGACAGCTCAGTGACTTTACCCCCACCATGTCCCAAGGGTGGATCCTCCTCCTCCTCCTCCTCGAGCACACGGTGAATCAGCCACTTCTGTTCCTACACACTGAGAGCTGCAGGAAACACCGGTGCTGGGAGCTGCCCAAAGGCACAGGGGAACAAAGAAGTCTAAAAGCTGACAATCAAATTTCAAACCAAACTAGTGAAAGACTAACTTTAAGAAAACCCAAGTTTCAGAACTTTGCGCTACCTCTCCCAAATTTAAATTCATTAAAAACAACGCTCATTATTGCAGCTGCTGCACAGCTGTGCAGGACAATCCTGTGTGCCTGTCGTAGTTTGATTAAGCTTAAATACTTTAAAACAGAGGTTCCTTTGTTCCCAAGAGCATGCCCAAATATCCGAACACATTCACTACATTCATGGTTTCACATAGCAGTAATTGGTAATTTACTGGAACCTGGTGCATATCTCCTTTCCCAAACACAGATTCTAAAATCTCAAGTTCATAAATATTTGTATTTTAAATATCTAATTTGACATGAATATTGGGTATTCTTAGCCTTTTTTCTCCTGTTTCCAGGTTTTAGTTCGATAAGGAAACTGTAATACATTACAATCTGATCTGACACCAATCTCACACCCCATCACACCACAGTCTCTAAGAATCATTATTTAAAAACTTATTTCCAAAAGCAAAACTCAAAAGTTATCGGGAGAGTTGGACACCAGGGTTCACCCGCAGGAGATAAATAATATATCTTGGCTGTTAATGAATTAGTGTGATTATTTTTTTAAGTTAACATTCACCAGTTTGGCTTTACAACAATCTGACCCTGCCTGTTAACAGCTTAACTTGAGAGCCTTTAAGGCAAATGCCACTTCTCGTCAAGATACGGCTTTAAATACGAACATTAGCAGTTGAAACTTTGAAGCAACCAAAAGGAATCAGAGATTAGGAGCGCTGGTGTCCCCTCTCTCGTACACACCGCGCAGCAGGTCAGTGCAGGGGGCGGGGGCTCCCTCCGTGCCCACCTCCCTCAGGCCCCGCGGGGCCGGGGCTGCGCCCGGGGCGCTCTCCAGTCGCTTCTCCTCGGTCGGTGCCAGCTCCTGGGGGACTCTGTCCCGGGCCCGTTTTCCAGCGGAGGGTTTGGGCAGGGTCATCTGGAAGGCGCACCACAGCACGGTCCGGACCTTGCGCGTGGCCTGGCACAGCGCTCGGAGTGCCACGGCCAGAGCCAGCACCACTGCGGGGAGACGGCCCTTTAGTGCTGCAGCCCTGCCGGGGCTCCCGCGGCCCTGCCGGGGCTCCCGCGGCCCACACCGCAGCCCTCCGAGTGGCTGATCCTGCCCGGGCTTTACAAATGTGTAAGAGCCGGACCTGAATTTCGGTGGGGTGAAACGCTTTGAGTCCTGAGGGTGTTGCAGCCCCTCCCGCTACCCCGCACACCGGGGCTGGGGTGCTCTGTGTGCACACACACAGCGCACAGGGGGGTCCCTCACCTGCCCTGCCAAGAAACCTGTCTGATGGGAAGGAGCAGCTCCTTTGGAGCACTGGTTGAAGCAGACAGGTCACGTTCAGTGAAGGGGTGCTGAACCCCAGTCCTGTGGAGGGTCCTGTGGGCAGTGGTTCCCTTATTCTGGCACAGGGTGCCCAGAGAAGCTGTGGCTGCCCCTGGATCCCTGGGAAGTGTCCGAGGCCAGGCTGGAGCAACCTGTGCTAGTGGAAGATGTCCCTGCCCGTGGCAGGGTGTGGAATGGGATGGGATTTAAGGTCCCTTCCCACCCAAACTATTCAGTGATTCCATGACAGATGCTTAACATCAGATCAGATGGAACGGAAAGGTGCTGTGGGAACAGGGCGGGGCCAGGGAAGATCTGCTCCCAAACAAACCAAAACCATTAACATGAAAGCTCTGCCAAAGAGAGGAGCTGTGCAGCTTCAGGCCCTTCCCTGGAGGCTTTCCCAGACACGCAGCAAATACAGTTACTACATTCAATAATTTACTGTTTGAAAAATCCTCTCCAACTGCTGCCCCAGGCTCCCTCTCCTCTCCACTCCAACTCTTTCCCATACTATTCTGTTCCAAAGAGCTCACAGATCTGGAAGTGACAGGTAAAGCCAGGGCCAATTATTTTCAAGGGCTTCAACACCCAAAAAAACATCCTTTACCTAAGCATGTCCCATAATCTTCAGTCAAGGTAAAGAGAAACAAGAAATAAAACAGCTGTGGTGTATCCTTTGAGGTAAACTTGGGAATTACTGAACTGCATAGTGGGACACCCCCAAGAAGTAAAATAATCCCTGTAATTCAGATGTGGAAAGGAAGGCAGAACAGATCAGAGGACTCAGAAATGTCAGACAGCTTCTGACACAAGGCAGGAGGTCAGGGAGCAGGAATTTATCCTGACTCCCATCTGTGGGACAAGGGAACCTGCCACTCTGCCTGTGCATTAGTGAGAGATTAAGCTGAGTATTTGGCTTATTTTGGATGCCTTTAAGAATGAAAACATTCTGACCAATGTATTTTTGTGTATCCATCCAAAATATGATTTATATTTATGCCAGTCCATGACAGAACAAGCTTGAAGAGGAAATCCATTTGTAACCCAAGGCCATCTCTATCTCTTTGGGCAGATTCAGCATGGAAATACCAGGGAAGTTCTACACAAAGACAGAGCTGTAGGGTTGCTGGAAACAGGAATATGAGCGACAGGGAGAAGAAAGAGGCAATAGCTTAATATCATCTCCAAACCCCGAGTGTGTTACCAAAAAAACCCACTAATTTCTACTCCTTGCTAGTCCATTAATTGAATAAACACACTCTAAAGTGATTTAACCCATTTATCTCTAAACCCCAGTTTCAGTGTCCCCTCAAACCCTCATCCAAACCCCACCCAGTCTGCCTTTGGCAAAGCTCCAACACTGAAAAATCAACTCAAACCTGAATACAATCCCCCTCCCTTATTTTTTACAGCCTTGCACCACGTGCACAACTTCCCAGGTCCCTTCTAAATGCACCCAAGCACAGCTCACCTCTCTCATCCTGGCACCGGGGGGGGCCGTGCCGCTGCCGGTTGGAAGGGTTCACAATCTCATCCTTCCTCCGTGCCTGCACCACATGGATGGACTCCAGGTGTTTGTCCAGAGCAGTGGAGATGTTGGCATGGAGGGGGGAACTGCGGAGACGCTCCATCTTCCCCAGTAAGGTCACAACCTAACAACAGTCCACATGTCACAGGAGTTCACACCGTGCTCACCCACACTTACCAGAGAACTCACAAATTAGGAAGAGCAAGTTCATGATAACTATTATTTTGCTTTGAAACAGTTCATAAAGTTATAACTGAAGCAGTTTTAAGTTCTAACCTGGGATTTGTTCATCTCCAAATCTGAAGCCGCAGCACAACAGCAAAGCTACAATACCCCCATATGAGGACCCCCAGCCCACTGTTTAGTGATGTATCTGTGCAGCTTTGAGACATCCCTGCAACAGGAGGTGCTTCCATAACAGCATGCATTTCCCTGAATCCAGAGCACTGGGGTCCTCCCCTCCTGCAGCACTGCTGCAATTCCTGGGTGAAAACTAATTCCACGCAGGTGAAGCCCCGGTGCTGTGCAGGGCAGCTGGACTGGGAAAGGGAAAGCTGCTGTGGAACCACAGTGTGGGCTGGCTTTTGGGATGAACACTCAGCACTACAGGAGCTGAGCACACACATTCAGAAATAACTGAGGTTTGTTTAGTCTACTGAAAATCTGCATCTTCCTTGTCTTGTTTATCCTACACCAGTCAATCACTGGCTTTCCCCATGGCGAGTGACTGCTCAGCCACGTTCACAGAGCACTGAGAACCTGGTCACTGCTTTGCAGAAAGAGATAAGACTAAAAATCCCCAAGCTGTAATATTCCTTGGGCCATGGCTACACTTGATTGCCTAAAGTAACCAAAGTAAAGGATGTGACCTCCAGGAGGATTTAACTGGATGCTCCACACTATGAAGAGTTAATCCCAGATTGAGCCAACTCAGCTTGCACTCCAACCTTTGTTCCTCTCTGGCCACCACTGAGCTGTCTGATGTCAGAACCCAGGTTCAACAGCCCCACTGTGCTTCTTGAAACTACTTCTCAGTTGCCACCTAACAAGAGTTTGAGGTTCTATACCCTGAAGTTTGGTTTCTCAAATGGCTACAGAGGAGGGAGTCCTGTTTCAGAGGCAGGTTTAAGGTACCAGGGCAGGACAGGTGAGCCTAAATGTGGAAGCTCAGGGTTAGTGCTCACCCCCTGCACGACCCTGCCAGCTGCTGCCTCCCCAGGGCTGCACAGAGCCACTGCAGCTCAGCAGACCCCAGTCACACTTGCCCTACAGGTTATGGCTCTCTGGATTTAGCAGCAAACTAGTAACAGAAATTCAGGCTGAAATTGCATCAAATAACCATTCTGCATTAAAAAATAACAGACTCTCAAGCAAATACATATCAAAGTCTTCCAAACATTAATTAAACTTGCTTTTCCCCACAAATATCTCCCCCAACCCAGTGCCTACAAATCCACAGTGAGCATCTCCCTGCTGAGCTCTCAGAATGCAGCACACCTGAGGACTGTGCAGGCACAGCTCCGGGACTGGCTGGCACCACGAGCAGGCACCACGAGCTGGCACCACGAGCAGCTCTTGCAGCAGAACCCACATCCTCTGGGCACGTGGGGATGTAACCGTGAGCCTCAGCCCCTCCGAGGCTCCCTGGTACCAGCACAGGGATCCCGGAGCTGCAGGAACTCTAGCAGGATCTGCCAAAATGTTATTCCCTGCACAGAACAAAGCTATTTTGGGAAAAGCTGCTCTGATCATCTTACCTATCTCACACTGTACTCTAAGTTCTGTAGGATAAGTTCAATAGAATTTTTTTAGTCCTACAACTCACTCTGGCTTGTTCCCGCAGCTGATCCACAATTAAGCGATCGACTCTTGATGGATTTGATGTCAGCCTTGGAATTGGAATGTTGTTAGTACTGGAAACCTTTTTCCCTTGGAAATTCTTAGCAAGTGCTGATTCAGTCTGCAGGAAAACAAAAGAACAACTCCCTCAGAATGTACATGTGGCGTGTGCTTCATTACAGAAACAAGAAAAAAATATCAGATATTCCATTTCTTCCCCTCAGGGTTTTGGATTTTTTTAAAGGAGATAATGAGGATTCAGGCATTTGGGATTTAACCCTCTGGTGAGACAATCACCTGCTTTAAGTGAACAACTGCTTTACTCAAAGCAGTGCAACTAAAGCAATCGTGCCAACACACCGTATTCCAGCAGTGCTATGTCTGCTCACTCTGACTACAGCCTGTACTGGTTTTGCCTGGAAATAAAATGGAGGCAAGTCAGAATTACAGGGAAAAAAATGACCAAACAGATGTGGATCTCACACATAAATTAAAACTGTTTCAGTCAGCAATTTACCTAATTTTTATAAAGATTACTTAAACTACAGAAGGGTTTTTTTTCTGAGCACCCTGGGCTAGTGGAAGGTGTCCCTGACCAGGGCAGGGGGGTGGAACTGGATGGTCTTTAAGGTCCCTTCCAACCCAAACCATCAGAAAATTACTTTGAAACCTGATTGCAAGACTTCAAATGTCAGTCTCTCTGACCCCCTTGTTATGTCACTCTGGAACACCCATCACAACATCTAATTAGCTAAATCTGCTTCCAAATTGCATTTCTTGGGTGGTTTCATAGTGGTTTGCTATTTACAGGAGCATGGAGTGCCAAAACAAGGGGCAATGGCTTCACACTGAGAGAGAGTAGGTTTAGGTTGGATATTAGAAAAAAAATTGTTCCCTGTGAGGGTGGGGAGGCCCTGGCACAGGTTGCCCAGAGAAGCTGTGGCTGCCCCTGGATCCCTGCAAGTGTCCAAGGCCAGGTTGGACGGGGCTTGGAGCAACCTGGGCCGGTGGAAGGTGTCCCTGCCCATGGCAGGGGGTGGCACTGGATGGCCTTTAAGGTCTCTTCCAACCCAAACCATCCTGTGGTTCTATGACAAAGCTGCAGCCGAATTTCCCCCCCCATCCCCTGGCCATGCACATGCCAACTGCTCCTCCCCTGCACTTTTCCATGCACCCCAGACATCCTCTCCCCCTCTCAAGCTGGGCTCACTCTCCCCCAGCCCCTCTATTCAAAGCAACCACTGGCTTTTGTCGGGAAACACTTTTACAAAAATCCCATGTTCCACCCCCTCGGAATTAGATTTCTCTGGGGGGTTGGCACAGGAGAGCTCCCAAAAGGCCCCACTATTGCCAGGTAACATTTGGCCCAGCTTCCCCCACAGACAGTCCCATACACTGAAATTCAAACCCCACCCCAACTGGTGAAATGAAGACACGTTTTCCTACTGTTGCTGACCAAAAAGGGCTACTGCTTTTAGCAGGGCTTCACATAGCACTACCTGAGCCTTTTAGTTCAAGGGTTTTAACTGAATGACCCTTTCTTCAACCTCTGTCTCTGGAGGAAAAAAAAAAAGCCCCTTCACATAGACCTTAGGTTTAAACCTTCAGGGAAACAGAAGGTAAGAACTCATTGTAGCACCTAAGAAATTGAATTGAAAGAATTGAAAGAAACTGTATTTACTGCATTAATAAAACAGGTGTAACACATCTTTGTTACTCATGAAGGTGCCTTCCCCAGCCCCAGCCCTGAGACTGGAAGAGTCCCTGAATTCCTGCTTTAGTGCAATGTTCCATACAATGTTGTTGCTCCCAGCCAGGCTACAAAGCTCCAAACCCTCCCTTTCCAGTCCCAAACACACAGGGAAGCAAACTTGTAACTCTGAAGTCCCATTAAACATTTCAAATCCCAACAGCACAACCACCTGTGACTGCACTGAGCAGGATGAGATCTACATCAAATCTGTGATGTTAATTTAGTTTGGGATTTTTTACCTTCTTCCTTTCCTTCTCCAAAGCTCTCCACTGCTCATAGCACTCCTCCAGCCTCACGTGCAGCTCGCTGGCAGGGCCACTGCGGCTCTTCACTTGCTTCTGAAATCCAAATGCTGACACGAAGCCAGAGAGAGCACTCTCACTGTACATCTTGTCCGTGAAACAGGGGTAGAGGCGTTTGAGATCATCCTGGGAGAACAAGGTGTGAGGCTCCACCAGAGGCACCACGGAACGGCCCAGGAGGTGAGTGGATCTGACGGGGAACGTGCCCGAACCCAGCTGCCGGTTCCGCCTGAAGTCTCCCACCACGCAGTTGGGAATGCCTGGAGCCTGCAGGCTGCTGCCAGCATTGATGGCACTGCTGTCCCCGCTCCCTGCCCTGAGATGGAGCTGCCCCTGAGACTCCAGCAGCTCTTGGTACATGTCCTGCAACACCCCATCTGCCTGGTTCTGTCCTTCCAGGTCACCGTGCTCGCTCTGTGGCTTCAGCTGGAAACGCTGTTTGTTCAGATTGTCAATGATCCCAAACTGCTGAGCCAAATAACTGTCACAGAATCCATTTGGCTGCTTCAGCTTCTTCTCACTGAGGTACTCGATGAGGTTCTCTTCCCCACCCCTAACCAGGGCTTCCACGCACGCAGCCGCCCGAGCTCGTTCCGCAGCGCTGTAACCCAAGTCCAGGCTGGAGAGAAAGGGGTTGTCTTGATAGTACTTGTGAAGTAAATTACAGTTTAATGGCAAATTTGAAGATGGCAACTGAAAAACATCATTAGAATGACTGGAACTTTTTGGAAATGCAGGTGACTGATTATTCACCTTCAACAAAGGACCTGGATTCTGGAAGGGGCCGGAAGCAGCGGGTTTGGTTTGGATGTTCATCCACGCTGGCCTCGCACTAGAGCCTGCTGAAGGCACTGCTGCATTGGGCAACAGTGAGAATGATTTATAGAATTCAGGATTTTGAAAATCGGCCTTGGAAAACTGCTGCTTTTCCACACCATTATTCCCTGGACAAGCTGCAAAAGACTTTAGTCCATATTCAATTTTTTGCCCAAAATCAGTGCTGAAGGAAGGTTCGTTTGCAAATTGTTTTTCTGATACAAGTCCTACAGACTTGGGAAATGCAAAGTCATGCTGATCTGAAATCGTATCTTCGAATTTTTTCTGAGTTCCTGATTTAACTTGAAATAATTTAGCATAGGGCTCTGCATCCAGAGGTGGTGCCTCAGGGGTTCCATTTACCACCTTTCTACTTTCTTGGAGGCTACAACTGGTGCTCTTGTTGGGCTTAGCCTTACCAGCATGAGAATATTCAGTGTATCTGCTATAATCTGTGCTTTCACTGTATCTGTGACACTGCGGAAGGAATGTTTCTGCCCGTTTTGGGTGCACCTGCGCATCTGCTCCCTTGGGACACACCTTCTCCCTTCCGTAAGAATAACCATCAGCTCCCGAGTCTTTGATTGTTTCTGGGTACCCAGCCTGGGGTGCAAAGGTGTTTTTCAGGTAGGGGTAGTTCTGATACACGGGAGCTGCCTTCAGAGCCTCGTTACTCTGCATGTTGGCACGCTCAGCCCTGGCAGGGTACAGGCTCTGCTCTTCCAGCTCCATGCCGGCAAAACCACGGAAACAGTCGTCTGCTTTCTGCTGGGACACCAGCGTGGCACTGGCCAGGAACGGCTTGTCAGCAGCAGGGACAGACTCGCTGCTGTAGAAGCCCTGCTGTGGGACAGCTCCAGCACGCCTGCTTTCTGGCAGCAGGTCGTGGTGGTCGATTCTGCTTGCATTCACTGGCCATACTGACTTCAGGGTGGGAGGGCAACTCCTTGGGAAACAAGAAATGCACAGTCAGAGTCTGGTCCGTGGTGCTGCCCAAATACAAAAGGAGGTTTAAGAACCCAGTTCTTCCCTAATCATTCCAAGATGTCTGACTTCAACTTTCACCCATTCCTGTCATCTTCAGTTTCCCTCACCCAGCTGAGAAAACTGATTCTGCCTTGTGTAAACCCACCCTCACAGCTCAGGAGCTACGGACACACTTTTAAGCTGCAAGAGATGTGTACAGACCAAATCATGGTCCATCAGTGCTGTCAGGAGATTTACTGTCCATCCCCACCAAAATCCTCCTGGTTCAGCACCAACTTCAGGTAACCAAACTGCCCTCAGACTTCCCAAGCCACATCCCAGCACTCCAGAGAAAGCTTCTCTCTCACCTCACTTGTGCCTTACACTGGCCTGCACTGCTTCCTGCAGGTAGAGCCAGGGCAGCATCCCAGCACACTGCCCTTCCTTCCACCAACCACCAGGAATTAACCAGGACAATCTATCCCTCACTGACAAGAAAAACTGTAAATAGACTAAGTAAACAGAAAATTGTGCCTGGAAGTCACTGCAGGCCAAATCTGTGAGTCCTGCAAACAGAACTCCAGCCCTACCTGTCCAAAGCAAAGGAATTACTGAGTTATCTCATGACCAAGACTGACTCTCTGAAGTCTTCCCTGATTTCAGCTACATAACTCAGCACACATATAGAAATCGCTGGAATTGTTTGGGAAGACAGAAAGAAAAAGCAGTGCCTGCATAGGGAACCTGAGAGTTGGATTCCCTCTCTTGCCTCTTAGACCTGGGAAAGACAGGGAACACTGTAAATATCTTGGGGATGCTGGACCTGCATCCTTCTGTGTCATGTGGTTATGACTATCTAATTGTCCCTTCTGGTGCAGGAATGTAGGCAAAATAAACCTGACATTTAGATATGCAAATATTGCTTAGGTAGCACGAACAGCAAGAAATATTCATTTTGCATGGAATTCTCCCCTGCCATTTCAGGAAAGTGTGAAGGAGTCTGATTTGTGTATTCTTTCTGTGAATTGACATTAATTAAGACAGAAACCTAAAGTCTAAATTCAGTCTTGTTTTAAAAGACAACAGGCCAAGGCATACATCCAAGGGATTTATTTGAACACAGCATGCCCACAACACTAGTTAAGGCCTTATTTTAAAAATGACAATTAGCAAGTTCTGTAAATACCAGAGAGCCAGAAGCTGCCATGCAATCTGAGTGCCTGGAGAAAAGACTGCAAGGATCCCAAGTGAAACGCTGGAAGATCAGGGGAAGGAAGGGAAAGCACAGAGAGCATGAGGCCTGGGCAGCAGCAGATGTGGAGCCAACTAATAAGCACAGGGAGATCAGGGAGGGGAGTTCCTGTCAGAGAACACTGCAGCAGCAGCACCTGCACCACACTCACCCCTCAGCAAAGCACGGCTGTGGTTTGTCTTGTTCTTCCAGGATGTTTGACACGAGTCCATATAAATCTGTTTCACTGCCATAATCATTCCTTTCAGGCTGAATCCTGAAAACCAAGTGTGTACTAATTAAAACAATTCCTTCATTCAAAGGATTTCCTAAGTTAAATTAAACAAACAAATCTAACCCATCTACTCCCCCAACACACACACACTCCCTGCCGAGGATGACTACCTGGGCTTCAGGTTAATCTGAGGAGCAGCAGGCTGCTTGCTGTCATCTGCACATGTAGACCAGGGAGGGTACAAGAGGGAAGGGTCCATGGGTGCAGAGTACTCTGATGTTGAAAGGGAAGAGCTGTAGGTCTGAGGTAACTCCACATTTTCTTCATTCTGCATTTAATGTAAATAAAAGCACTGATTGAATATTAAACACACCAAACTGTCTCTGCCATTCTATGTGGTTATAACCGAGTTCACTCTTGGAGGAACCAGTACACGAGAACTGAGATCCACACACCACGAACACAAAAATTAAGCAAAATTATCTGTATTTTTAAGTAGTGTTCTCTGAATCTTTAAGCAGAATTCTCTGTCCCTTACTTTGCTCTCTGTGCAAGATGGAAGCTGATGGCATCATTCTCACCTTTAGCCCCTCTTTTGAATACAAACACGTGTTCTCGGGTGTGTTAAACAGCTGTTGCTTTAATGCTCATGGAAAGCTGTTGTATTTTCTGTCCTGCTTGGCAATGGTTGGAGAAGATGTGGCCCTGGAGCTGCAGCTCACGCCTTTGGCACTCAGCCTTGGCTTCTGTGTGTCCAGAGCTGAGCTTGGCTTGAGACTGAGCAGGGGGCACCTCCCCAAACCACCACCAGAGACCCCCAAAGAGGCCCAGGCAGGTGCAGTAACAAGCGTTGCCTTAGGCTGTGCAGGTTTGGTGACTCTGCATTAGGTCAGCGGGAGCTCTGGATGAGGTAGGTGGGAGCTCTGGATGAGGTAGGCAGGTTTATGTAAACTTCAGTGTATAAATCTCTCTTTTTTCACTCCTTGGTGTTCTCAATTTGTGGAAAATTTCCACCTTGCACCCTGTGCTGAGGGAACAACGTCTCCCTTCTCAACCTGACTCTTCGCCTGTGTTTAGAGTGTTCCTAAAATCAGCCCCAGTTTCGGTGGCCCGGGTGGGATGGGGTGAACAGGACCAGGATGTCAGGCAGCAGCTGCCCATGGCTGAGGGAATCACCAGGAGCACTCCAGCACTCCTGACGTTTACCCAGGGACTCCTCCCTGCGAAGTGCCAGTGGGATACCCTTTGCAGGGACATTGCTAAAACTGGTATTTTGGTATCTCAGCTCTCCCTGACTAAAATCGTATAGTAAAATATACATGTCAGAGGAGTACTGGGTATCAGTATTTTGGCTAAAAATTTGGTTCTCGGTACTTGGTTCTGGTTCATGACAGGCACAAACTCAGTGATGACCAAAGTGTGTAAGGTATTATATTTTATATATATTGTATCTTGGTTAGTTTTAAGCACACTGTAATTGTCATAATTACTGTTTGTGATTGTTTGCCAATACGGTTCTGCCTCATTAGAAGAGGGAATTGTGAAAGCCTCACCTTAGGCTGTGTTTTTAGGACATTGGGGGAAGTTTGGAGGGGATCCCCCTGCCAGAAAAAAGTAAATTATGTGTTGTAACCAGTGATGGCCTGTGTATGAAAGAAAAGGGTCTCAGAAAGAACTTTGAACTGTAATACTATCATACAGGATGTAGTTCATGTTATTTTGTCACTGAGAAGGAAAATGGGACATTTTTCTTTGCATCGTGGAATAATTAAAACACTCAAAGGTCTGTGAACTGATGGCAGCAGACATTAATGTTTTAGCATCAGACACAGGAAAGGAAGTGTAATGAAAAGGATGAGGTGGAGAAGACAAAGAAAAGAGCAGGGGAAAAGAGTTCAGAAAAGAGGTGACAGACAAGTGTGGTTGATGGCTGTGCCAGGTGGAAAGGAAGGAGGTAACGTGAGGGGAAGAGGGAGACCCTGTTCCCCACCAAGGGAATTGGACTTTGACTGGTAAATTCCCATCACAGGAAAAGATTAATGTGCCCATTGAAAGCAGAAATGCCCCCAGAATCCAAGACATGTGGACAACCCTCCAAGGGGGGAGGCTCCCCAAGCAGGAACACTGCTACACTCCATTGGGATTTCGACTGACAGGGACCAGAGAGCTCAAAAGACTCCCCAGCACAACCCCTGGTCACAGGAAAGTTGGGGAATGAAAAGCCAGAATTTCTAATAGACACAGGAGCAACCTATTCGGTATTGAACACATGTAAAGGAGTTCAGAGGAAACAAAGCACATCTATAGTGGAGCCACAGGGAAAAAGGAAGTAAGGCCTTTCTTCCAGTCCCTCAAATCTGGAATTAGAAAAAGAGTTTTAAGTCCAAAACTTCTGTACATATCTGAATGCCCAATGCCGTTATTACGAAGAGACATTAAGTAAATTAAATGCACAAATAACCTTTGGAAAAGGACAGATCCAAGTACAAACATGAGGAAAAAAAGCCATGGACACACAAGTTACAAGATCAAAAGGACCCCGAGGAAGAGATACCTGAAGAAGTGGCAAATGCAGTGACTCCTCCAGTGTGGGTGACCAGTTCTCCTGGAAGATCACAAGAAGAGAAACTGGAAATTATAAAGTTAAAACCAGGCACCAGACCAGTGAGAAAAGGACAATACTCTATGAAATTGGAAGCTAGAAAAGGACTAGAGCCAAACATGGAAAGATGCATTAGCTCTGGGAATGCCAGTCTGAGTTTAATACCCCAGTTCTACCAGTTAAGAAACCACACTCGGATGAATACCAACTAATTCAAGATTTAATAGCCATAAATCAAGTTGTGCAAGATGTGCATTCAGTTGTAGCCAACCCACATATACCCTTCTATCCACAATAAAAGAGACTGATCGGTGGTTTACAGTACTGGACTTGTAAGAAGCTTTCTTTTGTGTCTCACTGGACACCAGAAGCCAGGAGCTACCTCCATTTTAAAGGGATGATCCACGAACAGGGCAAAAGACTCCATTATGCTGGACTGTTGTACCACAGGGATTTAAGAAGAGTCCTATGATTTTTGGAAAACAATGTAAAACCATGTATCCTCGGGATTGGAATGGGAAGCATCACAGAAAGTATAGTGAAGAAATGTGAACTGTGTCCACAGATCCAGCCTCGGCCTCCCGCAGGACAAACCAAAAAAGGAACACACCAAGAAGTTACTGGCAAATTGATTTCTCTGAATTCCCACAGCAAAATGGGTATTGATACTTATTAGTACTGGTGGATACATTTTCTGAGTGGCCTGAAGCTTTTGCCTGTCCAACCAACCAGGTTGAAGGGGTAGGCAAGGTCCTGTCGGGAGAGGCCATTCCTAGGTAAGGATACCCAAAGGTGTGTCATCCAACTGTCCTGGTTCTGGGCAGGACAGGGTTAATTTTTTGCACTAACCAGGAGGGGGCATGGCCAGGACTCGGAGGTTATTTTGTACCACCTCAGGTCATTGCCAGGGGTGAGGGAAACTGACTCTCTTCCGGTGGGACGGGGCTCCTTCTGGTCAAGGAAAAGTGGCAGAGGAAGCTGCTATCGGAGTTTTTCCATGTGAATTGTTTCTTTTCTTGTAACCCTCTGTCATTAACTGTTGCTGTTAGTGTTTGTTTTCTTATCTCAAGCCATGATCTTTGCCTTTTGTGTCTCCTCTCCATCCCACCACAGCAGAGAGGTACAAAGAGAGGAGAGAAAGCCAGGTGGATTGGGGTCTTGGTGGGGTTCCATTCCTAAACCATGACAGCCTTACCAGGTGCCAACGTGGGGCACAAAAGGCTGTAGTGAGGTAATTATTTATCTCCCTAAGGAAAGTTTTGTCCTCTATCAACAGGTCTCTTCAGCCCAGGAATCCAACTGGATCGGACCTTCCTGCTCCTGACATCCAGGGGGAGCTCGGGTCTATCTAAGATCATGGAATAACAAGCCACTAAAGGAACACTGGAAAGGAATGTACCAGGTTCTTCCCACACCACACACAGCTGTGACACTTCAAGGGCTAGAGCTGTGGAACCCACTGAAGGACCAGAAAAGTGAGAAGTCACCCCCTCTAGACCTCTGGGACTAAACAAATGGAAGAGTAACTTCCTGAACTGCACCTGGGAAGAAGGCCTGTCTTACATAGAACTTGAATGCCCTCAAGGGGCAGCAGCATCTCTAACTGCAGTAATTACTTTAGACAAACACAATTCCATGGTCCAGGATTGCCAAGCCACTGCCAGATGTCCAACTTGGTATAATTATAGTGCTGGTATCATTTTACAGTGGTTGAGCCCCTTACCGTGACACGTTTCTCTGAATTGCTTTAGCCTTTCTGAATATGAAACTTAGAGAGGTAACCTTTTTATTCTTTCTTGTCCAGTCAAATACTGTAACAAAAACCTAACTGTACAATGGTTTAAAGAGGATGGAGAGAATTTAAATTATCAATTAATGTTAAAACTGAATGTGAATCTGACAATGTCCATTCCCTCGAATTTCCTTTGCTGCATAAGGAGGATGAAAGTAAATACCATTGCTGAGCCATAGGAGAGGGCCCTTGGATACAAGGAAAGGTAAAAGGCAAACCCTTTCCTGAATGCCTCCCAAAGCTCCTCAAATCTGGGAAATTGGCCTGTACATAATTAAGGAGGTAGGGAAACAACAAATACTATTTAATACTGACTATGCTTAAAACTAAAGTCTATGACATTCATCTCATTATTGCTCTAGGTGTGATCAATAATGGAACCACAATGTATCCAACAGAACAGGGAGTAAAGAAACACATGAGAAGCCACAGACATCAGCACCTGTAGAGCACAAGGGTTTGTCTGTGAAGAAATAGAACTGAAGCTCAAGATATCTGCCAAGATACACAGGATATTCTGAAATTCCACCTGAGATCAATATAAAAATGGTACTTGTATACATAGGAAAAGGGGGGGGGTGCTTTAGTACTCCTTGTGAATGCATAGAAACATAAATCAATTAAATCACATCCCAACTGCTGTGTTTGTAAATTTACCCAGATCAGAGGCTGTGATTTTAACTACTCAGCCCAGCAACTTCCTTCCAAGTAATAAAAACAAAATATACCTTAATTTCAAGTATAGAACCTACTCCTCCCAGTAGTCCAATAAAGAAATTGCTACAACATGAAAATTTGCAAAGGCTGTTAAAAGAAGCTAAAGAGAGTAGCAGAAAGACTTTATTACTGCCCATGACAAAAGAAATCCCTCAGGTAACGGAAAGAGTAAAGAAAGCTGGAAATCACCATTGGTGGGATATTTCATTTGCATGGTCTCCAACAGCACCAGGAATTTTTAATAAAATGATACATCATCCCACAATTCTCTTGTTAACACCAACTTGTTTGTTTTAGTGCTAGGATTGTATATGAAATGTGGAGAATGGTGAAACAGCTACCTTCAAGATTTAAATATAACTGCAAACCATACTAGCCAAAAGAATGGTGAAGCTTTTAACAAAATATTTCAAAAACTTGCAAAGGTGGAAATTGATGTCTTTAAGCAGAATTCTCTGTCCCTTACTTTGCTCTCTGTGCAAGATGGAAGCTGATGGCATCATTCTCACCTTTAGCCCCTCTTCTGAATACAAACACGTGTTCTCGGGTGTGTTAAACAGCTGTTGCTTTAATGCTCATGGAAAGCTGTTGTATTTTCTGTCCTGCTTGGCAATGGTTGGAGAAGATGTGGCCCTGGAGCTGCAGCTCACACCTTTGGCACTCAGCCTTGGCTTCTGTGTGTCCAGAGCTGAGCTTGGCTTGAGACTGAGCAGGGGGCACCTCCCCAAACCACCACCAGAGACCCTCAAAGAGGCCCAGGCAGGTGCAGCACAGGTTTAGAAAGGGCAGGTCCTGTCTGACCAACCTGATCTCCTTTTATGATCCAGTAACCCACCTGGTGGACGAGGGGCAGGCTGTGGATGTATCTGGACTTCGGCAAAGCCTTGGACACTGTCCCCCATGGCACACTCCTGGAAAAGCTGCAGCCCATGGCTTGGCCAGGGGCACTCTGTGCTGGGTTAGGAACTGGCTGGAGGACCAGGCCCAGAGAGTGGTGGTGAACGGGGCTGCATCCAGTTGGGATCCAGGCACTAGTGGTGTCCCCAGGGATCAGTGTTGGGTGCTGTTTAATATCTTTATTGATGATTTGGATGAGGGGATCGAGTCTGCCATCTTCAAATCTGCAGATGACCCCAAGCTGGGGGGGAGTGTCGATCAGCTGGAGGGCAGGAGGGCTCTGCAGGGGNGGCTGGGGAAGGGACTGGAGCACAAGTGCTGTGAGGAGAGGCTGAGGGAGCTGGGGTTGTTGAGCCTGGAGAAGAGAAGGCTCAGGGGAGACCTCATCGCTCTCTACAACTCCCTGACAGGAGGGTGTAGCCAGGTGGGTGTTGCCAGGTAGGTGTCAGGCTCTGCTCCCAGGAACCAGCAGTAGGACAAGAGGGTGCAGTCTAAAGCTGTGCCAGGGGAGGTTTAGGTTGGGTATTAGGAGGAAATTTTTCACACAGGGAGTGATCAGACATTGGAATGGGCTGCCCAGGGTGGGGATGGATTCACCATCCCTGGAGGTTTTTAAGATGAGACTGGATGTGGCACTTAGTGCCATGGTCTAGTAACCACTAGATCCAGGTGGGGTTGGATCAAGGGTTGATGATCTCCACCTTGAGGAAGATGATCTCCAAGGTCTTTTCCAACCCGGTTGATTCTATGATTCTAGGAAGTGTTGCCCAAGGCTGTGCAGGCTCAGTGACTCTGCATTAGGTAGGTGGGAGCTCTGGATTAGGTAGGTGGGTTTATGTAAACCTTAGGGCATAAATTCTCTCGCTTTTTACTCCTCGGTGTGTTTGATTTTTGGAAAACTTCCACCTTGCACCCTGTCAGAATGAACGTCTCCTTTCTCAACCTGACTCATTGCCTGTGTTTAGAGAGTTCCTAAAATGGTCAACACTGTCAGCCTAAAACACCTGCTCCTGTTTCTAACAGATGATCCCTGACAGGGGTCAGGACAAATCTCCTTTCTCCTCATCATGACAGGTTATTTAAGCTACTGAAGAAAACTAACAGCCAATTCTTTTCTTGAGAAAGGTTCCTGATTAGGTGAAAAAGAGTATTTCCCTGTTTGGTTTAAACACAACTGGCGTTCTTAGCTCTTAGTAAGTGAAAAAATTAATTAATGGGGTTTTTTTGAATGTTAAAGACATGTGATACACTCCATGGTGGAGCAGAGCAGCCTGGCAGCAACAGGAAGCCTCCCACAAAGCCAGGTTTCATTGCAGTAAGGCGTTCTGCCTAACCACAGACACGTCTCTGCTGCACATCTGGGTTCCCCATGGCTGTAAGCACAAAAAGATGCCCAGTTGCTGGGCAAAACCACAAAATCCTGGATGGACTAAGTAGCAGGACTGGTCTTGAAGGTGGTGGGAATGAATTTTCATTTGAGTCTTCTACCTCAGTGTAAGTTTATGGCTATTAAGGGTAAAAACTCCAAGAGAGATCTGATTTCTTTAACTGTCCTGGCACTTTCTGTTGGTCAGACTAAGAACACTTGGACTCTACACCTGTCACGTGCCACAGAAATATCTGTGGAAGTAGCTAAGGTTCTCCTTCTTACAGACTTCCCAGTTTTCCAAAAACTTTGCTCCTCACTTTGTCTACAACTGTTTATGCCAATAGAAAAACAAAGAACACAGTGAAATACTATTTTACAAACCTTATTGTTTCACCTGTGACTGCACCAGAAGAGCCACTGTCCCCTCTGGTGAATGTCACAGCCATGGAGGTTTATCACCGTTAAATCAAACGCGGTGATTTATGTTCACCAGGACGAGCAACTGCTTTGGAAACATGCTTTGCCTGTTTTGTTTACGAGCGACCCAAACTCTCCCAGAGACATAAAGAACAACTCAGAGCCAACTGGACCTGTGATTTGTAGCAGCCATAGAGTGAGCCTGAGCCCAGCATTCCGGCACTGAACACGTCCGTGGGCCTCCCGCCGGCTTCCACGCTGCCCCAGCAGCGGCCGCTGCCTCGGAACGCCACGCTGGGCTGCAGGGACAGGGAGAGGGCACAGGGACATCAGCACACACGGGGCCATCGTTATCCACACAGACATAACTGTACACAGAGCTCAGAGTTGTGGATTTCAAACCAATGTTACTTCCTTTGACACTTTTATTTACCGGTGGATTCCGTTCCATCGGAGTTTTCGAGGAATCAGTTCTGTGTATTGATGTGAAACACATTCATATTTACCCGTAAAGAAGAGCTGAATCCACCAAAGCACAAGAAACTCAAAAGGTGCTCAGGGATCAAGAGGAAACCTGCACTCTCCCTGTTTGCACAAGCTGAGCTTCCCAACACTAGAGTCACCACAAAGGAACATCAGCCACAGGAGCAGGAGAATGCTCATGGAATCATGGAATGGTTTGCGTTGGAAGGGACCTTAAAGCTCATCCAGTCCAACCCTCTGCCATGGGCAGGGAACCCTCTGACCAACAGAGCAGAGTCATCATTCAGCCTTCCACACCTTCCTGGGCACCTCTGGTCCTTCCCTCACTGCTCCCCTCACACTGTTTATGTCACTTGCAGACAGGGGTGTGCACTTCCACATGTCAGGAGCTAAAACTTTGCTATAATACACACACTGGGAGCTGTGGTGGAAATCTGCTCCCTTCTGGAACTATGGGAGAAACAACTCCCACCCGAGAGACTCCCCTGCCCATCATCCCCTGCAAGAGCCAGAAATCACTGGCGAGCAGGAGTAAAGTATGGGAACAAACAAAAACTGAGGGGTCTCCTTCCCTCCTCCAGAGGGTGAGGTACACTAGGGAAACTTGCACTGGCTGGCTAAGAACCCCTCTAGCTAACAAGTACAAAAGTGAAGTTATTGGCATCACATTACCATGGCAACTCATTTGCAATGGTTATTAAATTCAGAAAAAGTCAAGGTTTCACAGGGTTAGGGTTCTGAAGTGTTCTGAGTAAGCTCTGCACTCTAAAAACACCTTCTTCTACAGGTCCCTGAGGAGGCACCAAGCCTCTGTGACCTACAGCATGATCTTCATTCACACCACATTCAACTTTCTGTGTTTTTGAGGCACAAAAACTTTTCCAAGCTCACAAACACAGAGAGCTCAGCCCACGCCCTGCACTCATCCTGCCGTGTTTTCCCCTCAGGGACTCCTGTTCACAGCCACACCCATCACTCATGTTTTGCGACCCCACAGAACACGGGACAACGCCCAGAATCAACAGACTCAACTAGGCTGGAAGAGACCCCTGAGACCATCGTGCCCAATCTTTCACCCACCACCACCTCGTCTACTCGGCCGTGGCACAAGTCCCTGGGACACCCTCAAACCCAAACTTCTCCCCCTTTTTCCCAAACAGGTGTTTTTCAGAACTCTCGGAGAGGGGCGTTTCCCACAGGCTTGAGCTCTGTCTCACACACCCCCCACGCCGGCGGGGCTCCGAGCCCGGAGGGGGCAGCGGGGCTCGGACACTCATGAGGGGCGGGCACGATCCTGGCCGGGCTTCGGGGTCCCCTCAGTAGGGGCGGAGCCGTAGCGCCGGGACAGCTCCGGAGGGTGTGTGACGGGTGGAGCCGCCGAGCCAATCCTCGTCCCGTTCCCCGTCCCTGTATCCCTGTCCCGTTCCCCGTCCCTCCCCTCCATGGCTCTCCGGACGCGGGCCCCGCGCAGGGCCGCCCTGAGGCGAGGTCGGGCCGTTGCCCTCGCGCAGGCCTAACGGCCGCCCCGCCCCGCCC
>VXAY01004504.1:151026-170818 GCA_013399855.1 Oxyruncus cristatus
GGGGGTGCGGGGCTGGCACCCGAAACTGTCAGTCACCCGCCAAAACACTGCCAGGCTCCCCAAAACTGTCAGTCACCCGCCAAAACACTACCAGGCACCCCAAAACACTCGGTCACCCCTCAAAACACTGCCACGCATCCTAAAACTGCCAGGCACCCCCCAAAAACCTGACACCCCCCCAAACACTGGCAGCACTCCAGACTTTGGCACTCCCCCAGACCCTGTCACACCCCTCCAGGCCATGCGACTCCCCCAAACCTGGGGGACTTTGTCACTTCCCTGAACACCATCACTCCCCAAAAACCCTGTCACTCCCCTGGATTTTGTCACCTCCCCAGACCCTGTCACCCCTCCGGACCCTGTCATTCCCCCAGACACTGTCACTCCCACAAAACCTTGTCATCCCTCTGGACTTTGTCACTTCACAAGACCCTGTCACTCCCCTGCACTCCCTCACCTCCCCAGGCCCTGTCACTCCCCAGACCCTGTCACCTCCCCAGAATTTGTCACTCCTCCAGACAACATTACTCCTCCAGACCCTGTCACCCCCCTTTGCATCACAAGGGCCTGGGGCGATCAGACACCAAGAGACAGGCAGGAGCCCACGACCCCAGACTGTCCCGTGCTCTGGCAGGGAAGGTGTAAAAGCCCAGGAGCTCCTTTCTTCAGGCTCCCTCCTTGGAGGCACCAGCTCAAGCTGTGATTTTGTTATGGAGGCACCAGCTCAAGCTGTGATTTTGTTATTTAGTTTTTGCACCGTGATTAAATTATTTCAAGGATCTGGACATCTGGGAAACCTGGGGTGGAGCTGGTGAGGAAACCTGGTTGACTGTGAGTGTGGGGAGTGTAGCTGTGCAAGGGCTTCAGTTCCAGCTCAGGTGGTGTGGGAGTGACTTCCAGAGTGCTCCTGGATGGTCAGACAGGGATGTTTCCTTAACAGCCCTGCCCAGGTCCAGGCTGTCCCCAGGTCTCCTCAGTCCTGCACATCTCCCACAGGAGCAAGAGGAACTCTCCATCACCCATCACCAGTGACAGAGCCATCCCCACGTGCCTGCAGTGGGGCCTGTGGGATGAGACCCCCCCTGGGGAGCCCCAGGGATGGAAGAGAAGCCCCAGGGAAGCTGCTCGCAGAGGGAGCCAGGACAAGCAGAGGGGTCACTGCATCACAGCCCATGTTTCTTTATTCTTCTCCTCACTGCTGCTGGTATAGATGTTCTGCCAAGCGCGTGAACTCTTCTCACTAAAAAAGGACTGAGGAAAACCCAAAAGGTCTGAAGCCAAACCCTACNGTGGGAGTGACTTCCAGAGTGCTCCTGGATGGTCAGACAGGGATGTTTCCTTAACAGCCCTGCCCAGGTCCAGGCTGTCCCCAGGTCTCCTCAGTCCTGCACATCTCCCACAGGAGCAAGAGGAACTCTCCATCACCCATCACCAGTGACAGAGCCATCCCCACGTGCCTGCAGTGGGGCCTGTGGGATGAGACCCCCCCTGGGGAGCCCCAGGGATGGAAGAGAAGCCCCAGGGAAGCTGCTCGCAGAGGGAGCCAGGACAAGCAGAGGGGTCACTGCATCACAGCCCATGTTTCTTTATTCTTCTCCTCACTGCTGCTGGTATAGATGTTCTGCCAAGCGCGTGAACTCTTCTCACTAAAAAAGGACTGAGGAAAACCCAAAAGGTCTGAAGCCAAACCCTACTCGTTTTCACTTCTCAAGCTATTTTGGTTTGCACCCCTCAAACTGTTTTCATGGATTCTGAGGACAGCACTTTTGCTGCCACCCCTGCCTGGGCTGCTGAAGCCAGTATGTGCCTATAGGGGCAGATGGTATTTTATGAATTGTGTTCTGGTGCACTGTGATCCATCTCTCACATCCTCAGTGTGTGCTGCCAGCCCACACGGTCGTGGGGAGAGCAGTGGGGTGAGCCTGGAGGGTCAGGTCTGCCCAGCCCCTTCCCAAACCCACCCAGGGACTCCAGACACAGATGTGTCTGCTGGAAGCAGGGGATTCACTCCAGGAGATGGGGGGGTCAGCAGGCACGTTCCCTTCTTGGTTCCATGGTGTGTGCCAGATCACAGTTCCATCCCTCGCTCCCTGCCCCAGGGAAGGGCTGGCTCTGGAGCAGAGATTTGGGGCTGTGGGACAGGGCTGTGGGGCAGGGATTTGGGGCTGGGCTTCGGGGCTGGCGCAGGAGCAGGGAGGGGTGATTTGGAGTCCCCTTCATGCCAGGTCTGCAGAGGAGCCAGTGTGACCTTTGTGCTTGGTTTGGGGAGCTTTGATTTTCTCCCCGTTTTGAAATGCTGAAATGTGGGGAAGCACAGCTACTGCCTCACTGTCCCCCTCAGCTATTTCCCTACAAATTCTATGCTGCATTTCCTGCTTTTCTTGCTGCAAGAGACTCCTTCAAGGCCACACAGCTGAGATTTGGGAAGCTCAGAGCAGTGAGCTTCCCCCCAGATCACATCATTCAGCCAGAGCCTCTGCCAGGGATGACCCTCCTGGCTGGACACCTTTCCAACTGCAGAGGAAAATGTGGTGTCAGCACACAGAGGAAACAGTCCTTGCACTGCTTGGCTCAGCCCACAGCAGATTTAGGCACTGACCCCATTTCTTTAACCCCGAGGCCTGTGCTCTGCACTGAGGTACATCCATGGCCGGAGGCACCTGTCCCTCTGTGTTAAAGTGCCCCCAGTGCCAGTTTTCCATGGACTTGGCATTCCCCCCCGGGTCACAGCTGGCTCTGGTACCTGTTTGAGGCAGCGAACCAGCAGTTATAGTCAGCATTAATATTTTATCCTGCTGTCAGCCCCTGCAGGAAGCTGCTGGGACAGGCTGCAAAGGCACTAAAGCTCCCTGGGTCAATCCCAGACTGCTGGGCACCGAGCTTTGGAGTGGGAGCCTTTGCCACCTCCTCCCTCCAAGGCCAACCACAGAGCACTGCAGGGGTTTCAGTCTCTGGCTGAACATCACCCAGGGGGACGAGCTCTGTGAAGGAGCCATTTCCACCTCTGAGCACCAGTGTCTCCAGCAGGATCTGCTGCTCTGGAGCAAAGCACTATTTCAGCTGAATCCCAGGAGCAGGTCCCACATGGATCCACATCCTGAAGGCTGGCTGGATACCCTCAGTCCGAGCTCAGACAGGACTGCCAGGAAAGCAGTTAAGCCATTGGATGTGCCATTGGAAGAGGCCACGGCACCTCATTTACAGCAGCTGCCGCATGGCTTCTTTGGAGCAGGAACAGAATTAAAGCCAGATCAAGAATTAAATTAAAACAGAATTAAAAAATTTTAAAATTATTAAAAGGTAACATTATTAAATTATTAAAGTTATACAGCTATATTATAGTTATATGAAGATATAATATGCAATATATATTTCATATAATTATATAAAAGATGTAATAATTATACATTATAAAAATATATTAATGATATTCATATAGTAAACAACACTTTTTAAATATTAGAAATAATAATGATTATTAAAAAATTAAAATAAGTAAAATTAAATTAAAACAATATTAAAGAATTTAAGGCATTAAAGCAGGGGCTGCCTAGCAGCCCGCCCCCGCTCACCTTCACACCGCGGGGCTTGGGACACCAAGCACACCACCGTGCTGCCCGCGGGACGGGACCAGGACCGGGACCGGGACCGGGACCGGGATCAGGACCAGCCCGGCCCCACCATGGCCCCTCCAGGTTGCCATCCTGGTCCGTTCGGGCACACCCGTGTCCTATACCAATCCCATCCTGGTCCCATTCAGTGTCCCATCCCCGTCCCAACCTGATCCCATCCAGTGTCCCATCCCGGCCCCATCCTTATCCCATGCAGTGTCCTATTCAGTGTCCTATCCCGGTCCCATACTATTTCTCATCCTGTTCCCACCCCATGACCCATCCCGTGTCCTATACCGGTCCCATCCCGTTCCCACCCCGTTCCCATCCCGTGTCCCCATCCAGGTCCCACCCCGGTCCCATCCCGATCCCACGCGGAACTCCCGGGAGCCCCAGGCACCGCCCACTCCCCGCGCCCCCGCCCACCCGGCCCTACTGACCAATCCCCTCAGCGCTCCTGCTGACTGACAGCAGCACGCCCCGCCCCGCGCCGCGGGCCCAATGAGCGGGCACTGCTGTCAGTCACTATGAGCGACGGGACAAACAACCAATGGAAGGCTGCCAACCGCGCAGAGGGTGTGGCTTCTCCCCTGGCCCCGCCTCTCCTCCCCGTGCGCCTGCGCCGCACCGCCCCCTGGTGGCCGCGGGGAGGGCTCTCGGTCGGCGCTGCGGCAACATGGCGGGGAGGGTGAGTGTGAGTGGGCACAGACCGGCCCCGCGCCCCTGCCCCGCTCCTCTTCCCCCCGCGGCCCCGGGGGCTTCTCGCAGCCCCTCCGCCGCGTGGCCGCCCAGCCCCGCCGGGTCTCCTAGGGGTGCTCTGCGGCTGTGGCGACCCTTCCCCTCGGCGGTGTGGGGGGCTCTGAGGGTCCTGTGAGGGTGTGGGGATCCGCCCGGCCGTGTGGGGGATCGGGGTGACCCCTGTCGCTGTGTTTTCCCGTGAGGCTGAGGTGGGCGGCCCTTTGGTGATGTGGCGCGTGGGACAAGGCTGTGGGTTCCCTCAGCGCTGACCCCTCTCCCTGCGGGACAGGGTTTAGGGTCCCCGGTGCTGCTGCGAGCTCGGGGTGGCCCCTTGCGGATGTGGGGTGTGGGCACTGCACCGGGGGGATCCCTCAGGAGCACTGTGGGACCAGGGTGACCCCTGTCCCTGTGTGCATGAGGCAGGATTTAGGGTTCCCTGAGGGTGCCGTGGGGTTGCAGTGGCCCTGTGGGATGCAGGGCAGGATTTTGGGCTGTTCTGGGGGTGATGTAAGGCTCTCATGAGCCCTGCGTGCTGTGGGGTGAGTGTTTAGGGCTCCCTCGGGGCACCCTGAGCTTGGGGTGACCCCTTTCTGTAGGGGGTGTGGGGCGGGATCGTGGGGTCCCCCGAGAGTGCAGTGAAGCCCTTGTTGTCTCTGGGTGCTGCCCTCAGGATTTGGGGTGCCTTGGGGTGCCCTGGGGTTATGGTGACCTCTCTCCCTGTGGGCTGTGGGACAGGGACCTCTAGGGATGCTGTGAGGGGGGATGACCCCTTGGTGCTCTGGGATATGGGGCAGGATTGTGGGATTCCCTGAGGAGCCCTCATGGGGATGGGTGCCCCTGTCCCCTTTGTGAGGATGGGGTGTGTGGATGGATTTTGGGGTGCCCTGAGGGTGCTGTGAGGCCCAAGTGACCCCTGGGTGCTGTGGGATATGGGGAGATTTACTCCTCTGCCCTGTGAGGACCAGCCAGGCACAGTTTTGTGATGTGGGTCCACGTTGTGTTGGGTGAAAACACCTCAAGTGTTGTGCAGTGGTTTTGTTCCATATTTATTTAAAAACTTAAAAATCCCTTACTGGTCACAGATCACATCAGCAAGTGGCCAGAGGGGCCTTAAAATGTGAAGGCCCAGTCTTGTCTGTGAAATCCCTTCCTGTGGTGCCCTGTCCATCCCCTCTGTTGCAGGTGCCCAGGTGCTGCAGGATGTGTTGGGATCGCTCTGCCCTTTGCCAGGAGCTCAGTCATGCTTTGCTGGATATCAGCCTGGGAAAGTCACATTTTTTATTGCTGCCTGCCTCCAGCTGGAATCTTGTCTCTTGGCCAAATAATTCAGTGATGGAAATCTTGGAGAATCGTTTTTCCAAGTGTTTCTGTGCCGTGTTTGGGTGGTGGATGGAGGGCAGCTGGTGCAGGGCTGCGGTGCTGAGCAGGGGTGAG
Source organism: Oxyruncus cristatus (assembly GCA_013399855.1). Taxonomy (NCBI): domain Eukaryota; kingdom Metazoa; phylum Chordata; class Aves; order Passeriformes; family Cotingidae; genus Oxyruncus; species Oxyruncus cristatus. The sequence continues at coordinate 156,810 of VXAY01004504.1, forward strand.
AAGTCTGGCCCAGGGACGTGCTGTGCATCACAGGTGCTCCAGAGCCACCCCTGAAATGTGCTGCATAATTGGGAAAAAACCCATGTTTTGTGGTCTGTCTCTTGTTAAGAGCTTCTCTTCTGTCCCTGTTCCACATTCCTCGTCTCACTTTCTCCCTTGCACCTTTTTCTCTCTCTCACCCTTTGCACCAGCTCAGGGAAATGTGTGTGCCCTGAGTGGCTTTTTTTAGCTTTCTGTGGCCCCAGTGGGAGCCCAGAGCTCTGGTCAGTTGTACGATCACTTGACCCACACTGAACAGGGTTCTGAGACTCCCTGAAGCCTGAAGCAGCCTGGCTGCAGTGGTGCTGCCTGGCCCTGCTCCCCTGAGCCCTCCCAGCCATGCTGTGTCACCAGAGAACACTCTGTGTGGGTTCAGGAGTCTTCATGTACTGAGTGCTGGGACTGGGGATGTGGGGAGGAAGGAGAAGGATCAGCCCCAGCTCTTCCTGCTGCTGTGAGCTTCGGTGCTACTAAAAACCTGAAAAACGTGCCTTTATTTGGCCAGCTTGGAAGACTGGTGGAGGGAAGAGGGATTTATGCAAATTTAAGGGAAAGATTGGTGTTCACTTGCCTCCTAATCTGGCAGTTTGATGGGTGATGCTCTGCTTGGGTTACCAGGAAGCTTCTTCCTATTCAGTGTTTTCATGATTTACCTTCAAATGCAGTTGTTGCAGAATTATCAGGTTATTTCACACCGGAAGAGAGTCCTTAAGCTGAATTTTCCATCTCATTCTCCAAGCTGGATCTGATCCTTTGGAGTGTTGAAGCTGTTGCTGGGAGCTACCAGAGGAGCTGCCTGCTCCCTCCAGCTGGCCCCTGGGAAGGGTGAGGAGTCAGGGAGAGCAGGCAACAGCATCCGTTTGGCTGTGCCCCTGGAGCCGTGTGAGCCTGTCTGTAAACGAGGAACAGGCGGTGGGAGGGTGGGGGTGTGTGAGAGCTCTGGGCACAACAGGTGAGGCTGATGCTGGAACACTGATGCTCTCCTGTTGTCAGTGTTTCTAACAGGTGCTTAAACCTGTTCAGGAGCTTCAGTGACTCCTCCTGCCCTGCAAATCTGTCCTGCAAATGTGATTCAGAGCTTAATCCCTTTTGCTGGGCTGGTGTAGTTCTGTTTGTGCACATACACTTTCCCGGGGAGAAATGAATGGCACTCCTCATGTACCAGTGAGACAAAATATTTAAACTTGCAGTAACATTTGGAATAATTTAGGGGAGTGATAAGCCAAATGTGATTAATTGTGGTGCTGCTTCAGGTGTGTTGCTCTGCTCCCCTAATTGCACTGGGTTTCTCCGTGGCAAGGAAGAGACGGTGATTAGTAGTGATTGAAGTTTACAGGAAAAACAGTTTATGATGATTAGAAATAATGGCTGTTTCTGTAATAATTTATTCTGGATCTCTCTGCATGGGAATCATTAGGCACACAGGCAGAGCAGGGAGGCTTGCCAGGGCATCAGCCAGAGTCTGCTGCAGGGGGGGAATGTTGGGAAGCTGCTGTGTCTGTGGTTGATTACTGATCCTTTGTACCAACTGGACCCCTGGAAGTTCACTGGTACTGTCTGTAACTAATTGATTTGAACCTCATTAGGAATTAGCTCCCAGAGGGACGTGAGGAGGCCGGATGCCTCCTGTGCCTGGTTCCAGGCAGTGTTGGGCTGTGGATCCAGCAGGAGTCTGGAGAGCTCTGTGGGAGCTGGTGTGGGGCAGGGATCACTGTGGTGCAGGTCCCTCTGGCAGATGGGGCAGGGCTGCTGCTCCCCAGGACAGCTGTGAGTGCTGAGTGCTCCTGTGGCAGTGTGCATCCCCACCAGTGTGCATCCCCACCAGGCAAACCTGTGCTGTGGGTGGCAGAGCACCGGATCAGATTTGTGGTAGCTGAACATGTGTAACAGTTCATGGTGACTAGAAGTAGTGGCTGGTTTATAGGGTATCATCAGTGGAACCTTTCCAATTTCCTTTCTCTGCTCTTTGGGGCTCGTTTGGAGCAGTGTTGCCTTTAGCCCAGCCATGGCACACATTGCTCTGTTTGCTTCTCATACTCCTGTTGTACTGAGTTGGAACTGGTTTTGATTTCAATACTGGATGTTGCCTCTCCCTGCAGAGCAGGGCTGTAGCTCCTCTGGAGAGCCCAAGACGGAGCAGAAGGGGTTACTGAGACCTGTTGATATCAACTGTTAGAGTGTAGCAGGAGTGGGAAGGCGATGAAGGACAGACTGTCCCTCAGTGTTCCAGGCTGCTGAAGGCAATGCTGGGCTAACCCTGCTCTCCTGTGCTCCTGCAGTCAGCGCAGAGTCATGGATTGGTTTGGGTTGGAGGGACTGTAAAACCCATCCCTGCCATGGGCAGGGACACCTTCCACTAGCCCAGGTTGCTCCAAGCCCCATCCAACCTGGCCTTGGACACTTGCAGGGATCCAGGGGCAGCCACAGCTCCTCTGGGCAACCTGTGCCAGGGCCTCCCCACCCTCACAGGGAGGAATTTCTTCCTAACATCTAATCTATATAGTATTCCTGAACCAGCACTAGACAATAAATAACATTTGGCTTATCATTTGCTGAAATTATTTAAAAGTGTTTAAAACCCAAATAGAACAGTTTTAGCTTGGGTAGCTTGGTAGGGATTTTCAAATGATGAGGGCTGGAGTTTATGTTTGTGGCATAAAGGTGTAAGTCTGGTTTCTGTTAACATATGGAAGCACCCCTCAGAGCTGCAGGCGTCGTCAGGCAACTGGAGAAACGTTTGGGAATCAACTGGGTTCCTTCTCGCAGCCTGTACTGAGCCTGCCAGCATCACTTAGCTTTTTTTAGTGTTTCCTAATGTGTAATATGAAGAAATAGATTTGTAGCAATGTTTTAGGGAAATGGGAGATAACTCAATCTCAGTCTCTCTGAGATCACTTCTGCAACCTCGTACCTGTCTTGTGAAATCATCTCAAATGGGCTTGTGACCTTCTTGCAGGGCTCCTGCCTTTGCAAAGCCCTTGCAGAATTAGAATAGAATCACATAGATTATTCGAATTTAAAACTCCTACAATGCTGATAACTGTGTGACCATGTAAATGTTTGTGGGCACAGGATATCTGCCCCTGTCATCTCTGATTAATTTGTTGCCTGTCTTGGTCTTGCAGAAGCAGCGTGTCCACAGCTTGTGCTAAAAGGTCAGTTCAGCAGGGAGATATCTGTTCTGCCTTCCCATCCCCAGTTTTGGGGGTGCTGGTACCTCTTTTCTTATGTGGACAGACCAGAATAATTAAATTTAGTTCAGAATTTTTCTTAGTAGGAAAAAAATCTGTAAAAAATCAGAGAATCCTTTTGAGGATCATTTCAAGTGGGAATTTCTAAAGTATTACTTTTTTACATTTATTTTTCCCCATAGCACTGCAAGATCTTCTTTCTTCCTCTCCTGTTCTGTGCCCTGTGTCTCAGAGCACAAAAGTCATTCAGAACAAGACCCTGTGACTCAGGAAAAGCCCTGACTGTGAATTTGGGGGAACCTCTGGCATAAAATTGGATCTGTTTGAGACTACAGAAAACCAGTCTCTGGAATGTAGTGACTATTTTATATGTTCTGTTTTACTGAATTACCCACCAGGCAGGACATAGTTTCAGAGCAATGAAATCATCATTGATTCCTTTGTTTACATGACAACTAAAATGTAGGTGCTCTGGTCACGTTGGGATCTTTTTTTGATCCAGGAGGTGGTGGCTGTGTCCAGGAGTGGGAGGGGATGAGCTTTAGGGAGAGCTGGAGCAGTGACAGCCCTGAGCAGGGACAGTGACCTTGGTTTTGGAAGGACAGGGTTCTGCATGATGCTCTCAGGAGGCATCAGGGCAGAGACCAGAGTCTGGTGACAAGGGTTCATACTGACCGTTTTCAGGAGGGTTTTTTTGATCTCCAGGAGTTGGAGAGCTATGTTGGAGGAGGTCTGTGAACAGAAGCATTCAAACAAGGAACACAGTTGCTAAAATTAGTGGAGAAGTTTCCGATGCAGTGCCCTGTAACTGTGTTTGAGCCAACTGATGCTGCTCCTGCTCATAAAGCCGAGGCTGGATCCGATTCCTCAGGCACTGCTGCCCCACTGCTGTGCTCTGTCCTGTGCAGGCAGTGCCTCCCTCCCTGGAGGTCAAAGGTTTGCAGCACAAGGAGATTTACCACGTCTCTCTGGTCCCGTGGGATGCAATAAAGCAATGACCTTCTATCAGAAGATCTGGAGTAATTGATGCCCTGGAGTTGTGTCATGTGCTTCCTCTGTAGAAAATACAGAAATACTTACAAGCTGTTGCGTCTTAAAACACAAATTGCTCCTGACTGGATGGTGTTTGGTACATCAGTCAGTCCTGGGGAGTTCAGTGCCAGGTGCCAGTGCTGGGGTGAGCTGTAAATACTCAGGGACAGCAGCGTCCTGGGTGTTCACAAGGCAAATTCCAAGTTCACAGGGATATTTTTAACCTTGTTGCTGTTGGGTAACTTTTCTAAATAAATGAGAAGAAATTTGCATCCATGAGGTGTCCTGACCTGCATCCCAGGCTGACACTTACACTGGCTGCTGGGGATTCATTCCCTTGGCATTTTTTAAGAGGTTTAGATGAGACACAACAAGTAGCAATTCCCTGTGATTAAACTGTTGGTCATTCTGGCTCGCTGAAGGACCGTGAGGCAACATCCACTCCACAAATGGATGTGTTAATTACAAATGCACCTATCCCGGGTAGCCATTGCTTAAAGGGAAGGTGGAGCTGCTGCTCGTGCTGAGCTGTCAGCGTTAGGGTGTCACGCACAGCAGCTCAGGTACAGCTGTATTTCCTGAAATCCACTGACCATGTTGTAAAGAGCTGGCCTGGAGAAGGGCATCTTGGAGCAGAGCAGCCCGTATGTTTGGATTATGGATGCTCTGCCACAACGGTAGCTGGAAAAAGCCCTCCTTTACACTCTTGTTTCTCTGTTAATCGGGCAAACTCTTGGAAGTTTGGAGCTGTAGAGTGTCTTTCTGATAACGTTGTCAAATAAAGGATAGCAGAGCCCAATTCTCAAAGGTGTGAGCACCTTCCTCACTGCACCAGGTAAATAGTGTTGCGGTGACAGAGCTGCCCTTGCCCATCTGAGTTCATGTGAGCTTTGCAAACAAAAGGAAGCAGCAGTTGCCTGCCTTAAAACCAATATCCTTTCGTGGCTGCCCTGATAACGTGGGTGTCAAGTGCCAGGACAGAAGGAATTTCCGGGTTGCTGCCCGGGCTTGCGGGGGAGCTGCTCTCACACCGAGGAACTGGGAAGGTGTGGGGCCTACGTGGTGGATAAAGAAGAGTCCGGTGTCCCTGCTGGCCCGGTGCCTTGCAGTGCTGGGGCAGAGCTCTGTTCCAGGGCAGGACGTTCCCGGTGCCACAGTCGCAGCCAGCGCAGGAAGAACGTTGCCGGTTTCGCTCCCAGCCCTGGGTGATGCCGGAGGGGGTGATGGGAGCTCTCCCTTCCCTCCTGTTTTCAGCTGTTTGGGTTTGTATTGCTGGCAGATCACGGGGAGATGATTCACGGCGTGGGCGGGTCCCGGTGGGCGTGGGCAGCGGAGATGGATCTCAGCTCCCCTCCTCCTGTGCACTCTGTGGAGCCCGCCTTGGTGTCGGCTCGCTCAGAGGTCTCTGGCTTTGACAAAATGTAAATAATTCTGAGATTTTTAGCGTTCCTAATGTGTTCGTCTTTATCAGGAGGAGAAAATCGGTATTTATGAGCTTCGTAGTGAGAGAATGCAGTTCCTTCCGGAAGAGAATTAAAGCTTTCAGCAAAGTAAATAGAGGTCAGATGGAGCAGGTGGAACAGCCAGGCCTGAGCAGGGAGTCAGGCTCCTCCTTCCAGGGACAGCAGCTTATCCTGCCAGCGCAGCAATTGCAGATCTGGAAAGGCCTGTCTGGCCAGGCCTGCTCTTCCAAAAAGTTCTTTGTAGGTGTTGGAACTCTTCCTGTGGCTGTAGAAGCTTAATTCAGTATTATTTAAGACATCCAGAAAAACCTTCTCTAAACCTTCTGCAAGCTAGTAAGCTTCCTTAGCTAAGTTTTTTGAGGTTAGGTTTTTTTTTTTTTTTTTGTACATTTGAGAACCCCAGCATTTAGGACAACTCCTGTTACTGAGTCTGGTCTCTGATGGAGACAATACTTTGTCATTCCCTTCATAAGTGTCACTGAGTTGTTCTTTAGGGGAGTTTTGGTTTTGTCTTTGCTGTTTCCTGCTGTGGGCTGTCCCAGAGCAGCTTCCCCCTGTTCTTACCTGCCCTCCAGAAGCTGTGCAGGCATTACTGCTGCTTTACACCCATTTTTTCTGTCCTTTAGTACAGAGCTGTTACTCAGCCCCGTGGTGTGCATGTGCATGTAGAGAGCACAGTCCTCAGGCTTCCCTGTGCTGGGAGCTTTGTTTGTCTCCTCCCATTGCTGTCCCAGCTCTGCAGCTCATCTCTGGTGCTGCTGATTGTCCCCTGTGCACAGCCCAGAGGTGTTGTGTTCATCTGGGATCCTGTGATCCCTCGGATCTTTAGGCACAGTCTGTGTCACTCTGTGTCTGCTTTCCATCAGGAGCATAGTGCTGGGTAATGTGCGGGGTCTGTGAATCATCATCTCAGCCCCTGTTTATTTTCAAAGCTCCTTTAACATCATAATTCCTCCTTTCAGCACTCAAACTCAATTTTATTGGCAGGCCTGTAGTGGTGAGTGTTCGACTTCAAGCCAGCCCTGGTTCCCCAGAGCCTGCAGCAGGTGCTTCTGCTCAGGCCCTGGTGAGGGGGGACTGATCCTGCTTGCCAACAGTTAAAGAGAAGCTTGGATGCCTTTGGGAGCAGGGATCCCTCTCTGTGTGCAGCTGGCACGGGGCTCTGCAGGGAAAGGGAGGTGTCTGGTACCCAGAGGTTCTAACACTTGTCTGCCAACTCCTGGGTGACAGAAATTCCATCTGTGCACACCTGGGGGTGTGTCTGTGCCTGTGCTTTACACAAAGGAAATTTTTAGACACACAACACCTTAACAGTGTTTGTACAAAACCACATGGAAAGAGTGCACGGGAAAAAAAACCTACCTGGGCTTCAGAGGCTGTTTGGTGATCTCTTGGGCAGCATTAGGAAGTGCAAGGAGTTCAGTTGTTTCTAATGAAGAGCATCTCTGCTTTATCATTCAGTGCTTCAGCTGTTCTCAGTACCAGCTGGCAGGTACAGTGCACTTCTGTCATGTACCACCACCTTGTCTGCAGCGGGGTCTGAGTGATGGGAAACGTGTCTGTTGTTGGCTTCCTCTGTTGTCAGCCTAAAGGATTCACAAGAGGTGACTTCACAGCTCACAAAACAAAAGGTGTGGTTTATGTGGGTATGACAATATCCAAATAACAGCATTGCCTTCTGGGCTGAGCTCCCTAACATGCAAGAGCATGGCCATAAACTAAAACGCAGCAAGGTCCACCTCAACGTGAGAAGAACTGCTTTCCATGGAGGTGGCAGAGCACCGGAACAGCTGCCCAGGGAGGTCATGAAGACATTCCAAACCTACCTGGACACAGTCCTGTGTCACCTGCTTCAGGTGGCCCTGCTTTGGCAGGGGGTGGTCTCCAGAGGGCCCTTCCAACCCCAACTATTCCATGATTCTGAGAACAAGGTAACTTTGTGGTTTTTGTGGAGGAAAACCGGAATCCAGGCAGCTTTGGGAAAAATCTCTGAAAGATCACATATTGTGGTCATTGTTTCTATTATGAAGCTGTTTGTTCTTTGGGGCAGCACTTCTTTGTGAAAATGAAATACACCAGTGTCACTGAGCCTCCTGGGCCTGGGCTCTCCCGCCGAGCAGCAGCTCAGCAGCACAGCAGTCGGGGCACCGCTCTTGCTTTGTCACAACCCCAAGGGTGGGGTCCTTCACCTTTATCTCCCAGGGTGAGATTTACCAGTGCATCATGTGGGCTTGTTTTTATCTTGGCAAGCAGGAGGACTGTTGGAGCAGCCTCTGCTGGGTTTACTGTGGGTGCTGGGTGGCTGATGGTGGGTGCTGAGTGGTGATGCTGGAGCAAGGGGTGCTTTTGAAGGAAGGCACTGCCTCTGGTGTGCAGGGACCTCCCTGGGACTTCCCTGTCCTTGGGGTCGCTGCTTTCGTATACCACAATACCCAGAAGCAGGGAAGATTCTTTTGCCTAATTTAAGCCAAATTTGCCTTCTGTAAAGCTGATTTATCTTTATTGTGGACACAGGTATAATGGCAACCCATGAGGGTGTATGTGGGTCATCTCCAGCCTGAGGGGCAGGTGGCATCTGCTGTCACCTGCAGGAGCTGCCCTCGGCTTTGTCAGAGCTGTGCCTTGCCCAGTTGCCAGCAGTAACCTGCCAGTTTGCTCAAAATGAGCTGGTATAACTACACTTGGAGATTCCCTGGAAATACTCACCCTGCTGCCTCTATTCCCTCAGCTGAGGTGTGAGTGCAGGCAGTGGCTGTTGGATGGTGGAGAGGGGCAGGTTCCAGGAGTTCTGGGGCTGGTGTCTTGGGAGGCTGGAACCCAAAATGCAAGAGCTTAAGGTGTTCCTGACAGTGCCCCCACTGGCATATGCCAGCCATATGTTACACCCTGGACTGCTGCTTTTATGCCAGGAAAAGTTCCTCAGGAGCAGCTCATGTCCGTGTCCTTGTAAGCAGCAGTTTTTGGGATCTGAGCTCTCTGGGGAGGGCAGGGAAGAGGAAGCCCATGCATCTCCCTGGAACAGTGTGTTCCTTCCCTCCTGCCTGGGAGCTTTGCAGTTCAATCCTCATGTCTCCCATGTCCAGATTTCCTCAAGTTGTCCCTTGCAGTGGAACCCCACACCTGGGAGTGACGCCCCTTTCCTGCATCTGTGTGATGTTCAAACCTTTTCAGAATATTGATAATGTGCTGAAGGTCTTCAGAATCTTGGAGCTCGAGGAAGGCACATCCTGGAGAGCTGGGAGTAGGATTGCCATCTGAAATGCTGGTCACTGCCAGGGAGAACTGGGCTCCTGCCAGAACCCTGGCAGGGGGATGAGCCGGGCCCTGGGAAGGCTGGCATGGTTGGTGCTGATGCTGCATCACATTATCTCACGTGTCAGACACCCAAGGGTGCTCTGCCATCATCCATCCTCCCGCAGAGCTTACTGGATTTGAAATGCATCCCGTAGTGTCTGTGCATTTCCTGAGGCCAAGTGTTCCCAGCTGCAGACAGGAATGCTGCAGGGGAGCCCAGGAATGCTGCAGGGGAGCCCAGGAATGCTGCAGGGGAGCCCAGGATGCTGCAGGACAGCGGCAGCTTGGTGTAGGAAGCAGTTTGTCACTGAGGATTAAAAATGCAGTTGAGGACTAGTGCTGTAGAAGGGTTTAATCCAGGACCTCCATGCTCTGTTTTCTCCCAAAATATCCCTCCTAATGCGTTTTATCCGGGCTTGTCCTTCACCAGACTCTCCCTGCAGATGGGGGGAGGTGATAAAATGAGTATTTTGTGAGAGGTGCCCAAGCCAGTGAGGCTCAGCAAGACAGGCTGTGGATCTCAGAAATCCAACGATGTTGTGTATTTTATTAGAGGAACATTTGAGTCTCATTACCCTTCACGTTCAGGTAGATAAATCTGTTTCAGGGCTGGAAATGAAATCCTTCTGTGCTGTCACATACGTCAAGGGCAGCAGGGCATTATTCAGGAGGAGTAATGAATTGGTCCTGATCTAAACAGCAAGGACTGGAGACAAATCCCATTGTGACATAAAAAGCTGATGTGAGCTCTGGGGCAGACTGGCTGCAGGCCGCTCTGGAGGGGTTTTCTCTGATCCTTGGCCCAGAGGGGCTGGGAGAGGAAGGCACAGCAGGACAATAACCCTTGGGAAATGATCTGCATGTGTGTTTCCTGCGCTTGTTCTGGGGTTTGAGGGTGTTTTAAAGAGAAAAATCCATCCTGGCTTGCTTTTGGCAATGGGTTGACACTGTCAAATAGTTTCTGTTGCACTGCCCGTAAATTTGTATCTGGTAGAGGCAGTTGTGCTTTAATTTTGAAAATGACACCCTGGGGGCAAGTTTAGCTTTTCCTCAAAACTAAATTTATTCAGTCCATAGCTAATGATAGAAACATCTTACATTTGCTATCCTTTTCCCCAGTGCTGGAGGCATTTTGTTCCCAATCTTCATCGCTCAGCCATTGTTTTATGGAATAATCTGCAGAAGCAGATGGGGTGAGGGAGGTGCAGGATGGGGCTGAGGTTCTTCTGCTGAGCTCCCTGTGTATGAGCCATCCTGCCTCGTGGTGGGGATGGGGCTGGGAGTGCTGGGATTTGGGTTTTTAGCTGCTGATTCATAAGGAACAGTGGAAGGGACAAAAACGAACACATCCTGTTGAAATAGGACTGGTCCTTTGACTTTAAAAAATAAAAGGGTGGGGGAGGGCACCCCCACCAAATTTGTTGCAGTAATTTTTTTTTTTTTTAGTGATAGGCTGGAACTGTTTAACTTAGTTTTCTTCTGTGTTTGATGGATCTGGGATGTTTCCTATAAAGTAGGAAATATTTGCAACATGATATTCTGTGATGTTTCTTTTGAGAAGTGACATAAAGGGATTCTGGGGTTGGACAGCAGCTGGCTGGGGTTAAACCTTCCTGTGGGCCCTCAGTACTGCACTGTGTGAAGGTACATCCAGAAGGGATGTGCTCAAATCCCAGTTTTCTGGGTGATGGCAGGGAAGCAGGAGGGTCACACTGTGCTACAGGGTTGCCCAGGGAGCTGCTCTGGCTCCAGCTCCCCTTAGCAGCTTTCAGAATATCCCAGTGTCCTGTTATCGGGCAAGAAACACCTTCCAGGGAATGCTGGTACCTGCTGCCTCATGGCAGCACCCAGGGAAGCTTCATGAGCGCCAGGATTCACTGACAGGGGGACAGCATTTGCCTGGCAGGCCTTTTCCTGGGGGATTTTAAAGGATTTTCTGTAGGTAGGATAGAAAATCCAAGGTACTTCCAAAGTGCAGAACTTTGGGGTGGAAGTACCTGTGACACAGAAGTTTTGGGAGAAGAGGGAGAGGAGCTTGTTGATACCCACGGACTCTGAGTGTGCCAGGACCCACGAGACCTGTTTTGTGCTTTGTGGATTGACAGAAGTCCTGAGGCTTGGCTTAGCACAAGGAAAACAGGATGTGATTTGACTTTTCCCCCCTCTCTCTCTCCCAGCCCATGCAAGCAGCGAGATGTCCCACAGATGAGCTGTCCTTGACCAACTGTGCTGTGGTGAACGAGAAGGACTTCCAGTCTGGGCAGTAAGTGTGCACTGCTGCTCTGGCAGCTTTGAACCCCAAGGGAATTGCTGTCAGAAGTTTGGGTGAAGGGGGAGTAACGTTTCAGATTTGGGAGGGCAAATACAGGAGGTTAATTAACAAAACTCCTGTGTCTTTAGAGACCAAAACTTTAAATGTGGCTCTTTCTCAGAATGGGAGGTGCTAAAATAATTCTGATTGTTTCTCTGAAGCATTTCTTCCTTGGGAACTGCATCTGCTTAACCAGCAGGATCACGTTTTTAATGAAGGACTTCAGACCTTTTTGTGATCTTTTGTGTTTGTTTTGGTTTTGCTGTTGTTCCTATTACATAGTTGGAATATTTGAACTATTTCAAAAACACTTTTATCATTTACTTGTGTTACTCGGGGCATCTTCTCACTGTCACATCATATGGGGGTGCTGAGCAGAGTCAGGAGAACTCCCTCTTGTTCTCAGGGTTTTCATGCACCAGGACAAAAGGGAAAAGCAGCCAGAGTGTGGGCACAACAAGTTGGATTCTTTAATTACAGCTCTGGGGTGGCTGATAGAACCCGACTCTGGGTTTTACTTCTGTGAGAAAGGTAGAAAACAGATGAATTTTTCAGCTCAGCCCACACAGGAGGGTTTTGTATTCGAAGCAGCCAATTAACATGTTTGGTTTCTGTGCTTTGGTGCAGCTTTAGGGAGGCTCTCCCAGAATTCAGGATGTAGGTTGTAGACAGGAGTAATTAATTGCAGCAGAAAGGGAGTATCTCATGCAGCACAAGGCAGGAGAGGATTTGAAAAATGGGAAAAAATGGTGAAGGAGATACTGAATGATGCACTCAGATAAAATACCTGCCCCAGGTGAACTCTGCTAAGGGTGGAGGGCACAGTGCTGCTGAACTCTGGGCATGCAGGGATGTGTTTAGGACCTGCCTCTCTGGGCTGTCACTCAGCTCAGCTGCCCTGGGACCTGTCCTGGCCCTTGAGGGCTGAACTGAAGTGTGATTTCACGAGCCCAACTTGAGTTATGAAATGGCAAAACAGATCAAACCCACCGCCCTAGAAATGCCAAGTGAGCAGAACTTTTAGAACCAGAAGCAGGTGAAAGTGTGTATTTGGACAGGGAAGTGCCCTGGTCTGTTCAAATGGCGTTTTTCCCCTGGTAGTTTTTTTCCAAAGTAATTGAGTTACAAAAATACCTGCACTGAGCACTGCACCTCATGCATTATAAAAACCTTAATTTCCTCAGGTCTGGGTGTCCTGGAGGGACCCAGCTGCCAGACCTGCAGCAGTGGCTGTGCTCCTTTCACTCCCAGAGCCCTGTGCCATGGCACTTGTGGAAGTCTGCAGGAAGCAGTGCCCTGAGGTGTGCTGGGGAGCAGCTGGCCGTGGTTCTGGCCATGCTGATCCTCCTGAGAGCTGCCTGTTTGCAGCACTGAGTGCTCCCCCAGGCAGCAGCCTGTGCCTGGTGGGAGCAGATGCTGTAAATTGCTTTGCAGAGCACAGGGAAGCTCCCGGTGTTCCCGCTGAAGGCTGGAATCAGTGCTGCATTGCAGATCCCTGGAACCAGCCCCAGCCAGCCCTGCAGTAGCTGTACCTCGTGTCCCTCCCCACAGTGGCCTTGGGGACAGTCCCACACAGGGCTCTGCTCTAACACTGCCATTTGCTGCCCAGGGTGTGGAGTCTGACCTTGGAGCAAGGAGCTGGTTGAACCCCAGGATGCTGCTGTCCACCCTTTCGTGCTTCATTTTGCACGCCGTGGGAACTGGGCGGGGATGAGTCACTGTTTGGTGCTGCAGGAGTTCACGGGGAGGCCACGCTCTTTATTTTGGGGACTGGCACTGTCTCGAGTTCCCATGACCTGCTTTTACCTTGAGGACTCCTGGGGTAGTTTGGAGAGAGAAACAGGTGCTGAACACACCCAGGCAGGGAGGGGACAACAGTCAGGGCAGGTTGGCTCCATGGCAGTTTACTTGTTCGTGTCGAGAGCTGACTAATTGTTCTTCCCTTTCATCCCTGCCTTTTCCATGGGAACACCATCCCTCCTATCTCATGCTAGTTTAGTTGCCTGAGGAGCCCTTGAGGAGCCTTGCTGAATAATGGCTGTAGGTTTCCAGAGATGCACTGGGGGAATACCTGCCTGTAGGGATCAGATGCTTGCTGGCACCTCTGCCAGACACCTGAGTCATCCCCTCCCTCCTCCTGTGTGCACAAAAACTGCTGCACACGCAGGTTAATGTCTGTTGGTTTGCTCGGCCTGGCCAGCAAATGTACCAGCAGTTGCCTGGGCCTGGCCTGGAGTCCTTCCTAAGAGCTGGCATCACACACTTTGGTTGTCACCGTTCCAGGCAAGGCTTTATCCATGGAATAACGCAGCAGTTCCACCTGGGACAGCTCCTGGGACCTGCCTGGCCCTGGTGGTTCGTTGTTCCTTTTGTTCATTTAGGAGCAGAAGCTCTTAATGAGGTTGAGATTTCCCCCATGTGTCTCTGAGCTCCTTCCTGGTGAACATCCATGTAGGAAAGTGCATTTAGTTTTTCTGCTGTCACCTTATTTTGAACATTTGTAATACTTAGCTTGCTTCCAGCCTGGTGCAAGCTGCCTGCTCCTGCTGTCTTTGAGAAGAAATGTGGTTGTTCCTGTGCCTTTTACAGATTTTTCTCACAGAATCTGTCAGAATTTGACCTTTCCCAGCATTTTCTTTCAGAAAGCTGATTTTATTTTTCTGGTTTTCCTTTTTTTTT
>VXAY01004504.1:170870-249619 GCA_013399855.1 Oxyruncus cristatus
CCTGGCATCTCTCTGTCTGCTCTCAGGCTCTACTGTCTTTCTGTGTGGCTGGAAATGTTATTGGTGAATTATATGCTCCAGTACAGTAATTTTAATTTGTACCAGATCCTGGCTGATATTCCCTTCCCCCTGCAGTATTTTTACCAGGTATCCTTACTTTTTTGCATTTTCCTTTTCTGAACTGAAGCTCATAGTGGAGTTTGTTTCTTCCTGCAGAGACGCTGAATCTCTGCATGTTGTGTGCAGTGCTCAGGATCCACCCCAGGCTTAAGGAGCTTTAATCTTGGGTCTCTTCCTGTCTGATGAGCTGCTTCCAGCAGGGTGTTAGTTGTCATCAGGTGTGTTTTGAGGTGGAGTATCCCAGTGGCAGAGCTGGAACCTGTGTGTTGCCTATGGACATGTTCCTCTCACACTCTGCAGCGTCACACCCGCTGTGGTGGCACTAATTTGGATTACTCAGGCTGTGCTGGAACCCTCCTGCTTTCTGTCCTGGCTTCCTGAACAGTTCTCTGGCTTATCCACTGCTCAGTTGAAAATGAGCAGTCCTTGGAGCAGCATTCCAGCTGGGAAGGACCACCTGCCTGTCCTTGCTGCCAGTGCTCTCCCTAGTCATGGAATCACAGAGTGGTTTGGGTTGGAAGGGACCTTGAAGATCATCTTGTTCCAAACCCCCTGCCAAGGGCAGGGACACCTTCCACTGGCCCAGGTTGCTCCAAGCCCAGTCCAGCCTGGCCTTGGACACTTGCAGGGATCCAGGGGCAGCCACAGCTTCTCTGGGCACCCGTGCCAGTGCAACCTGTTCCTGTCTGATGCACCCCGAGGTGCTGTTACCCCCCTTTGCTGCAGGGATGTGGTGCTGGCTCCCGTTGAGCTCATTGTGCCCAGGGGTCCCAGGTCTCCTTCACGCCCAGTTTTCCCCCAGCCCATACTGGTGCGTGGGATTGTCCCTCAGGGGGAGGTCTTTCCATTTCCTCCGTTGAAGTTGATAGGACCTGTTGAGGTCCCTCTGATCAGCAGCACCACCAGGTGTGTTTGAGGAGCTCTGTCCCTGAGCTGCTCAGGAATGGAGGGGTTAAATAGTTCTGGCCACATGTGGACACCCCCCAGTGACCTCCTGCAGCTGGAAGTGCACAGCCAGTGACAGCTGTGTCCCAGCAGTGTCTGTGAGGGTTGTGCCAGGCAGTGTGGGAAGGTTGCTCATGTTGGGATGAACAACATCCCCAGCCCTCCCTTCAGCCTCAGAGCTCACCAGTTCATCATATCGGTCAGACTGGATTTTCCACTGTAAATCCATGCTGACTATGCCTAAATCCAAGCTGGAAGTGACTCCCAGGGCTTTAACATGCTTGGCTCCCAAGATTAGTTACTCCATCACTTCCCTAAGAACTGAGGTGGGGCTGCCCAGCCTGTAATTCCTTGGATCCTCCTGCTTGAAGACAGGAGTGACATCTGCTGTCCCCAGTCCCCAGACACCTTCTCTGGTTGCTGTGCAGTGCCAGTAAAGGCCTTACTCTCCCCGGGAACATTTGCAGGGAACTTTCCCAGCTGTAACAGGCTGCTGGCCTTGTGCCTGGGGCAGGAGGAGGAGGCAGGGAAGGGGTGTGTGCATACAGCTGGTGTACCCCAGGGCACTTCCAGTGCAGGCAGCTGGGGAGAGGGGGATGAGGGGCAACCTGATTCCATCATCACCCCTGTCACCAGTGCACACAAATCCCAGCTTCCTTTGGGTTTGCTCTCTCCTACCAAAGGCAGGCTGCCTATCACATGATAAGAGCTATCAGGCAGAGTCTGAGGAGAGCCATAAGCAGCTTTGGAGTATCTTTGTTGCTGACAGCTTAAATTGTGAGTGTGACAGACAGGCACACACCACTGCTGCTGCTGGGGCTGCTGCTGACTGCTGGCACTGCTGGTTTTGTAACAGTGTTCCTGGTCTTCAGAGAGAATCACAGAATCCCTGAGGTTGAGAAAGACTCCAAGAGCATCGAGTCCACCCTGTGACTGAACCCCACCTTCTCCCACAGCCCAGAGCACTGAGTGCCACGGCCAGGCCTTCCTTGGGCACCTCCAGGGCTGGGCACCCCAAACCTCCCTGGGCAGCCTCTTCCAAGGCCTGACCACCCTTTCCTTGAAGAAATTCCTCCTGATGTCCAACCTGCCCTTCCCTGGGCACAGCCTGAGGCCGTTCCCTCTCCTCCTGTCCCTGTTCCCTGGGAGCAGAGCCCGACCCCCCCCGGCTCCCCCCTCCTGTCAGGGAGTTGCAGAGCCAGAAGGTCCCCCCTGAGCCTCCTTTTCTCCAGGCTGAGCCCCCCCAGCTCCCTCAGCTGCTCCTGCTGCTCCAGCCCCTTCCCAGCTCCCTTCCCTTCCCTGCACACGCTCCAGCCCCTCCATGTCCTCCTTGCTGTGAGGGGCCCAGAACTGGACACACTCAAGGTGTGACCTCAGCAGTGCCCAGCACAGAGGGACAGTCACTGCCCTGGTCCTGTGGCCAATTATTTCTGATCCAGGCCAGGGGCCATTGGCCTTCTTGCCCTCCTGGGCTCATATTTGGCCGCTGTTGACCAGCACCCCCACGTCCCTTTCAGCTGGGCCACCTTCCAGCCACTATGATGCTGGTTTTTCCAGCAGTCAGATGCTGTCTGGGTTCAGGATCAGTTGCTCATCAGGAGGAACACCCTCAGGGTCTGTGTGATTTTGCTTTTTGTACAGAAGCTCCTTCCATTTTTTTCTACAATCAAGCTCTAAACAATATACTGGGACCCCTGTATGGGCTTGGCATCTGTTTCTGGTTGGAATCACAGCTGGGGATAGTGCTTGTACTGGGGTAAAGTGTCGATGCTTTGGTGTTAATGCCTGAGGTGTGAAGCCAGTGTTGATCTTTAGCTGTAGCAGCCTTGGTGTTTGTGGTTATAGTTTGGTTCCCTCACACTGGTACAGAGCAGTTGCTGAAGGAAAGGGTTGCTGGGGGGGATGTAAGTAGTAATGATGGGTACAGTGTCTTGCAGCTGGGCTTTGAGATCACAGTGAAGGTGCTGGACTCCTGTCTCACTGTCTGTGTCGTGCTGTGGCTCCAATACTTTTGGTTTCCCTTTCCAGCACCAGAGAGAAACTGGATGTTCCCGTTGCATTCCCACAGCTCTGAGCAGTGCAGAATCCTCCCGGTGTATGTATCAAAGTAAAATACTGTCCTCTCTTGCAGACATGTTGTTGTGAAGACCTCTCCCAACCACAAGTACATCTTCACACTGAGAACCCACCACTCGGTGGTCCCTGGCAGCATCGCCTTCAGCCTGCCCCAGGTATGGGTGGTTTGACCTCCTGCTGCGCTATGGAATGAGCTAAATCTCTTCTGGGGTCAGGATTGAAGAGAGGGTCTGATTGGAGTCAGTGTGATTCCTGTACATTTGATCTCTGACTGCAGAAGTTCAAGCAGACTTTTACTACAACTGAAGCGACCATAGTTGTGTTTCTTTGGTCTGTTTTTAGCACATGGTGAGATGCAGATACTGGGAAAGGTGCAATTTAACCTTTTAAAAACCCACCAGAAACAAACTATTTGAAAAAGAAAACCCCAAGCAATGTCTGCCCTTCCTTGTGGATCCTTATTGTTCCCTGTTTTCCCCTTGAATTTAAAGGGTTTCTTTGCTGTGTCTTCCTTTTTTTAAGACCTGCCAGAAGTTTTAGTGACTACATCCAGTCATTGTTGGTATTTTTAGATGAAAAGTGGAAGGAAATGCATAAAATAAAAAAAAACCAAAACAAAACAACTGGTCTCCTCCTTCTTAGTTAAGTCATTATCAGATGTTACACGATGGTTAGAATAAATAATTAATACAATTAACTTCTAAATAAAAACTGATCTATCTACCACCTTTCTGTGCCACAGTTTTACCCCTTCATAAAGGGGTACAACCATATAAAATGTCTGAATCCACCCCCTTTTAATTTAAAACAATATCCCCTTTTTCTATTGCTGCAGGCCCTGCTAAAAAGTCTGTCCNTCCCCTTTTAATTTAAAACAAAATCCCCTTTTTCTATTGCTGCAAAAGTCTGTCCCCGTCTTTCTTTTAAGCTCCCTTTAAATATTGGAAGGCCTCAATGAGATCTTTCCAGAACCTTCTCTCCTCCAGGTTGAACAGCCCCCATTCTCTCAGCCTGTCTCCATAGCAGAGCTGCACAGCAGCCACTGCAAAAGTACCATTTTTGCAACTGTGAAGCCAGAACTGCTGGAATTGTAAAGAATTGTTGTGTCACGTAATTATTGAACCATTTCCCACTTCTCCTGAGGTTCTGTGCGGCACAAATCTGTCTACAGGTATTTGGAGGGACCTAAAGGGTTTGAACAGTTTCACGAATCGGCCTCCCCTTGGTTTAGGTAATATTGTGCCTTAAAGCACACTGCAGCAATTCCCTGCAGCTGCTGTACACGTGTAAGCTTTTCAAATGCTCACAGAGCTGTTCTGGTCCCTGTGGTGTGCTCAGCACCTGAGCTTTGGTAGGAAATGAGCAGAAGGGCCAAGAGCCCTGGCCAGCACCAGAATTCTCTGCCAAGGATGATGGGGAGACAGGAAGAGGAAGGAGGTTGGACAGAACAACCTGCTGAAGTCAGAGTTATTTAAAGAGATTACCCCGTGTTTGACTTGTTTCGTGTTAATTTGGTTGTCTTTGGGATATCCCATTCTGCTGCTGACGGTTCTCAGAGGGTCCTGCTCTTCTGGGTGAGGAGGCAGCCTTTAGGGGGAGGGACTGGCTTCCTGACGTTTTTGTCTTGTTTTCACAGAGAAAATGGGCTGGACTTTCCATTGGACAGGAGATCGATGGTAAGTCAGCTGTCAGTGTGATTGTGACGTGTTTGTAAAAGCTGAATTCATGTTTTCACACTGAAGTGAAACCAGACTGGGAAATCTCAGACCCTCAGGTGGTGGAGGCCCCTGTAAGTGAGGGAGGGGCTCTCCTGCCTGCAGGCTTTCTGCATTTCCAAAGCCTGGAGGAGTATTTTGGCAGTTCCTCCAGACTCCTGCTGGTGTGTCAGCACGGCTCCGTGTGGGACATCAGTGTCCACGTGCAGATGTGAACACCGAGCATGTCCTGGATAGTCTGTCCCATTCCTGGGTCTCTGGCGAGCACTCCCCAGCTAACACAGGACAGCTCTTATCCTTGGGGAATTTCTTGGCATCTACCTTTTTAATCTTGAGAATGGGGAGGTTTCAGTGCCCAGAGTTCCCGGAGGCAGCCCTGGAGTGCCGAGCTTTGTGAGCAGCACGGATGTTTGCACAAATAACTGAGAATATTCTGTATCCTGATGGAGGGACAGGGATGCCATTGTGCAAATGGAAGATTTGTGTTTCAATATCAAGTCTTAACTGAGCCTCCCAAGCCTTGGCCAATGTTTGGAGGAGATCAGTTAGCTCTGTCTTTCCTTAATTTGTGCTGTCTGTCAGCCTGGTTTGGGAACCGTCTGCTTTGGGAATAAGTGGATCACTGTCAGTGCAGCTGTTGAATCTGCCTGTAGCTGCTGGAATATGGACCAGACTCCTGGCAGCCCCTTCTTCCAGGGGGTGCTCTGTGCTCTTTGCAACAGCAGGTGAAGGTACCAGGCCATGTCTGTTCTTTGGACGCCCAGGAGTCAGCCCTGTGCTCCTGGGGAGGCAGCTCCTCCTCTCCCTGGCTCTGGTGAAACCTGCCCTGCTGCTCGGCTGGCTCGTGGTCTCTGAGGTGGAGCAAACAGTTCATTCGGCCACTGGAGTTGGTTACAGAGATTCCAGGGAATTCCCTCCCTGGGGGCTGTGGGCAGAGCATCCCCTGTCACACAGCCAGGAGGGCTGAGCCTGAGACCTGGTGCAGCTGTGGCTGGGAGTGCTGTCAGGGAAGCTCGCTCCTGGCTCTTTGTTTTCCCAGTCCCACAGATCAGCGCTTGGATGTGAGGCCTGGTGTGTTTGTAGTGACAGGCTGCAGGGGGCTTTGCCTCTCTACACCCCTGGATGCCTCACAGACCAGGAGACTGAGGGCAGGGCAGACCTTACTGCTCCATAAAATATGGGAAGGAGGGTGGAGCCAGGTGGGAATCGGCCTCTTCTCCCAGGGGACAAGAGACAGGATGAAAGGAAATGGCCTCAAGTTGTGCCAGGGGAGGTTTAGGTTGGATATTAGGGAAAATTTCTTCATGGAAAGGGCTGCAAAGCCTTGGAAAAGGCTGCTCAGGGCAGTGGTGGAGTCCCTGTCCCTTGAGGTGTTCAGAGAACCTGTGGATGTGGCACTTGAGGATGTGGGCTAGTGGTGACCATGGTGCTGGTGCTGGTTGATGGTTGGACCTGATGATTTCATGGGTCTTTTCCAACCTTAATGATTCTGTTATTCTATGATTTTTTTGCTACCTGGTTTTGTTTTGATTTGGTTTTTTTTTAACTGAAGAATAACCTATAATGGAGAGGAGACCCATAATTATTTTGTTTCTCACCCCTGTGTGGTTGCTGATCATGTGCCAACTGGCTTCTAGATCAGTACTTTTTAGTCCTGAAGTTATTAGAGGAAAGAAGCACTAATATACTGTGTCATCAGCTGTTAGAGCAGGTATGTGAGTGTACCTGGCCTGGGCCTTGCTGTAAACTTCCCAGCTCTATGGGAGCCTGTGTTAAGGAAAATGATGCAGTAATTCTGTGCAGAGTGACTAAATGTCATCTGACTCCCTGCGGGGTGGGAGGGATTGTGATGTTATTCTGCAGGTAGGGAGGAGTGTTCACAAACCCAGTGATTTCCCAGGGCTCCTGGCTTGTGGTCCCCAAATAATGTGAAAACTGTGCTTTAAATGTCAGTGGCACAGTGGTGCTGAGCCCTGCTGAGCCCCCGGTGACGTGGGAAGGCCTTTCCAGGTGAGTGGTTTGCCCGAGTGCTGTGGGTGGATTGGCTGTCCTGCCTTCCGGGCACTTCGGCTCCACCAGCGCCCGTGTTCCCACACATACCTGGAAGGTCCCTGCTGCCCCCCCATCCTGCTTCTCTCTGGGACATTCCAGGCTCTGGGAGCTGGTGCTGTGCACTGCTGGTGGGGCTGCAGGAGCTCTCCTCTGTGCCAGACCCCCCTGCAGCGTAAGAGCTGCTCGTGTGCATTGACACCTCGGGCCTGGGATGTGACCAAAGCCAGGGACTGATATTCCTTCCACAAGCTTTTATTTGACAAAGAGGTTTTATTCCAAGTAAAAGGAAATCACTGTAAGGTGGGAGGAGCTCCTGCTGTGCCCTTGCAGGAGCAGAGGGATAACCCTGCTGCCATATCTCTTTTGGAAAGAACTCCACTCAGGGGATAGACCTCAGTTCAGGAGGTGCTTGTGTTTTATCTTTATCCTTATTTCCTGGAAGATCCTTCTTTGACAGCTCATTCCGGGGTGGTCTGTTCTCATCCCAGGAAGCACATTTTGGGGGTGTACTGTGATGACTTGTGTGTGTGAGGAACTGTGTGTGTGTCTTCTGGTAACAACTTCAGCCAGGAACAGGCTCTCTTTGTTCTCTTCATGTGAACAAGTCCTGTATCTGAGTGTGCTGGAGCCTTGTTTGAGGTCCCACCTTCCCAGGGTCTGCAGGTTCATACTGGAACCTTTCTGCTGCCAAAGGCTGGACAGGAAATCATAGATTGAGTGAAGCACCTTTCCCTCATTCCCCTCCTGCTGCTTTATCCTTACCAGTGACTTCTGTAGCACAGGAGACTTTGTTCTCCAGGTTCAAAGCAAACCTTTAATGTTCCTTAGACTTCTGGAGGATCATTGGCTTCTTATCCTCTGCTGTAGCCTGGTTTGGGATTTGCTGGGCCTGCCTGTTGGTGGGATCCTGCCCTCTGGTCAGCTGTGCTTACAAGTGTCCCTGGTGTTGGACCCATGCTGCTCTTTGCTTTCCATCCCATTTCCCCTGGCAGCAGCAGCAGTCCCGAGTGCCCATTGTTTCTGATGTGCTGTACCTGTGGGTTCAGGTGCAGTTGGCAGTGACTGGGCAGTACCTTCCATACCCCTTGACTTTCTGCCCCTTTCAAGGGCTGTTCAGCTGGTTTTGTGTTACTGAAGGTGACCTGGGAATGTCAGGATGGGCCCAAGGGCACCCCTGGGCTGTTCCCTTGGGGGCAGAGGTGCAGGGAAGCTGCCGATGTGCTTCCTTCTGGGCTGCAGAGGCCTCACAGCTTAACCACGCAGGGAATCAACTTCCTTCTGCCTCACTGGGAGAAGAGATGGGCAACCTGTTGCCACAGAAAAGCAGTGATGGCCTCTTGTCATTGCCTTTTGGGCAAGACTACCCTTAGTGCTGGTTTTGGGCTTTCTGAAGATGTGTCCTCCAAACTCTTGGGTGCAGTTACAGCTGGGTGGTACCACGGCGTGTCTTTGCTTTCCTCCTCCTCATCCCCCAAACCTTGTGTGGCGTTTGAGCTGTTTGCAAGGTTTCTTGGAGTTTTTAAAGGGATTTTCAGTGGAAATTTTACTGTGGTCATGACCTCGTAATAGAACATGGATCAGAAATAATACACTGAGTTTTACCAAGTGCTCATTCTGAAGGGAAGAGCACTTGCCAAATGTTTTGCAGTGATGTATTGCCAAATGTTTAATGCACTGGGGGGACCCTGCTGCTCTGAAATGTGCTGTTCCTCTCTGTTTTACCAGTTTCCTTGTACACCTTTGACAAGGCCAAGCAGTGCATTGGCACCATGACCATCGAGATCGACTTCCTGCAGAAGAAGAACATCGACTCCAACCCCTACGACACGGACAAGATGGCTGCAGAGTTCATCCAGCAGTTCAACAGCCAGGCCTTCTCTGTGGGCCAGCAGGTGGGGTTTGCTTTGGGATTTTAAGGCAAAAATGGGCTTCAGTGCCACGAACTGGACGGGAAGGGCACACCTGGAGGGGTCCAAGGGACTGATGCTGCAAAGGCCAGGAATTGCTTGTTGTGGGAATGGTTTCTCTGTGAAAAGTCAAGCCATCCTGACTTCCACTGAGAGGATGGGCAGAGGGGGTTAAAATCTGTCTTATCCTTTACTGAAGAAATCTGTGAGGAAAATCCCTAGGCTTGGGAGAGCTGGGGTGTCCCTGTGTTGTGGCCTGGTTGGATTATGAGCATGGCAGCTCCTGGAATCTTCTGAGAAGTCACTTTTGTCTCAAGATTGAGATGAACAGCAGGTGTAATTCATTCTCAGTGCCACCTCTCATGTTTTGATATTAGGAGGAAATCCTTCCCTGTGAGGGTGGGGAGGCCCTGGCACAGGTTGCAGAGAAGCTGTGGCTGCCCCTGGATCCCTGGGAGTGTCCAAGTCCCCAGGTTGGACGGGGCTTGGAGCAACCTGGGCTGGTGGAAGGTGTCCCTGCCCATGGAGGGGGTGGGACTGGATGGGCTTTAATGTCCCTTCCCACCCAAACCATTTTGTGGTTCCATGATTTATTGCTACTCTATGGACTCCAGTAGTAAGACAGGGATGAAATATTTCCCTGGGGATCTTGGAAAGCTGTTGTCCCTGTAGCTGACCCTACTCAGCTCTGCAGTAGATGGGCTTCTGGCCCTGCAGAGCTCTCTGTGACAGCCTCTGCTTTGCCTCGTTCTCACGACAGGTTGAGGTTGGCCTCTCATATTAGTTTACAACTTGCAGGGTCTGAATCTTAAACCAGTTGCAAATGCAATCTCAGAGGAAAGGAACTGTGCAGAGACAGCCTGGTTTGCTGTGGGATGGACCTTACTCCTTGTTCCGTTCCTCCTGTCTCATTAGCACTGTCCCTGAGGTATCTTTGTCAAACTGAAATGTGAAAGATCGAAAAGTTTTGAGCTCAATTGTTCTCCTTGCCTGGCACCAGCAATTAAAGTGAGAGGAAAATGTCAAGTGATGATGTAGAACATTGAGCTGGGGAGGAAAAGGAGGGGGAGAAGAGAAGCTTTTCTTGGAAGGAGAATTTCTCTTTGAGTTTTTTGCAGTTGACTACATGTTTTGATAGTTTTGATGTGTCACTCTTAAGCTGGGGCAGGGAGAGCACGTGGTCAGCACCCTAGAGCTTTACAGGGTAAAAACTCTGTAGGAGCTGTTGGGTGGTAAACTCAGTCTCCAGGCCTCTCTCCCTTCAAATCTTTGTAGTCAAATCCTTTCTAGCTCTTTTTAATGAGTTTTCTCCTTTCTACAGCTCGTGTTCAGCTTCAATGACAAGCTCTTTGGGCTGTTGGTGAAGGACATGGAAGCCATGGACCCCAGCATCCTCAAAGGGGAGTCTGGAACAGGCAAAAAGCAGAAGGTGGGCTCCCAGGAATTCACGTCCATCCTTAGGCACTGCAGACATTTATCAAGTCCATGCTGTAGGTCAGGAGCAGTTCAGGGTACCTGCATGTGGAGGAGTCACCCCTGTCTCTCCTGGCTGTGTCTGGTGTGTCAGAGAGAACAAGGAGCACTGTTTGCAGTTTAGTGCAGTCCCCCTGGGAATCCAGAGCTGGGGAGGATACAAGGAATATCTCCTGGTCTTTAAGTACTGATTCATAGAAACACATTTCTCTTGAGCTTTTTTGTCTTCCAGTTATGTCCAGTTTTGATTTTTTCCTTCTGTAGAAAGGACATAATTTTATTTTGTTCTTTACTTGCTGAATCTTGCTGAAATAACATAGTTGGGTTTGAACTAAACCAATAACTTTAAAAAGCCAGTTTGTTACACCTGATGAGCTTCTGCATTTGATGATGTTTGTTTTAGAGGAGGTGTTGGTATTTCACATTCTTCCCAGACTTTTGTAGTGGAGCCTTTGCTGCTGTTCCCTGTTTTTGGGGATACCTGAAGAGCAATCTGAAGCTGAGTCTAATAGCAATTAATGCAACTATTTGTTTCCCTCCCTTTTCCAGATAGAGGTTGGTTTGGTTCTTGGGAACAGTCAAGTTGCCTTTGAGAAAGCTGAGAACTCCTCTCTCAATCTGATTGGTGAGTGCCACTGTACCCAAAGAGAGAAGGGATGCTTGAAATGTGCTGCTTTTCAGGCCTTAGAGACTTGGTTGCCTCCAAGTGGTTTCTTTTCCTCACTGCCAGGTCTAGATGAGGAAAGCGAAGTGGATGAGCAGATCCAGCGAAAGGCAGCAGCTGATTGAAATACTTTAACTCTTGAAACATTAGAGAATGGTGTTTTCAGGGACAGTAACAAGCCAACAGCTCTTTCATTGAATTTAATTAAAGGAGCAGGGAGTAGGAAACTGAGAACTTTTTTGAATGTGTAGCCAAAATCTCAAAGTCAGCATGAACTTCTGAAAATCTCATGTCAGCGAGTTCTCCCTCTCCAGGGGACAGATGTGCAGAACAGTTCAGTTTTTCTTGCCTTGTCCCAGTCCTGCTCCTCAGAAGCTGGTGGGAGCTGCAGAACAGCACAGGGTGACAATGTTAGACTTTGCTGTCACAGACATTGGGGAATAATGGGTGTGTCCTCTACACATCCCTTTAGAAAGAAACCAGTGTAGGGTTGGATCCCATAGAGCCACCAGCTGGAATGGTGGGACCGGGACCACGGAGTGGGCACTAATGTGGCTCCAGCCGTTCCCTTCTGGGTGTGACTCAAGTCCTGGACTTGAACAGACACTCTTATTTTTATTTTTTCTCACTTTTGTTTCCTATTTTATTCCCTCTTCCTGGGGTCTCGTGAGCTGAGGGAACTTGTGCTGCTGCTCTTGCACAGCTCAGGAGAGGCAGGGGAAAGCTGGGAGGGGGCTCAGGGGCCCTGGCCAGCTCAGGGGAGCTCACCTGATGTTTAGCACTGAGGGTTCTTGCAGTGGGCTTTGCAGCAGGGCTCTGCTGGACTGGGAGTGCTCAGTGCTGGGAGAATTGGTTACTCAATAAACCATCTGAGGGGAGCAGCCACTTAGGAAAGGAGAACTCAACTCCAAAAACGGCCAGGTGGGGGGCTGTGGAGTAACCTCCCCTCACACTCTCCGCAGGTTTTGTATCTCAACACACAGCCTGTACTGGAACCCCGGCAGAGCTCCGTGGGCTGAGCTGTGGATGGCTGTAATTATGCATCCTAACGAGGACACAGGTGTTAATAGCAGCAAATGAAGTGGGGCAGGGCAGTGAGTTCCCAGCTGTGACCACATGGTTGCACCGGTTCAGTTTTCACTCTGACAGGACAGGGGGGGAGTGTTCAATAACCCTGGTCACTGAGGCAGAGCAGGGCTACTTAACTTGTTAATATTCAAAGCCATCTAGTGACCTGTGAACTCCCTCCTGGCACAGGGGGTGTGAGGAGTGGTCCCAGGGGAGGGCTGATGGGTTGGGAACAGGGATCCTTCCCCTGGGATTTTATTTCATTGTCTGCAGACAAGACAAAAGAGCTGCTTGTGCCTCGATTTACTTCTGTCAAACTGGTACTTCATTTAATCTCATTGATCTGAGGCAGAGCTGCTTAATGTGCTTTGTTGGTCTCTGGAGAATTGTGAGGTTCTGAATAATTAAATTCTGAGAGAGGAGATGAAAGTGAAGTGAGTGTCATTGAGCTCTGCCTCCAGTAAAGGACCTGCATTGTTTTAATAGAGAACAATTGTAATAATTGTTTAAAAAAAAAACAATTCCACTTCTTCTGCTTGGCATAAAATTGTGTTATGAAACCAACGGATGAAGTTTTAATCCAATCTGCAAGAATTTTATCGTGCTGAGGTGCAGCCAGAAGGGGGGGGTGTAGGCCAAGCTCTGCAGGAGCAGGAACATCCCTGGCCCAGGGGTCTGACCTAAAGGCTGGAGGGCAGCACTGGGGTAATAAACAGCGGGGAGTTGGTGGATCAGCAACCTGTGCCCTGCACAGCAGTGGCTCTTGGTGCTCCAGGTCACACGTCCTGACCCTGGTGTGTGGGTCAAAGGCACGACCTTGTTTGTTTGTGTTGCTGCCCCTGGAATTGAAGTCTTGGTTCCAGGTGTGTTTAGACTGAGATGAGCGAACACAGACCTGGTGTTTGCTGCACTCTGGGTGCCCATCCATTACCTGGCTCAACTTGACGTACCTCTGGAAGAGCTTGTGGAACAGGCCAGCAAAAGGCACAGTTGTTGTTTGCCATGATTAGGTATTAGGAGGAAATCCCTCCCTGTGAGGGTGGGGAGGCCCTGGCACAGGTTGCCCAGAGAAGCTGTGGCTGCCCCTGGATCCCTGGGAGGGTCCAAGTCCCCAGGCTGGACGGGGCTTGGAGCAACCTGGGCTGGTGGAAGGTGTCCCTGCCCATGGCAGGGGTGGGACTGGGTGGGCTTTGTGTCCCTTCACATCCAAACCATCCTGTGACTTGGTGATTCTCTGGTGTTTTAGGGAGGGAAAGGTCCCTATTGGGGGACCTATTAAGGGCCAGCCCTTAAAGCACTGTGTAAGTCCAAGAACTCACCCATTGCTGCAGCAGTTAAGGGTTATCAGGCTTTGCTCTCTGTGGGTTTTCAGCTCCCAGTGTGTTTCCCTGGCAGCTGAGGGTGCTGAAAGCCATGTGGAAGGTCGGTCTGACCCACCAAAGTGTCAGTGCTTGTTTATAAACTCGCTTAAATAAATCTCAGGTGAGACCACAGGGGTTTGACAGCATCCTTACAGGAGCATCTGTGCTTGTTGTCTGCTTCCTGAAGGCCCTGAGTACTTTAAACTCCTCTGCAGAGGGAGTGAGGAGCTCGGGAGGGCTCGAATTGTCAGCAGAAGGGAGAGGAGGTGATTAAAGAGACTGCAGAGCTGTGCTTGGGGGTCTGGCTGCACTTGGAGTATCTCTGGGAGAGGCTGTGGAACAGACACAACTGTGGTGGTTTGCCAGGACCAGCCTTGGCTCTTCTGAGCTGTAAAGGAGCTGTGACCTTGTGATTGTTTGGTGTGACCTTGCTGCAAATTGCTCTGATGTCTGGGGACACTTCCAGGTGCTGAGCCTTCCCAAAGGATCCTGGAGAAGGTCTGCGGAGCTGCACATCTTTGGACCTTGAATCTGTACAGGAGAAACCAACAGAAACTGTGATAAACCATTAAATTAGAGGATACCTTTATAAAGGTGTTACACTGGGAAGGGTCAGCCTGTCTCGGGTCAGGGCAGTCCTGCCTCCTGATCTCACTGGAGTTCATTACTGGAGTCGGGAAGCCCTGGCATGAGGGCTCACAGCCTGCTGGTTTGTCACAGCTCCTCCAGCAAGGTCCTTTATCAGAGTTTCCTAAGAAAGTATCAGACCAGAGATCTGTGAGAGAGCAGGTCCTGTCATGGGTCAGTGGGTGGTGGAAGGGAAGGAGTAAATAGCCGATGCTGGTGGAGTTCAGTGGGAATCTCTGCTGGGCCTTTGCTTCCGTAATTCACTAAGTGGAATTACTGAATAAACTGGGGAAAAGCCTGAGCAATGAGGTGCCCAAGCTGGCTCTGATTGAGCCTGGTGTCTGAGGCAGAAAAGGGCAGAGGAATTTCAGTATAAATAAACATCAAGTGACGTGTGGGAGGAAAAGTTGGTTAAAACTGGTGGCTGTGGTGGGACAAGATCCCAGGGAGGACAGCTTGAAGGGAATGCTGGACCCATGCTTGTGCAGCCTAAGAATTATGGTGTTTGTTAAGAATTATTGCACGTTGTTGATAAAGGAATATGAACAAAGTGGAATGTAATTTTGTACCTATATTTAAGATACAACCTGCAGGTCCATCTGCCAGGGGATATGGTGGGAATAGAGAAAACTGAGAGAGCAACAAGGGGGCTTCAGTGTGGGGCTGCTGCTGGGGAAGGAAGGGAGAACAGGTGAAGGCTGGAAAAGGCATTGAGGAGGATACAAGACAAACATATTGTCATCCCAGGTGGCCTGGAAAAGAGGGGACGCTGGGACTGGCAGCAGCCACGAGAGCTGGGGGCTGAGGGCTCTCAGGGTGCTGAGAAATCCACTGGGGATTCTTCAGTACACAGGAGCAACACCTGGCTGGAGAAATCCCTGAGTGGCTGGAAGGTGGGGAAAATCATTTACCAAGTAAGGCAGGTCTCTGGTGTCCTGTCCTCGTGTCCTGGTCCCAGCGTGTCCTCCTGAGACCACACGCGCTCACGGGCCGCGGGTCTGCCCTGCAGAGCTGTGCAGGTTCTGTGCCTGTGTCTGCTGGGGTTCTGGGCTCCGTGCTTGAAATGATTCCTTTGGTGTTGCAGGTAAATCCAAGACCAAGGAGAACCGTCAGTCAATCATCAACCCAGACTGGAACTTTGAGAAAATGGGCATTGGGGGCCTGGACAAAGAATTCTCGGATATTTTCCGACGAGCTTTTGCTTCTCGAGTTTTCCCACCGGAAATTGTGGAGCAAATGGGTGAGTAATCCAGGGCAGTGTGGCTGGGGCACAGGGTCTGCAAGGCCTGGACATCAGCTGGCAGCCTTGTGGTGCTGAAACACAGCAGTTTCTTAGGGATCTAACACACCAACAGAGCCTCTTCTGCCCCTGCTGCTGCCAAATGTATTTTGGACTCTTGTTACTTGGTTAATACAAAACCAACACAAATGTTCAACCCTGCACCTGGAATGTCTGGAGGAATGAGAGATGTGGTTTAACTGGACACTGTTCTGGTGGAACTGAAACTGGAGCAGCCTGGTCTGGTGGAAGGTGTCCCTGCCCATGGCAGGTGGCTGGAATGAGATGGGCTTTAAAGTTCCTTCCAACTCCAACCATTCCATGACTCAGGAAACACTCCCTGTTCTTTGAATGCTTCATTTATCCATAGCAGTGGGACTGACTGCTCCTCTTCCAGACTTCCAGGGCTGTCCACAGAGGTCAGAGAAAAGGCTGTTTCAATGCTCCATAATCCCTATTCCATATTCCATCCCAGTTGTCCTGGCAGCTGCAGCAGGAGCCCCATCCTCCTCCCAGCCTTACCCCAGCAGGCACAGCCCCAGGTGTGGGCTCTGCTTGGTCACCTTTGCAGTGTTGGAGGGGACACACAGGCCATGGCACATCCTGGAGCTGGGGAAATGAAAGCACCGATTCTAAATATAACAACTGCTTTTCTTGGGCCAGGGGAAGGAAAGGCAGCCCCAGTACTTGGTAAACATGTGCTGGCAGGCAGATAAATGGTGCTGGGTTTAGTTTTTAGTCAGCAGTGTGCAGCTGCAGGTATCTGGTTCTGTCACAGAACGTGGCTGGGGATGTTCTGGCTGCTCCTTGTTCTTGGAATATAATCTCTGTGGGTTTGTATTTGGGCTTGGAACCCTTGGCTGGATAATTTCTGTGTATGTTTATGTTTCTGAGCCACCTTCCCTCCCCCCCCAAATGAAGCAATCAGGACTTTGATTACAAACCAGATTCCCAGCAGGAGATCCGTCCTGTCTGTGCGGGGGCGTGTGGAGCGCGGCCGCTTCCAGTGCCTGTGGAACTGATGCAAAGTAAACTTCCCTGGGAGGTGCCTTCAGTCTCCTCTGGGTGATTTGAAAACCTATGGAAGAACACTGGAGAAACTCTGGGGCTGAATCCAATTAGTGCCTGATCCTCTCTCTCCTGCCTTTTACTTCCCATTGATCTGAGAGCTGAGGCCTTCGGGGAGATGCTCTCAGGTCTCCGGGGTTTTATGGCTGTGAACAAGACATCACTGCTCTGCTTCTGCTTGAGAACATCAAATGCTTGAATTTGTTAAATATTTAACTGCTCTGCAGAGAGAGGAGATGGGGGAAATGGTGTTGGCTGAGGAAGGAAGAGCTTTTACCCAGAGACACTGGTGGCCAGTTCAGCACTGCTGCTGCCAGCAGCCTCCTGTGCTTGAAATGTTTTACCTTTGGAGGCAACTGTCATGTGTGTTCGTGAAGTGTTCCCATGGAGCCAGGCTGGGGGAGCTGGGGCTGTTCAGCCTAGGGAAGAGAAGGCTCCAGGGAGACCTCAGAGCCCCTTCCAGGGCCTGAAGGGGACTTATAAAACAGAGGGAGAGCAACTGTTTACATGGGCAGACAGTGATAGGACAAGAGGGAATGATTTAAAACTAAAAGAGGAGAGATTTAGGTTAAACATTGGGAATAAATCCTTCCTGTGAGGGTGGGGAGGCCCTGGCACAGGTTGCCCAGAGAAGCTGTGGCTGCCCCTGGATCCCTGGCAGTGTCCAAGGCCAGGTTGGACGGGGCTTGGAGCACCCTGGGCTGGTGGAAGGTGTCCCTGCCCATGGCAGGGGGTGGCACTGGGTGGGCTTTAATGTCCCTTCCCACCCAAGCCATGCTGTGATTGTCTGACTTTGTGGCTGCAGTACAAAGTCCTAAGATGTGACCACGTGTGAAGGTTTAGGCTTTGGGAGTTCTCACCGCTGCGGGGGCAGGAGTGTGTTTGTAGACTAAAGACAATCAGAGCTCGTTTCCCTGTAGCTGCAGCTTCCCCTGGCTGTGTGTGGGCAGGCTGCCAGCCTGGTGTGTCACATGCCACTGCACTCCCTGGGCATATCCATGAGCTGGATTCACCTGCCAGCTGGGCCCTGGAACCACGGGCAGCAGGTGACTGATGTGGAGGACCTACAGCTCCAGCAGGGACCTCTGGAGAAGGTGGGAATCCCTGCTGGCTGCAGGGTGAGGCCCTGGAGCTGCCCAGAGGGTTCCTCTTCTAATTGGTGTTGCTTAATACAGGAAGACAAAGATTCTCTGAAGGCCCACTAGTATTTGGATTACCCTGGGCTATGAATTCAAGGTGTGCCACGTTTCCTCTCTAAACACAAACACCCTCACTGTGCATGTTTACACACAGGCTGCACACAGAGACCTTTGTCAGGTGAGCAGTTGGAGTGGGAGCAGAGCTCCCGAGCTCTGAGTAACCCCAGGGCTAAAGAGCTTATCTGAAATTTGAAAAAACACAACTTTCTGACATTCGTTTTCTTTGCCTTAGTTATAACTTGCTCTTAACTATATTTCAGATCTGAAATGTCAGTGTGACAGCTGTTCACCTTTGTGAATAATTTATTGGGAAGGAAAGGAGGAATTTGCTTGCTCCCTGGTGCTCCAGTGCTCACCCAGTCTTGTTCTTTGCCCACTGCTCCCAGACTGCACCTTCCATGCCAAACACCATAAATATTTCTGTCCGAAACTACACAGAGGCTCTGTAGACCCTTCCAGCATTAGTTGCAGTTTGTGTGTGGTTGATCTAACTTCCAAGGAATGTTCTGGGTTTGGAGCACGTAAATCAGTGTTAGTTAACCATATCATCCAAGAGGGGAAATGCTGCTCTGATGGTACAAGCTTTGGTTTATCCAAGACAAGAAATGTTAGCTCAGCTCCGGCTGGTCACTAACCCTGCCCCTGCTCACCTGGAAGGGGCAGTTTGCTTTTCCCATACGTGGATCTCCCACTCCTCTGTGGTGGCTTTGGGCTTGCGGGGCTCTGGAGGGAGCTGAGACGGTTGGAATCAAAAGATACTATTAATGAAAGCAGTTTATAGGGTTGTATTCAGCTGGATCAGCTCCCTGGTTGGTGTGATGTAACAGATCATGGAATGGTTTGGGTTGGAGGGGACATTAAAGCCCATCCAGTGCCACCCTCTGCCATGGGCAGGGACCCCTCCCACCAGCCCAGGTTGCTCCAAGCCCCATCCAACCTGGCCTTGGACACTTCCAGGGATCCAGGGGCAGCCACAGATTCTCTGGGCACCCTGTGCCAGGGCCTCCCCACCCTCACAGGGAGGAGTGATTGATGCTTGACTCCTGATAATCTTGTGCCTGCCAAGTGGAATTAAATCCTTCTGTGTGTGAGGCCTGAGGAAGGTCTCTTGAAGCAAAAGGGACCCTCCTTTTGGTGCCATGAGGCCTCACTGGTACCAGTGGCACTTCTGAGGAAGGAACTTCACCCCTGGCAGTCACATTCTCTTTGAAGGACAGCCCTACAATGCCCTGTTTCCAGGGAATCCTCCTCCTTTTCAAGCCCTTCTGGGATGTCTGTGCCATCCAGCTCATAGCAAAGCTGTGTGTGAAGGGACTCTGGCTTTGGTTACTCTTGGCTGCAGTTTAGACCATCCTCTTGCTCCAGCTAAAGCTCCTCCTTTTCCTTGATAAGTGTTGTGTTTTTCCAGAGTGTCCCTGCAGATCAGGCCTTTCCTCTCATCCATGGTAAATGCTGTTTTTTCTACTGAAACTTTAAATCCAGCTTATTCAGTGGCTTGTGCTGTTAAGGTGACTGCTTAATGCTTGCTAGAACAGTGTTCTCTCTTTTTTTTTAGTTTTTTTTTCTTCCCCCTGACTCCAACAGACATTTAACCATTTGGAACAAAGTTTTTGACATTTGGTGCCTGGAGCTGTAACTTTCAACCAAACTGTAAAGCCCCTTCCCAGACCTGAAAAGAAAACACTCACACTGACCTTCTTTTCTTTATTTAAGAACACTCTGGTGTCCCCAGGCACTGAAACACAGTCTTGACCTGCAGCAGGAAAGGGACTTTCTGATTTCCATGGCACAGTTTTGCAGAGGCTGATGAAAAAGCAGGTTTTGTATGCACATGTTGTTGTTATCATTTAATGACAGGCACAGGAACATTTGGTGTTCACATTCCTTCTGAGAGACTGAGTGGAACCCAAATTCCCCATCCTCTCCTGTTTCCACAAACAGGCTAAATCAGACTTTTTCAAGGTGGTTTCTGTTTCCTGGGAACCATCTTAACGTGCCCTGTTGGGGTCAGTGGGTCTCAGAGCTCTGAAGGACATCTCACCTCACACAAGGGGAACATTCAAATGAGCAGATACTCAGATATTATTTTCTTTCTTGGATTTTGCCTCGAAGTGGAGGCTTGTCTTTTAAGCTGCCTTAAAAATTAATACATTAATGTTCTCAAAATGCTCAGATGGTGGAAGAGAAGAATAATGATGGAAAGGATCTCATCCAGCTATTCTGAGAATAGGGTGATTTGAATGAAAAATCTGTATCAGTTCGGTTCTGGCTGTGCCTCAGTGTCTGGACCTGGTTCTAATCCCCACTCTGATGATTTTTTTTGTTTTGCAACATGCACTTCATTATTCCTCCCTGATGTAGAAACTTGTGCATCAAGTTACACAGATTTTAGATGAATTTAATCCTACCTGTCAGTGTGTTTGTAGCTCTTGGCTGTGCAATGTACAGATTTAATTGGAGCATTCTGTCCTGTTCCATCTTCCAGGCACCACATGCCACTAAATTCAGGACGGATCATTTCTCACTGTGCTTTAAAGTTTGTGGGTTTTTATCCACTTTTCATCTACCTCTAACTTCACTCAGCCTGTGCTTTTCCTACATGTCTGGGAGGTTGTGTAAAACCTATTTATACCTTTAGGAAAATCTAAACCTTCCTCTATTGCTTTCTTTGTTTCCTGGAAGCCTCTGTGTGGGACCCCCACCTTCTGGAGAGAAGTTGTCTCAGGATGATCCACTAAATTCTTTTTGACTATTTCTTGTATCCTTGTTTTTTTCTACCTACATAGAAAGATACTGTGCCAGAATTTTCCAGGAATCAGGTTAGTGCCAGGTCTGTACCACACCGTGAGCAAACAGCTGAGAGTGGAAGGGATCTCTCGATTTAGCCCAAGCCCAGGCTCTCTGCCTTTGCCTTTATAACATCAGGGATGACATTCACCTTCTTCCCCCCACTTTCTCACCCACCCTGTCCAGGTTCTCAGTGACTTGAGATGATTTCCCCTGCTGGGGAAGTTCATGTCCAGGTGATCTGCAGATATTCAGCAGTCCTGGGCTCATATGTCTCCTGTTCTTTTCCTGCTCCTCTTTCCTGTTCCTGCCCCTTTGTCACAGAACACATCAAGTCTTCCTTGGTGTTGGAAACTATTTAACAGCCTGAACTCAGCAGTTGCTGTTGTTAACTCTTCTTCCTTGCTGAGAATGGGCAGTGTTTTCCTGGGCCTTCCCTTCCTGATGGGATTTGAAGTAACTGCTCTGCTCACCCTGAGCAAATGGATCCCTGTGGCCAGTGAGGCTCAGTCTGGTCACTGAACTTTTCCTCCTCACATTTAACAGAGCCTCTGTGCTCTTTCTTTGGGGAGGACAGCAAAGAAGTCCCTGACATCTCTCACTTCCCTCCCCTTCTGAAAACCAGAGGTTGACTTAGACCACCCAAAGCATCCCCTTGCTGTAGAAAATAGGAAGTGATGAAGCAAAGTGTGAGCAGGGCTGCTGTGCTGCTGCAGGAGGAGCTGGAGGAGCAGCAGGTCAGAACTCACAGGGACACAAGGCACAGCCACGTTCTGGGCAGTGCTCTGCTCTGGGGGACGTTCCTGAGTGGGCTGGGACAGGAGGGGCTGGAGTGAGGCTGAGCTGAAAGCTGTGTTGCAGCTGGGGCTGACGGATGGAACCCTGGAATCCTCACAGCCAACAGGGTGCAGTGAGGAAGCTGTTTCCAAAATCCAGGCAGAACTCACCGACTTTGTTGTCTCTTTACAGAGGCAGAGGATTTGATAGACCAAAACCCTGCCCAGTGAGGGCCTGGTGAAAATAAAACCTGTGGTTCAGCTGGGGCCCTTTCCCTGCCCCAGCTTTGAATTCGGGTTCCCTCAGTGCTGTGGGGAGATTGACAGGAGGCTGGAGTCACTCTGGGCTTGCAGGGTGAAGGGAGGGGGAAATCCCAGCCAGCTCTGTTTGTGGGGAAATTTTGCCTGTGTGGCAGGTGAGGTCTGGGAACCCGCCTGAAGATTGATGTGCAGAGATAAACATCTCCCTGCTGGGCTGGGGATCCTTCCGTGCGTGTTCCCGGTGGTGCATCCCAGTGATCCAATCGAACCAGAATGCTTTGATTTTAATTGAAGGGGGAATTACACTCCCAAGTAGAAAATCCCTGCTGTAGTAAACCTGTTCTTCTGATCTCTACAAAAATAGTGAAGAGGGAGAATTGAACAAATAAACGTTGTCTTGTCTTTGGGCAGGTGATGTTCTGGGTTGACACAGAGTTTGACTTCCCTTGGTGACACCAGTTGCTCTCCCATTCTCACCAGTTTTTATGATTTTCCCCTGATATTTCGTTTCCCACATTGGTGTATTTGAGTTCCTGTTAACATCCCTGTTCAGCCTGTAACTGTATGTCATTAAATGGCATAATTAAGGCTCAGGTTACAGGAGTGACCTTTGATTTGGAGCCCCTAATGGTGAGTTGAACGAGATGGAGATGTCTGCGCTGCTAATAATTTGTGTTTAGAAAGATCCTCATAATAGTATTGACATTTGGGATGCATTGGTGAAATCAGCAGAGGGGAGATAAACTTAATCAAAATTCCTGTGTGGTGCAGAGGATCCCTGTGTGATTTGAGAGGTAACATTTGTGGTTTGTCATCACCTGTCTATTTTAATAAAGTCCAGCTTGT
Source organism: Oxyruncus cristatus (assembly GCA_013399855.1). Taxonomy (NCBI): domain Eukaryota; kingdom Metazoa; phylum Chordata; class Aves; order Passeriformes; family Cotingidae; genus Oxyruncus; species Oxyruncus cristatus. The sequence goes on from VXAY01004504.1 coordinate 193,095, forward strand.
GCTTAAAACTTTGATTTTAGCCAGGTGAACGTGGCTGTCCGGGGGAATCTCTGCTGGAGTCGCTTGTGGCAGTTCAGTTTGAAGAGGAACTAATTGCTTTGGGTTCAGGAATGTTCTGTCACCTGACTCAGACCCTGCTCTCAATGTTGCCCATTCAGTGGCAACCCAGTCTTGCAGCAGGTGGCCAATGCTGTCCTCAGTGTTCAGGTGTGGGGAGCACATGGGTGGTGTTAAAGACTGAACAGGGAGTGTCCAGCGCTGGCTGTGAGCATGTCTGGCTAAAGCTTGGGAATTCCAGGTGTCTCACGGAGCCTGCTGGACCCAGAGCTGGGATTTTTGGTAGGAAAATTCCAGAACCTGAGGGATCATCTGGAGCTGTGTCAGGGCAGGATCAGGTTGGATCTCAGGAAAGGTTCTTCCCCCAGAGGGTGGTTGGCACTGACCAGGCTCCCCAGAGCAGTGGGCACAGCCCCAAGGCTGCCAGAGCTCCAGGAGGGTTTGGACAAGGCTCTGAGGGACAGGGGGGATTGTTGGGGTGTCTGTGCAGGGCCAGGGGTTGGACTGGATCATCCTTGGGGGTCTCTTCCAGCTGCGGATATTCTGTGATTCTTTTCCTTTCCATTCCACTTGGAACAGCCAGAACAGGAAGACGGTGAAAATCCTCTGAGGTTTCTAAGCAGCTTTGTCCACAGCCTGTCCTGCTTCCCCAAAGCCTTCCAGCTGCCACCAGGCTGGTTTGTCTTTTGCTTTCCAAACACTCCCACTGTGGGAGAAGAGATTTTGGGTGCAGGGTGTTACAGCCCTGTACTGTGACTGAGCCAGCTTATGTAGAGGAGGGGATGTTTGGGCTTTTCAAGAAGTTCAGATGTTTTTGGGTTGTGGAAGAGAAGGTTTTGGTGGGTGTAACTCAGTTGTACTTCTAGGAGAGAGATTGGGAGTTGCAAGAATCTAAGAATTGTTTAGTTTGGAGAAGACCTCCAAGATTTAGTCCAACCTGTGCCTGATCCACACCTTGTCCCTCAGCCTAGAGCACTGAGTGCCACCCAGGCCTTCCTCGGACACCTCCAGGGGTTGGGATTCCACCACCTCCTGGGCAACCCCTGCTAATGCCTGACCACCCTTTCCATGGAGAAATTTCTCCTGTTCTGCAACCTGCCCCTCCCCTGGCCCAGCCTGAGGCCGTTCCCTCTCCTCCTGTCCCTGTTCCCTGGGAGCAGAGCCCGCCCCCCCCCCCAGCTCCCCCCTCCTGTCAGGGAGTTGCAGAGCCAGAAGGTACCCCCTGAGCCTCCTTTTCTCCAGGCTGAGCCCCCCCAGCTCCCTCAGGTGCTCCTCAGAGGACTTACAAGCAAACAAGAAGAAAACAATAGGCCCAGACTATTCATGTGTGTGTTTGGAACATGCCCTGGGACAGAGACTGCTCTGCAGAACAAAGTCTCCCCTCCCCTGGCTGCTCCCAGGGCTGGCTGTGGGCACCAGCCCAGACTTGCCGTAGCCCTTTGCTGGCCTCGTGCTGGATCACAGGAGCTGTGGGAGCATCAGCCTGTTGGGATTTCCCTGCAGAGCAGCACTCGGCAGTGCTCTTTGGTTCCAGGGGTGATTGTGTTCCCACCAACAGCACCCGTCGGGACAGAGGTTTACAGGGAGAGCTTTGAATTTACCTCTGTTTCACTTGTCCCTCTGTGAGATTTGTCTTCACTGACAGTAGATATTGTCTATGGTTTTTGATGCCTCAACGCTGACTCACGAATTCTGAGCCAGAGCTCTGGATTTCTGCAGTAGATTTTTTATCTGCAGAGAAGCCCAGAAGAATCAGCTTTATTGCTGCTTGTTCAGTGCACAGCACTGCTGCTCTCCAGGGTTTGGAGGGATCAGGCTCTGCTCATGGCAGTGTCCTCCTGGAACTTCACTGCAGTGAGTGAACAGCCAGAGAGAGAGAAGCGTGTGGGTCATGGGAGTTATGTTGCACTGAGCAGTTACTCAGATTGAAATCAGTTCTTTATGGCTGTAATATCCAGGAGTAAAGGAAACCACAGCGGAGTATCAGTGAGGTCATAAAGTGTTTGTCCTTTAGAGGCAGAACGTGGTTGTGAGGTCTGTGCAGCCCTGAGGACTCTGGGGTGGGCTGAGACAAGGCAGAAAGCGGGAGGGGGGTCAGTCTGTGTGGGTGACAGACACCTCACTGTGCCCAAGCTTCTAATGGTGCAATAAACTGAGCTCAGCTCCTCTTAGTCCCAGCTCAGTGCCATCAGCTTGCTGCTGTTTTGGTTTTGGTTTTTAATGTGCATCTGAAGCACCGCAGGACTCTTGTTGGATAGTTTGCATCCTTAAAGTCAAACTGTAAGACTGGAGTATAAAATAAATGCATTTTCATAGGTTCATTAGGGTTGGAAAAGACTTTTAGGGTTGAGTCCAACCATCAGCCCAGCATTGGTTTTACCTCTAAACCACCTCCCCAGGTGCCACATCCCCACACCTTTTGATCACTTCCAGGGATGGGGAGTCCACCACTGCCCTGCACAGCCTGTGCCAGGGCCTGACCACCCTTTCTGTGCATGAATTTTTCCTAATATCCAATGTAAACAACATCCTTGGCACAACACTAGGGCCAGTGTGAGTGTCATCTTCAGCATGGAGCAGTTCCCACTAATTATTGTGTTACTTGTTACTTCAGACAATTAACACATCAAGATTTCTAAGGTTTTAGATAAATTTTCTGGAAACGAAACAAAGGGATTTTTATCTTCAAATGCAGGGATATCTTGTTTTCCTCACTTCTCTGGGGCACATGTGAGGGATTTTGTGCAGCAGGGGTATGGAGCAAGAGAAAGGAGAAGGTGCTGCTGAATTCTACCCCCTCCCTGTGATTAAGCACTTGTGTTCAAAGTTAAGATTTTTGTCAAGGCAGATTCCAAATGTGCTGTTTTCCCACAGGCTACAGCAGGGACAGCTTCCTTGGGATGTCCTTGCTGGGCTGGCCAGTGAGGTGGCAGGGGCAGGGACAGTTGTCACTCTGGAGAAGGGTAGGAGATGTTGGTGCTGGGAAGGACCAAGGTGGCCCAAACCAAGGGAAGCACATCCTGAGTACTTTGTATCTCCACATCAGGCTCATCCATGGGCAAAGTGAGGAGCTGGTACTTTTATTGTGATTGAAATTGTGTAGGAAGAAATAAATCGAAATACTGAAATACCTGCTGGGTCCTAAATGTTGAAAATAAATTTATTGCCTTGTAGCTTTGTTTTTACTCATTGATCCTCAATATCAGCTGGAAAATAGAAAGAGGAGCTCTGCTGGAAATACAGGGGTCTTGACAAAATGAGTTCTAGATTTCTCTTCTGTTTCCTCACCACTCTGTGACCAGGCAGTATCCAACCTCCTGAATCCCTTGTACATGTCTTTTAAGTTGGGCACTAGAGAGCTCCTTTGTCTTCTCTTCTCCAGGTAACTTCTATTCTCCTTCCCTGCTTTTGTGGTTGGATCCCTCTGCCATGAAACCGGGACTTTGTACTTCTTGGAGGCTTTCCCTGAGCCTGGTGCCCAGTGTTTAAGACTTGGTGCTGATCCATGATCTCTGCTCTCCCATTCCCGGCTTTTCCAGCAGCAGCTTCCAGGACAAAGGTGCCTGTTGCTGACTGGGTTGTGTTCGGCCTTAGCTGGCAGCAAAGGTATCCTCTGCTTCCCTAGAGGAGAGAATTTAACTGTTGGTGCTCACACACAGTGTTCCCAGTCCTGTTATTGGAATAAATTAGAGTCTTTCAGGTCTTTCTATTTACAGGTCAAGGATTTTGGGCTGATGGTTCTTGGAGGTGCTTTTCAGTTTTCTCAGTGTTTGCCCTATGAACTTGCAGCCAGAAGTGGATGTGTGACATGGGACTCCTTAAAGCCCAGTACAGGGGTAAAAATGAGGGTGTTACCACACAATAGTCCTGGTGTTCTCTTTCAAGAATCAGGGCGGTGTGTCTGAGCTGTGGCTGCTTTGCTTGGTGCTCAGGGCACGGGGGGATGTAAAAACGAGTATGTGCAGCCCCTCCCTGCCTGGGGATGGGCAGTGTCCCTGGGACCTGCCCGTGGGGAGAGGTGTGTTATTCCCATGTTTCCCAGGTGGTCCCTGGTGCTGTGGGTTGTCACCAGGAGCCGTAACTCAGATGTCAGTCCCTGCGTGTGGCTGATGCCGGGAGAGCACTTGGGATTGTTTCGAAGGGATGGTTTTCTGTGACTGTTTCTTAGGGATGATTTTCAGGCACTGTTTTTCCTGGCCCTTGGCACATCACTGGAATGCCTCTGATCAGCCTGTGTTTGAATTTCGCTGAGCAAGGCTCTGAGCAGAGCTCGGGCACCTCCCTGTGAGGGTGATTCCCGCAGTGCTCCCTGGCTGTCCCGTCCTCCTCCTCCTTCCTGACCCTGCCCTCTCTCATTCCAGGCTGCAAGCACGTGAAGGGCATCCTCCTGTACGGGCCCCCAGGTTGTGGGAAGACGCTGATGGCCAGGCAGATTGGGAAGATGCTGAATGCCAGGGAGCCAAAGGTGGTCAACGGGCCTGAGATCCTCAACAAATACGTGGGCGAGTCGGAGGCCAACATCCGCAAGCTGTTTGCTGATGCCGAGGAGGAGCAGAGGAGGGTAATGCACACACACAGACTGGGGGAGACTGTGCCCGAGGGAGGCTCTGGAATCACCAAGTTCCTGCCTGCATCACAGGCTGAGTCACTGCCTGGCTTGGGACTAGAGCTGTTCCTTGCCAGTCGTGGAATGTTAGTGTTGTACAACAGGGTTGTGAAAACAGGCTCAGTACCTGCAAAGGCAGCTGAGTTCTGGCCAGCATGCACAGTCTCCAAATTCCATGCACACTTACTTGGAAGCAGTACAAGTGCCAGTCCTGCTGTGCTTTGGGTCGTGTGGTGTCACCTGCTCCAAAACCGGGATTGGAAGTTTTTTTCCTGGTTTTAATTTCTCTCTTTTTTTTGGTGGGAGAGGCATAATTCATCTGTTTGGATTTTTGCTCCCAAGTTCAGGTGGCACAAACCATAGGATGAATTTTAGATAAGCTTCCAGGGTGTCAGGTTTTTGAGTTACAGGCAGACTGGTATATTATAGTCCCTGAAGTGCAATTATCAATACATTGTTCATTTTTCTCAGCAGAAAACTAATGGGTGACAGTAATGTCTCAAAACTAGAGAGTTTGAAGCTGGAAGTGGAGATACATATTCTGTTTTTCCAGACTTGTATTTTTACCCATTACTTTAGCTGGCTATCAAAACCCAGTCTTTAGTTTGAAGGTGTAAATGCTTATTTCACATATGCTGGAGTAATTTTTCTCTGTCGTGGATCACTTAATCTTGATAGATTTTCTGGTAAATTAACATGTCAGGCAGGCCACAGTTAAGTAGAGGGGAGTCTTTTCAGAAGTCATTAGCAAAATATCCTTTTAATTTTATTCGCGCTCACAAGTCACAGATTTTGGTGTTGGCTTGAAATGATGTAATTTCTTCTGCAAAAGGCTTATTAGTCAGTCAGTCAGTGAGCTTTGTGTGGTAACCCAGAGCCACGTGAGGGATCTCCTCAGTGGTTGTTGCAGTATCTCGGAGAGCTCTTTCCCTTTGCAATAACACCTGTTAAAATCCCCTGGATATTGGCTGGAGGGGATGGGGCCGATGACAGGCTGGGAGATTAGAAAGGTCTCCGAAAGGTTGGGGCTGTAATGAGCGTGTCTGGGGCACGTTGCCAGGGCCAGCACATTCACCCACTGTTAACATGGGCTGCCCTGGCCACAAAAGATGTTTTACAGGTGGGATTTGAAGGGAAGAAGCTTCAAGACACGGTCACAAAAAGTATCCTGTTCACCTGCCAGCTGCGACTGCCTCACCTCTGGGTGAACCTGGAAACAGCAGTTCTGGGCCTGACTGGCAGGGACTGACTGGGCCCCCTAAAAATACTGAGAGCAAAGCTGCTCTGGCAAGCTGTGTATTTACCAACTTCAGTCCAGCCTGGGGTATTCCCACACTGGTGCAGCCCTCCCTCCTCAGATGGGCCTTGTTCTCCATCTCTCTCAGAGGGTTTCCCCAGCTACTGGGTGCTGGGACCTTTTGTTTTCCAGCTTTGGGCTTGGCTTTGCTTGTCCAGTTCAGTGCTTTTCCTTGAAAGCAGTGCCAGCTGTGAAATCCCAATTTTGGGCAAAGCCCACCAACACTGCTGGTTTGGAGATGGGCAGGGTGGGAAAGGGTGGGATACACCCATGGATCCCACGGGCTGCTAAACCCACGTGGAGTGTGAGTGTTGTTTCTGTGTGGCTGAGCTGGCCGGGAGGTCCCCGCTGTGTCGCGTTGCTCTCGGTGCGAGTGGTGACACTCCTGACACGTCTCTCGCCCCAGCTGGGAGCCAACAGTGGGGTCCACATCATCATCTTCGACGAGATCGACGCCATCTGCAAGCAGAGGGGCAGCATGGCCGGCAGCACCGGGGTGCACGACACGGTGGTGAACCAGCTGCTGTCCAAGATCGACGGCGTGGAGCAGCTCAACAACATCCTGGTCATCGGTAGGACGGTCCTCCCTCTGTGCCGGGGGCTGCTGGAACACCGCTGGTGTTTCCCTCGTTGCAGCTGAGTTAGCAGTGCTGATTTGGGCCTGGCTGGGCTGGTCCAAAGGCAGTGGTTGCTGTTTGAGCAGCAGCAGCAGCAGCAGACTGGAAGGGCTGTGACATCATGTTGCTGCTTTCAGCAATTCCTCCTTTAGCTTTTCATAAGGAGTGTTTCATAGCCTAAGAACACCTGCAGGGACTGATGCACATTGATGTGCTGGCCTGTGGAGGAGTGGGGCTGCTCCAGCTGTGCTGGCTGGTTGTTCTGCTGCAGGAGCCCTGGATTATCCCAGGGACAGGGAGATACAGCCACCAGCACGGGTCTGATCCCTGACTCTCCCTCAGGGCATGACTTTCCCAACACTCCATGGGTGCCTTCTGTCTGTTTTCCTGAGGCTCTTTGAGGTACCTCTGTGGGCTGTACCAGGGTTTGGAGACTCACTTATTCAGCTCAGATAACACTTTTGTTTTTAACTTTGAATTTAGGAATGACCAACAGACCTGACCTGATTGATGAGGCTCTGCTGAGGCCAGGGAGGCTGGAGGTGAAGATGGAGATCGGTAAGGACTCTGCAGATCCAATTCCTAAACTCCATGTACCTACAGTAGGTACAAGTTGCAATCGTAATGGGAACAGCTGGCCAGGATGGCTCAGGTGCTGAACCTCACACAGCTCCCTCCAGGGTATTTTGGACCATTTTGGACTTTCCTACTGGTAAATCTGATCTCAGTCTCTGTCCAACAGAACAGGCAGGTCTGGGTAGGCAGGACCCTGAATCTCTTGAGTGAATGAAAGGAGCCAAGTCATGGCACCAGGTCATTCCTGGGTGGAAGTTGTGGAGCTGTTGAACTGGCAGAGCAGGCAGGAACAGTGTGTGAGCAGCTCTGGGCTTGAGGAAGTGCAGAGCATTCCATTTGCATGAAGTGACAGTGGTGACTTCCACTGCAGGAACTGCAGACTTTATCCAGCACTTGCTCTGGCTTCTGGAATCAGCAGGTCTGGATTTCCAGCAGAACTAAAAGTGGGCCAAGAGCTCTGTTTGCCATTTCATCTGGTGACTGGAAAAGAGCTTTGTCTGACCTTTGTAACTGTACACATCTGCCTCAGGCTGGTGCAGATTAAATTAGGGAATATCTGATGATGTAGGCTTTGTTAAGAAATTAAGCCCAGATCCTCTTAGATTCATGAAAACAAGCCACTGACTTTGCATTTGAGATCAGAGTTTGATCACTGAAGATCGTGGTGAAGTCTAAAGGGGGACTGGCCTTGGGGGCTCAGTGCTGAGGTGACAATTCAGTGCAGAAAGTTTGAGTAGAGAACAGCTGGGACTAATGAAAAGCTCAAAGATCCTGTTTTGCAGTGAAAAACTCAAATTGGCCAAAATCTGTGTTTAAGTTAGAGACTGAAAATGCAGTTTCAGATGTGGAGTTTGGAATAACACCTAAAACATTTCCACCAATCCTGCACAGACACACAGATGTCACAAATCCTGCCTGTGTTCTGAGCTGGGCATTGGTGGTGTAAAAACACTCAAACTGTAGCCAGTGAAAAACCAGAACAGGCAAAGTCATGAGTGTTAGCATGTTTTGCTTCTTTTCAATTGCAGAAAATTAGGTGAAAATGTCCATATAACCCTAAAAGCCCTATGGTGTCATACCAGAGTCTAATACTGTCAGTCTAATACTTACAAACAAGTAAATGCCCAACAGTGACTGTTCTTAGGCAGTGCAGGTGAGATGGTTGTCCTGCAGGTGCAGTACCTGCATCTTTGGTTGACACAAGTGAATTAAATCAGTGAACTCCGGGGACTGAGCCAGGCATCCCCGGAATAAATGGTCAGGTGACAAGGGCTGAACAGTGCTGGGGACTGGGCATGTTTTAAAATGTCTTTTCACATCCCCTCAGCACAAACTAATCAGTGCAAGTATCAGGTCCTTGGAGCAAAGGCTGGGAAGGAAGAATGGAAGGTGAGCTGAGAGCAGCGGGGCTTTGCCAGGATGATGTGCCAGACTGACTGGTTATGATTCCATTTAAGAAAAGGGTTTTCCGTGTCTTCCATTATCCGTGTTTCAGAAGGGACTTGCTCAGGTGCAAACTGGGGAATGATCACTTCAGTTGAAGAAAAGGAACATTTTATAGGAACAATATGGGCCAGGTGAAGAGGGAAATCAAGGCCCTGGATTGTAGGAGAGCAGACTTTCAGTTGATTCAGTAACTAGTGGATGGGACCACCTGGGAAAGGACACTCAGGGATAAAGGAACACAACAGACTTTACAAGAGCCTGTAGTGACAGGGAAGGAGCAGTGACTTGTAATGGACAGAGGGCAGGGATAGATGGGATATTGGAAATGAATCCTTCCCTGTGAGGGTGGGGAGGCCCTGGCACAGTGCCCAGAGAAGCTGTGGTTGCCCCTGGATCCCTGGAAGTGTCCAAGTCCCCAGGTTGGACGGGGCTTGGAGCAACCTGGGCTGGTGGAAGGTGTCCCTGCCCATGGCAGGGGGTGGGACAGGATGGGCTTTAAGGTCCTTCCTTCCAACCCAAACCATCCCATGGTAATTGCAAGGTGGGAGCAGGATGAAGGGATGCCAAGGGACTGGGCACATTGTGTAAGGTGAATTCCTGGTGTGCAAGTCTGAGAGCAATAACTTGGAGGAGCCCTGACCAAAGAGACTAAACATGCATTTTCCCCTCTGGTTTGGGGTCCCACTGGTCAGGTTTGCAGTTGGTGTGACTGAACCTTCTCCAAGGAGAAGCACTGTCAGATCTTGTGACTGTGAGTGTGGATTGCTCATGGTGAGAAGGGGCCTCTGGGGCGACACTGAGGAGAGGGGGAGGGTTTGCAGTGCTGTGCTGAGGTGTTGGTGTGTGCTCTGTTACAATGCCAGGTTTGCCAGACGAGAAGGGCCGGTTCCAGATCCTCCACATCCACACGGTGAGGATGAGGGAGCACCAGCTGCTGGCTGAGGATGTGGACATTGCAGAGCTGGCAGTGGAGACCAAGAACTTCAGTGGTGCTGAGCTGGAAGGTTTGGTTCGAGCTGCTCAGTCCACTGCCATGAACAGACACATCAAGGTCAGTCCTGTCATCTCTCTCTGGGGCAAAAAAAAGGGAAAAGGGTTATGTGTGGAGTCTTGAGTATTCAGTAAAATCAGCTCTTGATCAGTAAAAATCTGCTCAGCCTTGAATGTGAGGAAAGCAAATCACACCCTGATTGAAGTGAGTGAGGAATCATTTGGTGGTTAGACATTTGTATCTCCTGGGAGTGCTCTTTCTACAGGAAAAAGGACTTCTTCTGCTAATTACTGTTGTATAACCATAGTATTTGAAAAGTTATTGTTTCCTGTAGCAAAACCCCACAAATGGGTAATGACATCTGAGTGTGCCTTATTCATGTGGGCACCACCTTTTCCCTGTGCTTTTCTGTGCTTCAGAATGACCTCTTCCCTCTGCTGCTCTGGAGAGGCTCTTGCACAGCTCAGTGGGCTGGAAGGGGGTGGTTTGTAAGGGTGTTTTGGTAAAAACTGAAAGTCCTGAGTTCAGTTTATGGCTTGGACCCAGGAGGGGAGGTGGAAATGAGAACAGTTGTGGGGAGGGACCTGCTGGAGCCTGTGCAGCTCGGTGTGTTCACAAATGACATGTGGAGAGGGGGGAAAGGGAGGGTCCAAACTCAGGGCTGGTTTGTGGGCACAAAGACAAAGGTGAGCTCTGGGGATCTGCAGTGGCATTTGGGGTGGTGTGAGTGCACAGGGTGTCAGTGAGTTCAGGAGTGCTCTGGGAGGGACAGTTCCCACAGGTGGAGGCAGTGATGGGAGCTGACCTGGGGTTACCTGGGTCAAGTTCTTGGAGCTGGGATGGTCTGGGACTCCCAGCTCAGTCCTTGGCAGTGGAAATAGCACATGCAATGTTAGCATTTACTAGGAGAGGTAAGCAGAGCAAAGGTGGGGCTGTGATTATGTCTCAGATAAAATCCCTGGTGTTCCTGGATCTGTGGAGTCCTGGGACACCCACCTTGAAGAGGTTGTGGTGGAACCAGAGCATGGGATGACAATAGGAGGGTTTTCATTGGAAAACTGATTAAACTAGGGTTTGTTAACCTGAAAAAAGTGTGGGGAAGGGTTATGGAAAGTGTGTGAAGTCATGAGTGTGCTGGGTTCAGGGAATGGGAAAGAGTGTTTGCGGTTCCTGCTGCAGGAGCTCGGAACAGCAAAGCAGTTGAGCTTTGTGGGAAGTGTTTCAGCTGGGGGTGGAATCCCTGTCTCCAGGGATGCTGAAATACTGGTCAAATTCAGAGGGGTTCGGGCAAAGTCTTTTATTGCAAGTAAGTGCTCACAGTGATGATCATCCCAGTGCCCACTGAGTTGTGTAATGTTCCCGGCTCCTCTGTTCTCAAGGAACATTTCCCAGCCTTCCCAGTTCCCTCTGAGTGTGGGGGGTCAGTGTGTCCTTAACTGGGAGGGAGCTGATGGCTGTGAAGTGCCTGGGTTCTGTGAATGCAGATGCAAAGCAGTATTGGGTGGTGTTGAAATGTGAGCTGCTGAGGTGGTGAAGGAGGAGGCTGCTCCTGCTCCTGCGGGGGAGTTCCTGCAGGGAAAAGCCCTGGACATCAGTCCCATAGCACCGGGCTCTTGTTCAGAAAAAACCTGCTCAGCAAGGAAAGCAAATCACCCCTTGATTGAAGTGAGGAATCATTTGATGGCTAGACCTTTATATCTCCTGGGAGTGCTCTTTCTACAGGAAAAAGGACTCTTTCTGCTAATTACTGTTGTATAACCATAGTATTTGAAAAGTTATTAATTGTTTCCTGTAGCAAAAAACCACAAACATCAACACTTTCTCATTTTCTTGTGTTCTGTCTCAAAAAAAAAAAAAAATCAGGACATCTGGAGTGATTTTCATCCCTTTGCAGGCAAAACATCTTCCTTAAATAATTAATTTTGCTTGTAGTTGATGCCTTCTCAGTGCTTGAGTTTTGGGTGAGTCTGGGGGCTGTTGTTGTTTTGATACATTCCCTCTTGTGCCAGGATGTCATGTGGGAGGAGGGAAGATGGCCTTGTGCAAATGGAAGAGAGCAGTCCCCTCCTGCAGGTTGGGTTGTGATTGACATCCCAGTGATGCCTGGATTTGTATTCCACATGGGAAGGAGCCATGCTTTGTTTTGCTTTTCAAACACTTTGACATAGTATTTTTGGATAATATTATTTATTCTGAAGATGTTTTCAGCCAAATGATGCACTAAGGTGCTTTATTCTCTCCTGCATGCACTGAAAATTTAAAATATACATCATAGGCCTGACCTAGTTTTCAGAAGCACCCGTGAGAAGCGAGAGACAAATGGAAAATGAAGGGGCATTTGATCAGGGTCTTCTGAATCATTTAAACTCTTCTGATTATCTCTCAAAGTGTGAAAAATTAAAACACAGAACTCATGGAAGGCTGGGGAGGTAAGAGCTCCCCTGGTTTTAAGCGTACAGACAACTTGGGGAAGACGTTAGAAGTGTTTTAAGCACCTTCCCTTCCCTCTGCAAAGCACCAAAGTGATCCCCTGTACCAAAGATCCCTTGGCTGATGTATTTGGCGTCCCGTGGTTGTGCTCGGTGGGGGTTTTTGGGAGCCATTCTCTGGTTGTCGGTGTGTGTTTGGCACAGAGGGTTTGGCCAGGCTGGGTTCTGTGGTGGCTGTTCAGGGGCTGCATTTGCTGCCCTACAAGACAAGCATCATGTCATTATTTTCATCATTCTTCTTTCCTTCCCGTGCCCAAGTGCACTCTGTGTTCTCTGGGTCCTCCTGGCCAGAGGAGGGGCTGAGACACATCTTGGAGGGTTGGAGGTGGCTCTGCCTTCCAAGGAAGCCCCTGGAAATCCCAAGTGTTCACTTCCTGAACAATCAGATCGTGAAGGGCTGTTACACTCCCGGGGGAGGAGGAGGTGTTACAAGATTCAGGGAACTTCCTTTTTTCCAAGGAGTCCTGTGGAAAAGGTGAGGTGCAGTGGGTACGTCCTGGGGAGATTCCAATAGGACACACAAGGAAAGTTTTTCAGGAGGAGAACGATCAGCCTTTGGAATGATTTCCGCTGGGAAGTGGTGGATTCTCCAGCACTGGAGACTTTGGAGATTTAGCTGTGCCATCTTGTCTTGGCTGTGCTTCTGCCAAGATGATCCTTGAGGTCCTTTCTGGCCTGGGATTCTGTGGATGAATCCATGTAAATCCTGAGTGCTGGCCAAAGCCCTTCACAGTCATGGCTCCAGTGACTCCCCAGCTGGAATCCCTCCCTGGGTTTTAGTGGAGCATTCCTGCTGATGTGCTTCAAGGGAAAACTCAAAGTTTGAGGGCATTCAACCCTGCCCTGACACACAGCATTATTACAGGACCCAAACAAAGCAGAATTAAGGCCAAGGATTGCCACAGCGGGGAAATGATTATCAGTGTCAAACCCTGAAGGATTCTCCAAAGTCAGTTACTGCTCAGCTGGTTGATAATTCCCTATTCTTTTAACAGGACAATGGAGTATCCAGTTTTCTGCTTCTAAAACCTTCCCAGGAAAGTAAGAACAGAGTAAACCAGGGCATGGCCCCTCCTGCTGGGAACCCCAGTGCCCAACAGTTACCTGCTGACTCTGTGGGGCTGGATGTGGCTCTGTGAGCTGAGCTCTGCTCCAGTGCTGTCCAGCACAGGCCCTGTCAGAGGCATTTTTCTTACAGCTGCAGGGCTGGGTCTGTACAGGGAGGGTGATGAGGGCTCAGTGCCTTTTCTTGCCTTTTTAGGCCAGCAATAAAGTGGAAGTGGACATGGAGAAGGCCGAGAGCCTCCGTGTGACCAGGGGAGACTTCTTTGCATCCCTGGAGAACGACATCAAACCGGTGAGTGAGCACTGTGTGACCCCTGGGACAGCCCCCCAGGGCAGCTCATGGTGGGAGGGAGCAGATTCCTGCTGGGATCACACAGGCAGTGGTGTCCCAGGGCTGACAGTGCCCCATGGGGAGCCTCTGCAGCTCTGTTTGTGCCTGTTGCTGTTGGAGAGTCGTGAAAAATAAAAGAGCAGGTAAAGAACAATTCAGGACTTCTTCTCCTTGCCATGTGTACTCTCTCCCCTTTAGGCCTCTCTCAGTTCCTGGGTGGCAGCTTTAATATGGGCTGCAGGAAGAGGTTTAAGCCTCATTTTTGAGAATTGTCTTCACACAGTGTGAAGAAAGAACCCACTGGCAACTTGTAGTGGCTAGAGTTGGTTGTGAGGGCGTGTGAAAAGCTGTTTCTAAACGTGCCTGATCTGCACCCATGTCCAGCTGGAATGCTGTGAATCACCAGTGGGTCTGACTGTCTCACTTCAGCACCTTCCAGGGCCTTGGCCCTGGACATTTTGGTGATGCTTGATTGTTTTGTGGTTTTTCGGATGCGATGCAGCACTTTTTGGTAAAAGAAATGTTCCTTCTTTTACCCAGGCATTTGGAACCAACCAGGAAGACTATGCCAGCTACATCATGAACGGGATCATCAAGTGGGGGGACCCAGTGACGCGGGTGTTGGACGATGGGGAGCTGCTGGTCCAGCAGACGAAGAACAGCGACCGCACGCCCCTGGTCAGCGTGCTCCTGGAAGGTACAGCCAGGGACAGATCCTTGGAAAAACCCCAGGGGACTCCTCAAACTGCTCCTGCCACCTGCCCGCCCGGGCGCTGGCCCCATCCTGCACCTGGATGTGTGGGAAGCACGTGGAGGGAGAAGTGGAACTGGGCTCTTGCAATTTGCTTGGGTGCAATTGCTTCCCATGTTCAAACTGGCTGCTCAGCTGGAGGGAATTTGGGTCAGAAGTTGGACTTGATCTCAGAGGTCTTTTCCAACCTGGTTGATTTTGGGATTCTGTGTGAAATCCTATGATTGGAACAAGGGAGAAGAAATGTACCCAGTTAATAACCAAAACATACCAGTTAATACCAAAACATACCAGTTAATACCAAAACATACCAGTTAATACCCAAAATGTACCAGTTAATAATCAAAAGGTGTACAGTTAATAACGAACATGTTACAGTTAATAACCAAAATGCACCAGTTAATAACCAAAATGTACCAGTTACTAACCAAAACGCACCAGTTAATAACCAAAATGTACCAATTAATAACCAAAATGTACCAGTTAATAATGAATATGTTACAGTTAATACCAAAATGTACCAGTTAATACCCAAAATGTACCAGTTAATAACCAAAAGGTACACAGTTAATACCCAAAATATACCCAATTAATAACCAAAATGTTCCAGTTAATACCAAAACGTACCAGTTAATAACCAAAATGTACCACTTAATACCCAAAATGTACCAGTTAATAACCAAAAGGTACACAGTTAATGATGAACATGTTACAGTTAATACCAAAATGCACCAGTTAATAACCAAAATGCACCAGTTAATAACCAAAACGCACCAGTTAATAACCAAAAGGTACACAGTTAATAACGAACATGTTACAGTTAATACCAAAATGTACGAGTTAATAACCAAAATATAACAGTTAATACCGAAACGTACCAGTTAATAACCAAAATGTACGATTTAATTACCAAAATGCACCAGTTAATACAAAAATGTACACAGTTAATACCCAAAATGTAACAGTTAATACCAAAATGTTACAGTTAATAACCAAAATGTACCAGTTAATTTCAAAATGTACCAGTTAATAATCAAAACGTACCAGTTAATACCCAAAATGTACCAGTTAATAACTAAAATGTACCAGTTAATAACCTGCACGTGGCTGTTTTGCAGTGGAGGTGTCTCTGGCTGAGTCAGTTGTCTAAATTCCCTTTGAAGTCACTGGAGGGCTCCTCAGTGTAATTAGCTGAGTTCCAACAGCCACCCTGAGGTGTCTCTGTCAGCCAGAGGTGCATTTCCCTTTATCCAGACTGTTCCTGACTATGCAGAGTTTCCAGGTACTGGAAACTGGTTCCAGTATCTGCATTACAGGTGTTGCAGTAGAATTTGGTGTTTAGCTCTTCCCTCTTTATTTTCCTGGAGTCCAGAAAGGTGGATGACCACTGTTGCTTGCTGGTCTGTACCTTTGGAATTAACCCTGAGTAGACCCCCTGGATGATTCTGTGTGTCTGTGACCAGCACGTGCCCTGTGTGCAATTCCTTCTTCCCCAAATTAATCTGTGTTGGTGGGTGCACGGATTCAGATGTCTTTGGTCTCTGAGTTATCCTGGTGTGAGTTCAGGCCAAAACCCAATTATTGTCACTATTCCCCTGCTGTTCCTGCTGCTGATTTGTTTGCCACAGTACCAGCAGAAAGCATGTTTAGAAGGGACATAAACACAGTCCAAGAAGCTTCTCCAAAACTCAAGCTCACTGATTTTGGTGCAGTGGCCAGTCCTACAAAATATGTAATGTCCTCTTTTGGTTTCATGGCAAATCAGTCTGCATATGCTCAAATAGTTCTGTTAATTGCCATCATCTGGAGGGTTGGATTGGACTGGGTTGGATTGGATTGGATTGGATTGGATTGCCCCAGGAGTCTGTGTGCTCCTTCTGCAAGTGGAAGGAAAGGTCATTTCAAACTGCAGATACCTCTGAATGGGATTAAAACATGCTCTAAGTGTGATCCACACTGAGCATTGCCAGAGCTGCTTTCTCCCTTGTTTATTCATTGCCTGTGCTTTGTCTCAGGTCCCCCCCACAGTGGGAAAACTGCTCTAGCAGCAAAAATAGCTGAAGAATCCAACTTCCCCTTTATCAAGATCTGTTCTCCAGATAAGATGATTGGGTTTTCTGAAACAGCCAAGTGCCAGGCCATGAAGAAGGTAAGTCCAGGTCCTGCTCTCTGCCTGATCACAGCCCAATTCCAGGTTCTCTCAGGGAGGGAAAGGTGAATCGCCCTTGGGATGGTGTTTCCTGCCCTCTCTGGGTCCAAAATTCCTGTGCATGTGTTTATTTATGAAGTTGAATGAATCGTAGAATTGTAGAATGGTTTGGGTTGGAAGGGCCCTTAAAGCTCCCCCAGTCCCACCCCTGCCACGGGCAGGGACACCTTCCACCAGCCCAGGTTGCTCCAAGCCCCGTCCAACCTGGCCTTGGGCACTTGCAGGGATCCAGGGGCAGCCACAGCTTCTCTGGGCAACCTGTGCCAGGGTCTCCCCACCCTCACAGGGAGGAATTTCTTCCCAGTATCCCATGTAAATCTACCCTGCTACAACTTAAAGCCATTCCCCTTTGGTCCTATCACTCCAGGCCCTTGCAATAATATTTTTGTGGCCCTGAGTGACTCAGGGAATGTTTCAGTCTCTGTCCCAGCTGGGTCTGGTGTGTGACTGTGGCTGGCAGTGGAGCAGAACAGAGCTGGGATGAGCAGCTCTGGGGCTCTGTCTGTGAAGGCAGGAGCAGCTTAGGGTGCACTTGGAGAGAATAGCTCCTGCCTGAATGAGACTGGGAACAGCCTGTAGCTAAACAAGAGTTTTAACAACTTGGGGAATGGGGGAATGTGAACAAGTTGAACGTTTTCATTTACTGAACCAGACCAGCACTTACTCTTCAGGTTGAGTGACACTGAATGAAGCCTGTGAGTGGAATGTAACTCAGATCAGTTTGATGCAGGGCTGTAGAGTTTCTAAGGGGGGGAAAGTGCTTAAGAGAAGCAATGTGCTCATAGCTGGGGACCTAGTTAGTGACTTAGATTCCAAAAGGAGCCTTTTGGATTTCACTGGAGTCGGGGTTTGCTGGAGGCTGGGCTGCAGCACCACTGCTGCCCTTAGTGCTGCCTCCTGCTGCCATCCAAAGCTGGGCAGGACACTGCTGCTTCAGGAAGGGGATGTGCAGTCTCAGTCCATACCCAAGCTGGTCCCTGCAGAGTGACCAACATGCAGCCTAAGGAGAAAAGCTCCATAATTGTGTTACAATTGAGGGGGACCTGTGTCTGTATTATATTATCAGTGTTGCCCTGGCTCCAACAAAGAGTAATGGTGCTGGTTTGTCCCTTGCTTACAATGAACCTCAGAGCAGCTGCTTTCTGCAGAGGGTGGGGGTAAATGAACAAACCAGCTCTGAGTCTGGGGAGCTGGCAGTATTTCATTGAATGCAGGCAGAGCCTGCTCTCTGGGTACTTACCTTTTCCATTCTCAGTTTATTCCTCTCAGTGCTGCTGTGTTCACTGAAGCCACATGAGCAGGTCTGGCCGTGGCTGTTGTAGTTGTGTTGCTGAGGTTTAACACGGAGACATTTTGCTGGTTTCAGATCTTTGATGATGCCTACAAGTCCCAGCTCAGCTGCGTGGTCGTGGACGACATCGAGCGCCTTCTGGGTGAGTCAGGGAGGGAGAGCCGTGCTGGCTGCTGCAGGAGTGCTGACATGTTTGCCACACTGAAACACTGCAAACTGGAGATGGGCTGGAACCATTTCCTTTGGGAGCACTGGGCTGGTTTTGATGCAGTGAAGTGGCTTAAATGTGCTTCGGCTCGTGGGCATTAAGGTGCATTTTTCCTTTCAGATTATGTCCCCATTGGACCTCGGTTCTCCAATCTGGTCTTGCAAGCCCTGCTTGTGCTGCTGAAGAAGGCCCCCCCTCAGGTAAGGCAGAGTGAGGTGCCCTGTTCCTGTAGGAACTGGGACAGGGGGAGCTTTGTGTGTGCTGGGAGCTGCTGTGCTGCCAGTGGTATTAGTGCCTTTGTCTCTGAGTCGGTCACGTTAATCCCAGCCTGCTGCTCTTCATCCACTTGGACGTTTCTGGGATAACCACAAAGGATTCAACTTGAAATATCTAATTACTGAGGGCTGAATCTTCTGCAGTCAGCCCTAAAAATACTGACTAAGGAAACCCATTTAAGCTTCACCTTGTAAAGCTGAAACATTCCAGCTGCCTGTTCTCTGAGGAGCTGCTTGGGCCAGACCAAGCTCTGGCTCAGCCATGTGCTCCCTCCCTATTTATAAATCCATTTCTCTGTAATTTGTGATTGTGGTTGCCAGGGATGTTATTTGACCTTAGCTTGAAATGGTCAGGTGTTAATTACAGTGACTGGGGAGGTGCCTCTCCTGCTGATCCTGTCTGCACTTCGTGGCTCGATGAGACTCAAGAACATCCCAAGTGCTGAGGGTTCTGCAGCTCACCCTGAACGAGACAGGCAGGCAGGGCCTCCTCTCTTGTTTGCCATTTCTCTGGTGTTCACTGGATCTCTGCTCTGTGTGTGTGAGAATCTGCATGAATAAATAACATCATAACAGGAACACCTTGAAAGTCGGTGTCAGGAAAAAGCAGCGCAGCTCAGCCTGGGTGAAGTCAGATTTCTGTCATGTTTAATATCCTGGCACAGCAACCTGCGTGTGAGTGTTGTTTTCATTAGAGAGATTGGTGAAAAGAGCTTTCAAATACAGGACTTTGAACTCAATTGTAATGCCACAGGCCCTGAGTTCCCTGTGTGACTGTCAGCCTGCGAGAACAAAGATTTTCCCAGTGAGCTTTCTAGGCCACGTGAAGTCTGTGACATAACAGAACCCAAGTTTTATCACGTGGTTGGAACAGAGCAGCTGCCTGTGTGCAACAGCACAGCCATTTCTGATCCCGGAGTCTCATGGAATCATTGACCTATTCCTGGGTGATCCACAGTGCCAGGATGTGATTGTTCCCATAAATCAGTAGGGAAAACAGGACTTGATTTGGTTCAGGTTTTTGAAGGAATTTAAAATACTAAATTGTCCATTTGACCATGCTGAGTGTGTGTTGCTGCTGGGCTGCTCTTTGGTTGGCACCTGGGGCTCCCAGGGGCAGGACACGGGGCTGGAGCTCACAGATACCTGCCAAGTTTGTGCATGTTGCAGAGGTTTGTTCTCAGCGGGGTTTGAAGTGCCCTGGGGGCTGGGAGACTCTGGCTTGACAGCCCATATTGTGGTGACTTAAACCATAAATTGTTGGAGGGCAGGGAGTGAGGTTGCTGAGGAAATGTCACGGGTTGATTGATCATGTGGGGGCTTTGGGTTTTTTTTTCCCGAAGTATCCAGAACTGGCTCTGTGGGAATCAGGGCCCGGGTGAGCTGGGCCCTTTGGGCTGCCCCAGTTCTGCAGTCCCAGGGTGTGTTTGCTGGAAGTTCCCTGGGATAGCCATGGCATGTGGGAGTCTTTTGCACTGGAATAATCAAAACTGTGTATAAGAGGTAGAGTTGTGCAGGAAAAGGCCTTTTCTGCCGTGACTGTTTCCTGTGAAGGAGGTTGCATTTGGACATGGAGAGTCTTGGGGGATTTGAGCTCAAGTGAGGAACTCATGAAGGGGATAACCCCAAGGGTTAATCAACACCCCCAAGTCCCCTTTGAGATGGTGAGTTCCCTTGGGGAGCAGTTTATTTGGAAGGAATGGCTGTTTCAGGGGTTTGCTGTAATTTGAGGGGCAGGTAAAAACTTGAAATGCATGGGCAGCATCACTGGTTCCAACCTGCTTCGTGAGCTCAAACCACCACGCATTTCTGTGGGACTGGGATCACGGTTTAGGATCATTCCCTGTGAAAATGGAGTGTCCTGGGACATGCCAGGCACGTCCCTGTGCCGTGAGAAATCCGTGGCAGGTGCTGGGGAGACAATACCTGCTTCCCTATTGCTGTCAGTGGAGTCTTCAGTGTTTCTGGATTTCAGAGATTCCTGGAATGGTTTGGGTGGGAAGGGACCTTAAAGCCCATCCAGTGCCACCCCCTGCCATGGACAGGGACACCTTCCACCAGCCCAGGTTGCTCCAAGCTCCGTCCAACCTGGCCTGGAACACTTCCAGGGATCCAGGGGCAGCCACAGCTTCTCTGGGCAACCTGTGCCAGGGCCTCCCCACTCTCATAGCCAAGAATTCCTTCCCAATATCCCCTCTAACCCTGCCCTCCGGCAGTTTGAAGCCATTCCCCCTTGTCCTGCCCCTCCAGGCCCTTGTCCAAAGTCCCTCTCCAGCTCTCAGGTGGGTTGGAAAAGCCTGGACCCAGGAAGGAAGCAGTGGGAGCCCCAAAGGAGCGGGTGGGAGCGGCTGCAGCTGCTCCATCGCTGTGGCCCAGATTAGGAATTCACTGGGGTGTCACAGCACTTGATGTGCAAACAGCTCCCTGCAATCACTGTGTGGAAGACAAGCATTTCTGGGCTGAAATGTTATTAATTATGCATCGAGGTGTGCATCTCTGTTGAATTGGTGTATGAGAGCTGCCTCCCAGGCTCCCTTCTTCCTGGTGAGGCTGGAGTATTGGAACATGGTGTGGGAAGGGCAGACACTTGAAGGTTCTGGTTTTCTTTTGAGACTAAACACTTTAGACTCTAAATAAACTGGAAACCTCTCTGAGCTTGCTTTAAATTCCCAGTCACAGCTCCTGCTTGTGGTTCCACTCAGCAGTATTAAATAGTGGTATCTGTTACTGCTGGTTCAAGGGGACTGAAAACCATTGCATTTTGTTTAGCATCTTTTTTTAAACCAATTAAAAATCTTTTCTAAACTGGCTTGAAGGGAAGAAAATAAACCATGTTCTCTTGGGCCTTTAATTCAATGAAGTTCCCCTGTGTTGTGCAGGGGAAGGGACTGGGGGGATGGAAAGGCTGAAAAGGGCTGTCTCAGCAGGGAGCCAGGCGGGAGAAAAGCACTTCCCTGAGAACTGAGCAGAGGCAGCTCCCGGGGCCGGGGCTGCTTCATCTACATGAGAGTCACACAGGGCCTGGAGACGCTCCCCAGCCCCACAGAGCGTTCACATGTGCTTCCCTGCTGCTTCCCAACAATTGGATCCCAGGGGCAGGACCAGCAGCATCCCCGTGGAGCGGGATGTGCACAGTCTGGCAAGGGCTAGGGAATGTCTGCCGGAGTGGGGTGCTCTCGGAGTGGGACCCACTCACTTCTGGGGCTGCCCTGCCACTGCTCCTGAGCCCCCAACCCCTTCCTTCAAAGGGAGACCTGCTTCTGGGGATGCCCTTCCACTGCTCCCAGCCCCTTTCCTTGCTGGGACACCGGAGGCTTTTGTTGATTTATGAAGGTAAAGGGGGAGGGGGGAATAATCTCCCAGTTTGATCTAATCCCAGATGCATCCCTGATTCCACTTCCCTTGGTGTGAATTGGAAGCAACTCCAGTCAGCAGTGATGTTCCCTTTGTACTCGTAAACCTGGGGAATGGTGTTTTCCCCCTTCCATGTGAGGAATTGCTGAGACACCAAACCCAAGGAGGAAGGTGCTCACTTGTCCTGAGCACACTCAGACAGAGTCACTCCTGTCACCGGTGCCTGGTCCCAGCCCAGCTCGGGCTCCCTCACTGCCCTTCCCTGGGGCTGCCTGGGTTTGGTGAAATTCAGTAACTGGAGACTCCACTGCTTGGAGCAGAGCCTGTGTAAGCCTCACGTTCTGGTTTCCCTGGGGCAGTCACTGATGGGTACCATTAGTGCTGTGGTGGAGGAATCCATCCCCTGGGGCTGGCAAATGCAGTGGGTTAATCTTTGAGTCCCACAATTCTCAGCATGACAATATCCTTTAGTCAGGTGCATTCCCTGTAGCAGAGGGCTGAAATCTGGGATTATCCCACTTCTAGGAGGCTGTGGGGCAGGACACACAGATCTCTACAATCCCCCTGTCAGCGCAGAGGGATCTTGGGCTCCCAATTTGGGGCACTTGGCCTAAAAACAGATTCATCCTGTCCAGGCCTGAGTGCTGTGCCTGTGTCTGATCTCTGCCGGTGTAAGGACTGGGCTAGAACTGCCCTGCTCATGAGTCTGACACCAAACAAGCTGTTGAAAAGCCAAGTTTCCCTCCTTGGTAGTTACTCTCATGCTGTGCCTGATTTTTGGAAGTTCAGCTTGGATACTGATTTTCTGTGGGCTGAGCACACGGCACATCACCTTCACTGTGGCTGCTGTAGAAGTTAAGGGTCACAGATGGGAATATTTCTGAAAATGGGAACACTTCAGTGGTTCATCTCCCAGGAGCCAGAGGCCTGGAGCAGGCTCTGCTCCGGGGTGCTGAACAATGGGATGAGAGGCAACGGGCCCAGGGAGGGTGTGGAGTCTCCTCACTGGAGATATTCCAGAACCATCTGGACACAATCCTGTGCCAAGTGCTGTGGGATGGCCCTGCTGGAGCAGGGAGGTTGGACCCACTGTCGCCCCTTCCAGCCTGACCCATCCTGTGATCCTGTAGCCAGAACAAATCCCAGGATGTCCCGTGATGTGTTGTCACTGCAGAGGAGCTGGGGGAGAGCAGCTTTTCCAGTTTGGCTTTGGGCAAACCTTGCCGACCTGGGAGTTTGCACTTGTTTGCTGAGCAAGTTGCCTGAAAGTCTGAAGAGCACAAGGAACTGCTGCCCCTTCAGTCCATCAGCTGGGTGTGGAGCTGAGGCTGAGGGGGTCACAATGGCTGGTCTGCAGTGGGTCGGGTTCAAAGGCAGTGAGTTGAAGGCACGGCTTCTTCTGAGGAAAGCAGGGAAAAATCAGCGTCTTGTGAGTTCTCTTATGAGGAGC
Organism: Oxyruncus cristatus; assembly: GCA_013399855.1. NCBI lineage: Eukaryota > Metazoa > Chordata > Aves > Passeriformes > Cotingidae > Oxyruncus > Oxyruncus cristatus. Next base: position 216,108 of record VXAY01004504.1, read on the forward strand.
TTTCAACCACGGCAGCAGTTCAGGGACCTGGGAATGGATCCTGACGGAGTTAACGAAGAATTGCTGCTGGATCTGCCCTCTGTGAACTTGTCCTGTTGCTTTTGAACCTTGTTAAGCTTTTATTCCTTGTGCTGCGCTTGCCTGAGTCCAGCTGAGCTGTGTGGTGGGAGCAGACACCCTTCAGTTCAGTTTGTCTGATGTTTGGTGATTCCAGCTCGTGCTCCCTGGCTTTTATTTTGCAGAGCTGCAGTTCTCCCTCTCATCCCCTCTAAACCATCAATGATTTTATAGACCTCTCTATTTACCCCATCAATTTACCAAGGATTTATTCAGGGAAGTTATTCCATATTTCTGACCACCCCCAGTGCTTCTCCCTGATTTCTCCAACTACATAGAATCCTGTCCCTCCATCCCTTGTCCAAAGTCCCTCTCCAGCTCTCCTGGAGCCCCTTTAGGCCCTGAAAGGGGCTCTCAGGTCTCCCTGGAGCTTCTCTTCTCCAAGGGAACACCCCCAGCTCTGAAATGACGGATTTGAAGTTCTGTTTGAAACAGAAAGGGCTGCACAGCGTCACAGGAGCTCCCTGGGGTCACACCGCACAATGAGCACCGTTTTACCCTTTTCCCACCCTGGAACTGTCTGAGTGGTCTCGTTCTGAGTGAGCTGGTGCTCTCACAGAATTCCCACAATGGCCCATTCCAGTGGTTTTCCTCGATGACAATGAGGCATTTAGAGCCATTTTTGTGTGTGCAGGAATTGCCTGCTGACCCGATTTTGGGGTTCACCTGACTCAGTGGGGCTGGCAGGGGTTTGGTCTGCCAGGACTGAGCTGGCTGGGTAGGAAATGTTTGCTCTGTGACTGTAGGGTGTGGGCAGCTTCTCTGGGAGGAGAAATGTGTCATCTGGGCTCCATTGAGAAGGAATGCTGGGAGTGAGACCAGTCATGGACACCTGAAGGGACAGTAGGTAAAACTCCCCTCACTGGTGACATTCCTGTGCTGCTCGTGTCCTTCCCTGGTGAGACCTTTTAGTCTCTCCTGAAGCCCCAAACTAGACTCATTTTTGTAATCAGACACAGAGTCCATCATGTAGGAGCTGCTGGGGTAGGATCCCTCAGGCAATGACTCTGGAGTTGTTGTCCCTTTGATTGATGCCTGGTCTGCTGTGCCAGGCACTGCACACATGCTGGGAGCTATATTTGGGGAACAGACACTGCTCTGGTGCAGTTGAGCAGTTATTTTTCCCCCTAAAATGCTCATAGTTCATGGCAAACTGTTGTTAGCACAACCCCTTCCCCAAACTGTTCTGGCGTTGGAGTTTCTAACAGTAATAAACAATTTTTTATGAGAATTGCTAGAACTGGGGAAGCAGATGGGTCTGGGTGCTGCAGCACTTGCAGGAGGAGTCGCTGCGTGTTTTGGAGGCCTCAGTCCTTCTCTGGAGTGTGTCCTTAGCTTCCTTTGGTGCTGAGCATCCCTTACTCATCCTGGTCTAAAAGGGCTTTAGCTGAAAATCTCTAGTGGAAGGTGTCCCTGTCCACGGCAGGGGTTGGGACTGGATGGGCTTTCAGTCCCTTCCAACCCAAACCAGTCTGGGATTCTCTGAAAATGGGCACCTGATGGGGCTTCCTGAGTTCCTGTGGAGGTGAGGATCCAATTCCACTCATTTTCTCTCCACTGTGTGTGTTGGCTTTTCATCTTTACCTGCCACATCTTCCTGAATTGCTCAGATTTGGCTCAAATTCCGTAATATATTTTGGTGGCTGGCTGGACAGTGACCATCAAAAAGGAAACAAACACTGAGCAGTTGTGAAGCTGTGGCCATGCAGGCTGGTGGAAGCAGCAGGCTGTGGAATGGTGCATAAATCCATGGAATGGCTGTACTGCTGCTTCCTGAGGACACTGTGCCTTCCCAAGGTGACCTGCAGACAGTTTTGGACCCTCAGACCTATTTTTGTGTGTTGTGTGCTGCCAGCAGCTGAGTTTTGTCAACTCATAATGCATTCCATGCTCCCACTGCACTTCTAGACTGACATTCCATCATTAGTTCAGGAATTGGCTGCTTTTCCCTGTTTTTTGGAGGATTTCCCCTTCTGAAGAGGTGGCTGAGCTGGTGCTGTGGTGCCTCCTGAGCTGCAACAGGGATTCTCCCAGGAGGGGCAGCACACTGTCCCCAGCAGTGTCCCCTCTGTGTCACACTTGTGACCTGGGACATGCCCTGGTTCCACCTCCAGGAGTTCCTTCCTTCTGCTCTCTGGGGCTGAAATCAAACTGGGAGTGACCAGCTGAGCTCATTCCCAGCTCTGGACCTTTCCCAGTGTCCAACACCTGGAGCAGGAGCAAAATCTGTCCAGTGAACGCAGCAGCCCTTGGGGAAAAGCAGACACTGTGAGATGCATTGTCTGTGTCAGAGGTGTGTTGGGTTTAAATGGGTTTTCATCCTCTGCCAAAGGAGTGCAAAGCACTTACAGGGGTAATTCTGGGAATATCTTTTAGGTTATTGTTTTGTTTTTATAGTGATGAACAGAGTTTTGTGTCATGAAGTTGAAATATAGAACCATAGAATCATAAAATATCCTGAGTTGGGGGGGGACCCCCAAGGATCATCAAGGCCAACTCCAGGACACCCCAACAATCCTCCCCTGTCCCTCAGAGCATTGTCCAAACCCTCCTGGAGCTCTGGCAGCCTTGGGGCCGTGCCCACTGCCCTGGGGAGCCTGGTCAGTGCCAACCACTCTCTAGTCTGGCACTGGAACCTTCCCTGTGTCCCTGAGCACCAGCCAAACTGCTGAACAGCAAAAGAGGAGGATCCATGGCCAGCCAGGCCCCTCCCAGCCCTTGGGCTCCCTGGTTACCGAGATGGAAAAGGGACTGATCCCATCTGATGATCCCAGCAGCTCCTTCCATCAGCCAGTATCGATCAGTGTCTGACCCCTGTGTGGGGAAATTCAAATTGCACTGGAAAGACCTCTGCAAGAGCAGTGAACAGCAGTGGATTTGTACTGGCAGCTGACGTTTTCCACTCATTGCTCATTATTTATAAACCCTGCTATTGCTCAGGCTGACTTAGGGTTGGTGTGTCAACAGTGGATTAGGGCCTGGGGGCTGCCAGGATGGGACTGTCCCGTACATCCCACTGCAGTGGGAACTCAGGGACTCACAGCAGCCTCTGCTCCAAAGCCTGAGCTGGAAATCCATTGGAACTGTCTGTGCAGGGACAGAGAATTCCCCATACCCACAGGTTTCTACAGACAGGCTGTTCCCCTGAGAAGTCATTTGTAGTTCAGCTTTTGGGAGTGGGAGTTTGCTCAGGCTTTTAAATTTAATGAGGATCCAGCTATTTATAATGCTGGATTCAGAAGGAGCAGTGAGGTGGCAAAGCTGTGAGTGGGGGGGGGGCTTCTCTGCACCCACATTTTTGGACCCCGTTGGTGCCATTACTCCGAGATCTGATCCTGGCCCTGCGTGGTTGGTATTGGCTCCTTCAAGTACTGACAGATTTAATCCTATTAATTTTATTTGAAGTGGGTTTTTTAACGGCCATTTTAGCATCTGTAGTTGGCTGAAGCTCCCCCAGGCTGGTTGCCCTCCTGTTCCTCCTTCCCTGACCCTTGTTCCCTGGACAGGGCCGGAAGCTCCTGATCATCGGCACCACGAGCCGCAAGGACGTCCTGCAGGAGATGGAAATGCTGAATGCCTTCAGCACCACCATCCACGTGCCCAACATTGCAACAGGGGAGCAGCTCATGGAGGCCTTGGAGGTGAGGAACAGTTCGAGGGTAACAAACAAGCTCGACATTTGCTGGAAATGGGGGATCTTGGCTCGGTAACATTGTCCTGCTCGACGTTATGTCACAACAGCAGCTCCAAGGCTCCTCCAAGTGACTTTCTCATGCATTAAATTAAGGCACAGTTAGAGAACAGTAGGTCTGGGGGAAAGGTTTGTGGTGTGGGTTGAAAGAGTCCGAGGGCATGGAAGTGGGTAATGGATATAATTGGGACACTTACGCTGAATGTTCTCAAAGGGTCTGAGCTCCCAGAGCTGGAACAGCATCCCCTGAGGGTGTTTGGTGCTGAGGAGGTTATCTGTTCCTCAGAAATTCCTGCCCTTAGTGGCTCCTTATTCTGTGCCATAGTGGGAATTTGGTGAATGCCGAGGGTTGTTCAAATAAACTGAACAGGCAGATGTTTCCTGCCAGCTGGCAAACTTGTCCCACTGACAGTGTCACCGGAGCCTGAGGGACACAGAGGCTCCTGCAACAGGTTTGGAAACTTCCTGTGGCTTGAACCACTGTGTCCTTGTAGTCTCTGATCTGGAGAAAACCTGGAATGCAGCGTAAAAGCACAGCACCAACTATTGGATATGGGATGTTATGGAAGGAACCATTATGGAATAAAAGAGTCTCAGTGTTTTGCCTTGTCTAGGGATATTGCAGCAAACTTTCCTTCTAAGCCTCCCGTTCCCTTTCTCCGGAGGTAGGTACCGTTTTTCCTGTTGTTAGGCTCCTGTTGCTGACTTCTTTCTGAATTCTTTCCCCCCAGCTCCTGGGTAACTTCAAAGACAAGGAGCGCAGCACTATTGCACAGAATGTCAAAGGGAAGCCTGTCTGGATCGGGATCAAGAAGCTGCTGATGCTGATAGAAATGTCATTACAGGTAGGAATGTTTTGGGGTGGGCAGGACTGGAGTCTTAGAGGGGTCCTGGAGGTTCCCCCTTCTCTGCAGACTCCTCTTCAGTTGTGCTGGGAGCCTTTGCACTGCTTTAATTGGGAAAAGAGCTGCAGCAAGGAGACGTTTTCAGAACAAAGGAAGCACCGGGTCTTGGTCCTCAGAGATCTTTAAATCCCCCCAGTGCCCATGGGCTGTTCAGAGCTGCACTTCAGAGCAGAGCATCTGCTGCAGGAGGGGTTGGATTAACTCACCTTTCATGGAATTTCTGCTCTCCACCCAGCAGATAGCAATCACCTGGGGTTTTTTTTTAAGAAGGTGCCTGTGCAGGTGTATGTGCTCTTTCCCTGAAGAAGATAAATCTGTCAGGCTGTTCAGCTGCTCTTCTCTTTATTTTCCACTTCCAGCACTTTAAAGAAAATAATTGCAGAGGGTAGAAATATGCAGCTCTGAGCCCTCCCCCACACGTCCCCTGCCTGGAGCCAGCCAGCACTCGGTGCTCGTGCTGACACAGGGTGAGGTGCAGCCCTAATCCCCCCCTGACATCCCCGTGCCCCCCCTGCTCACATCAAATGGATTTAGTGCAGCTGAGTGAACTGTCCTCAGATCTGCCTCGCAGAGGCAGAGCAGGAGGGAAGAGGCATGTGGTTCCCAGCAGACAAGTCGTGTCCCCCTCTGTTCGCTGCTCCCAATTCTGTTAAAACTTGCTCGGCGCTGAGGATCTGCTCTGACTGGATGTCACCTCAGGGAATAAAGTCATTTATCTAGATTACTTTTTCCTCTTCTTCCTTGGCTTTTAATTCCACACCTACAGGCAAGTCAGTAAGTCATTGCTCACGTGCATTAGCTGTGTTTGAGGGGTGCTGGCCTTCAGGGGCTGCCGGGCTCTGCCACAGCCCTGTCCCCTCAGCCCTCACAATGGAGCCCTTCTTCTGCCACAGGACATGTTCTTGTGCTGATCTACCCTGAAGTGCTGGTTGTTTTCAAAGCTGAAAGGGAAGGTTCTGTAAATCACGGGCAGTTGTGGACTGGGAGGTGGGTGGGAATGCTGCCCCCAGCCCCGCTCCCAGCCTGGCCCCGTGGCTGCAATCTCTGCTCTGCTCTGCTCTGCTCTGCTGAGGTGGCCTTTGCTTGAGTCCTGAGGGCACTTCAGGTACCACAGTATCAGAAGGATATAAAGGCATTAGAGACTGTCCAAAGGAGGTTCACAGGATGGTGAAGGATCTGGAGGGGCCATACAAGGAGTGTCTGAGGTCACTTGGCTTGTTAAGGTGGAAGAGACTGAGGTCAGACCTCACTGGGATCTGCAGCTCCTCCCGAGGGGTCTGGAGGAGCAACTCCAATCTCTGCTCTGGGTGAGCAGGGACAGGAGCCAGCGAATGGCTGGAGCTGTGTCGGGGAGGGTCAGGTTGGATCTCAGGGAAAGGTTCTTCCCCCAGAGGGTGGTTGGCACTGACCAGGCTCCCCAGGGCAGTGGGCACGGCCCCAAGGCTGCCAAAGCTCAGGGAGCGGTTGCACCACCCGCTGAGGGACAGGGGGGGATTGTTGGGGTGTCTGTGCAGGGCCAGGGCTTGGACTGGCTGGTCCTTGGGGGTCCCTCCCAGCTCAGGATATTCTGTGACTCTGTGACCTGTGTTGTGCTGCCCTGGGCTCTGCAGGTGAACTGACCTGGTGCATTAATTTTTTAACCAGACCAGTGTTTTGTGAGTGAGTCCATGACCAGCCAGGCTGGCAGAAGGCAGACAGAGCTGTGGCTCTGCCCTTTCTGACACACTCCCATGAATTGCTGCCCACAGAGCCACTGATGGTCCCCTTTGCTGCTGTAGGGGAGGGTTGGCAGGAAGGTGGTTTGTGCTGTTACACCCAGTTCAGGTGGTTGTGTAATAGCAGAGGCAACAGCATATGGGAGCTAAATATGAGCAAGTTCTGCTCCCAAAGGTCTGAGGTGTTTCCATGACTCCATCTGCTGAACTGCTATAAATACAGGAGAGCAGCTCTCACTGCACACACAGCACTGGGTCTGAGTGCACTGGAATGCACAGGGAGCTCTGATCTGCCTGCATGTTACAGAGGGCACAGTTGCACCGGGCCAGGACTGGTTCCTTCTTTCACTGAGCTGGAGCACAGCTTTTTAGAAAGAAATTTGAATCTGAAATCTCTTAAAAATTCCAGCTGATGGATGAGATTTCTCAGAATTCAGCTGATTAGATGCGGTGGCGAATGAATGCTTTGTAAAAAATGTGCATGTAGTGTCTTTCCCTGAATTTAACAGTGAGTTTTGTTTTGTTGGAGCAGTGAACCCACCCTGTACTCTCTGTATGGGTTTCCTAAGCTGGTCAATGACTTCCAGACTGTTTCAGACTAAAGTCACACTGAACCAGACCCTCAATATCAAAATCCTTTCGTGGGGTACCTGCACTGCCCTGGTGCCTTGGGTGGTACGTTTATGAGCTGTGTAACCCCCCACTTTTTGGCAGCTTCATTTCCCTCAGACTCTGTTTATTGCTGTTCCTGCCCTTCTTTAATGTCCAGCTGCTCGTGTTTAGTGTCACATATTTGGCCACCCTGTGTACACTGATGATGTTCTTTTCTAAATGGGGGCCTTTGATCCACGGATACTCACATGAATACATGTGAATCCAGAGGAGGTTAGTTTGGAGTGACCCTGGCTGCAGCACAGGGCCCCTCACAGTACTCTGGGTGCTTTCACCCTGCCCTGGGTGCTGCTGGACACCTTCTCTTTCCAGATCTGCTTCCTCCTGCCTGTTGGTTGCTCTTGGACTTTGCTGGCAGCACTCCCAAACCCAAGGGCTCTCTCCTCCTTGGAGCAGGAACCTGGATGAGCCAGGCACTGTTCCAGAAAGCCCCTTTTGGCACCTCCAGGGTTTCCTGATTTGGTAACTTCTGTTTAGCATAAATAAAACTTAATCAGCATAAATAAAACTTAATCTAAGCTGTTTGCCTTTAATGTATCTTAACTGAGATGGGAGCTTGTTTTGAAAGCTCATCCTGTAATATTGCCTAATTTACTTTAAAGTAAATGCTCTACCTGGATGTGCTGAAAGTCTGGAGTTTATGGCAGGTTTTCAGGAGCACTGCACTCCCAGCAGGAATGTCTCATCTTAGTGCAGGATCTCCTTCCCTGGACTGAAGGTTAACAAAGTTCCTTCAGTTCCTTTGTTTCCTGAGGGCTCCTGGGCATGTTCTGGGGGTGCTGCATTGCCCAGGAAGGAGCATCCATGTCTTTTCCCCTGTCTGAGCCCACCCACCTTAGCAGCAGCATTTCCCCTTTTACAGGGCACCAGAGGGTCTGTCCAAGAGTCTGGAACCTGCTTCCTCTGCACTTCACTCACTCCTTCCCAGGCAGATCAGCCTCTGGGGTTTGTGCCTGCATTTTTAATAAGCCATTTGGTCAAGTTGGAGTCTTTGTGGCCTTTCAGCCGCCTGCTCTAGTCTTTTGGACAAGGTGCTGTTCCTCCCCAGGAGTCAGTGCAGGTTATGGACACACTGTCTTGCCATGGCCACATCAGCATCTTCAGTGTGGGAAGCAGAACACTGGCCTTGGCAAGTCTGAATTTCAGCTGGTGGCTTTAGCATGGGTTTTCTGAGGATGAAGAGATTTGTTTGTGTAGAACTGTGCTGGATCATGGTGGGTTTTGAACAGAACATGCTGAGTGTTGTAGGGTGGATTGAACCTGTGAATGCCCCAGAGAAAGGGGACATCCAGGTAACCAGTGCTCAGGGTGTGTGTCCCAGCTGCCTCCAGCCTTTCTAATGGAATCACAGAATCACTGAGCTTGGAAAAGCCCTCTGAGATCATCGAGTCCAGCTGTTCCCCCAGCACTGCCAAGGCCACCACTGACCCATGTCCCCAAGGGCCACATCCACACCTAGAAATGGGGGCACTGGTGTAGTGACAGGTGAGCTTGCCCTTGTAGCCTGGTGTCAGCTGGGAGAGATTGTGGAGAAGATTTAGGCCAGAGGGACACTGCAGACACCCTCTGTGGTCACCAGCTGTGTGGTGCCACAGTCCCCGCAGTCCCTGGGAATTCCACACTCCAAGCACTGTGTTAGGTGGGGGGTGGCCTTTCATCTCTGCCAGGACCTGACCATCAGCAACATTCCTTTGCATGTTAAACCCAACTGAGTAACTCAGAGAGCCTCAGCAAGTTCCTTTAAATCTTCTTGTTTCAGTGAATTTATTTTCTGATCTAAAAGTAGCTCAGCAGTTGGCACTGAGGTCCTGGCCTTGCTGACACATCTCACAGCAATGGGAAGTTTTACATTTTCAGGCTTTTCTTAGCACAAAGCAGAAGTTCTCCCTGGCTCTGTCCCCTGCCTGCATCTCTGGGGACACTGATCTTGGGTTAGGATTTATTTTCTCCTGAGCTGTTTCTGAAGAGGTTTGTGTTGCCCTCCATTGCAGCAGTCAGGGGTTTAAATGTTTTAGTAGAGACTTGCCTGTTTATTGCCAAGTGGGTGACAGAGCTGGGAGTCTCACAACCAGTCAGCTTCCTAGACCCATGTGCTGGATGTTTCCAGAATGAATCCCCTGTATTGTCCCAGTGTGTTGAAGATCCAGGATGTCAGTGCAGGTTGCAGAGGGGACATAGGTTGGAGTTTCTAGGACACAGGAACTGTTACAATACAACACAAAGATTCTGAGAACCAACAGCCTCTGATTTCCAAATGGTTACAGTCCTCACTCAGTGTATTTTGGTGCAAATCTAGGGAAGACTTCCCTGGAGTCCTTCCATGAGAGGACCAACCATCCCGTGCACCAGCACAAAGGACTGAGGCAGTAACACGTTGTGTCTCCTGCTGGCAGCCTGGGTGTCTCCTTAGCAGCCCTTCCTCCCACCTCCCTGTTCCTGTCTTGGTCCCTGTGCTTGGGCAGAGACAGGACTGGAAAAGGTTCTTCCCCAGAGGGTGGTTGGCACTGACCAGGCTCCCCAGGGCAGTGGGCACGGCCCCAAGGCTGCCAGAGCTCCAGGAGGGTTTGGACAATGCTCTGAGGGACAGGGGGGGTTTTGGGGGTGTCTGTGCAGGGCCTGGGGTTGGACTGGCTGGTCCTTGGGGGTCCCTCCCAGCTCAGGATACTCCATAGTTCTGTGATTTCCTCGTGGGCTACCTGGAGGACTGCAGGGCACTAATGGGACCTGTTTGTTTGGTGTTTAGATGGATCCTGAGTATCGGGTGAAAAAGTTCTTGGCTCTCCTGAGAGAAGAAGGAACGTAAGTACTTTCAGTTTAAAGCATTGTTTAAAATTTTCTTTTCTGCTCAGAAATGGGCATCTCTGAGGGGAACCTGCAGTGGTGGGGTATCTGCTCTCATTGGTGGCCCCTCTGTTTTCAGAGCTGTGTCAGATCAGTTCTTACAGCGCTTTGGAAGGGGGGGAGGTGTGAAAAAGCTGAGAACTTGCACGTCTGAATTCTCTGCTTGTCTTAATTCAGCCTTGATTTAAAGTTTCCATCAGATACTGGGCCACAATTAACTGAAGTAAATCAGAAGAGGTTCTGCTCGAGTTAAAATCCAGCTGTTTGTCTGAAATCTGGGACTTTGATTTCTCGTGTCTCCTGTCTGAGAGAAGGATGTCCTACTCTTTCCCCGTAGGTGCCACAGGGAGTAGTTGAGCCCAGTGGGACAGTGGCATCTCCTAGAGAATGACTTTCTAATACATGTAGGGCAGTGCCTGTGCTGGGGCAGCTCACACCACTGTCTATCCTGGCTACATGTGAGTGGGTTCCAGTGTGTGCTTGATGCTTTATACATGTGCATGATGCTTTCCTGATGGATTTGGCTTCTTTTGCAAGAGTCCCTACCCTAGACTGAAGTTGGACCAAGTGCAAGATCAACAGCTGGAAAAGCGACCAAGCTGGAGAAAATACACTGGGATCTTTACTCTTCTGTGCTCAACACACTGGACAAAGTGAAATGCCCCCGATTTCCCAGAGCCCTGTGTGGAATCTGCATGTTTAGTGCAATACAGTATCTTTATTCTTTGTCTTTAATATTCTGATGTCACGTGGAAGTGTCTCCTAGAACACTGTGCTTCTGTCTCTGTGCAGCCAGGCTGCATCCTTTGATTTGAGCATGGGGGAATGTCCTGGGAGTTTGAAGCCAATGCTCACTTGTGTCCAGCATTCCTGCAGTGGGAAAGAGATCCTGATTCCTAATAAACCTGCCAGTCTGGTGAAGGGACACTGAAGCACTGCTCTGTCATATCCTGGTCAGGTGAAGGCTTTCTTGTGGTGTCATCCCATCCCTCACTGAACTCTGAGCCAGACCCACACCCCACAGACGGTGCCCACAGCAGTCCAGCTCCAGGACTGCCTGGATGCTGCACGTGCTTTATTTATATCCAGGTATTTTGGGGCCCCTTGAGACACTGCCAGTGGCACTGGAGACTGGAAGAGGGCAGGGAAGTGTTGATCAGAGTAGAGGAAATTTCCAAATCCAGTATTTAAGGCATCAAAAGCTTGTTAATTCAACAGCAGTTTTGGAGATGCTGGTTCCAGCCTCCAGCTCTTCCCAAGTTCATGTAGGTGGCAGCTTTGGTGTTCTCCAGCCTCACATCCCATTTCCATGCCATGCTACCAAAGGTTGAAATTCCTCCTTGGACACAGAGAGGAAGCCAAGCTCTGCAGGTGCACGAGATGTGCATTGCCATGTTTTTGCACTGAAATAAAGGAATGTATCAAACTTCGCTCCATGGTCCTTCCCAACAGTCATCGGGGAGATGCTGCCAGTGGCTGCATGAGGCTCCCCCTGGTTCTGGGGCTCCACTCCTCCAATAATGTTCATGGAACATACCTCAGTGTGGTGGGGCATGAAATCAAAGCCATTTATCAGATATTAGTCAGTGTAGCTTCCTAAACTTGACCAGAGCCGCTGTCAGGGGTTGCAGTGGTACCAGAGGGGTGTCCAGGGAAGGAGATGCTCCACGTCCTTCCAGGCCCAAGGTGCAGGTACTGTTGTCCTCAGTGTGTGCTCACAGCAGTGGGGGTGTTCCAGCCACCCTGCTCTGTTCTCTGGCAGTGCTGTTGTGTTGTGATGCCCTTGTGAGTCCCAGTGCTGGTTATTCCCTCTCATTTTGTGTATTATCGTGTGGATTTATTTGTCCCTCCCTCCCCTCTGCCAGTCCGGGTGACAGCAGCACACAGTAACTTATATTTCAGAGTAAATGCTGTAAACCTTATAATGTCTTTGTCCAGAACTATATTGATGAATAAATATCTGGTTTAATTGCACATTCAATGGATTCAATAAAAAGCACAACTCCTTGTGATGCCCTGGGTGCCATCTGTGTCTGGTGCTGGTCGAGCTGAGGCGTGTGAGGGGCAGAGCTGTTCCCGGGTGCTGCTGGCCAGGGGTGCTCAGGGGGTGCCTAAAAGTGAATTTACCCCCAACCTGTACAGTTTGATGCCCTGTGGTCTCAAAGGAATTGGCTGAGAGGTCTCTGGTCTATCCCATTCTGGGCCCTGCAACTGAGGAGCCCCCATGGATGTCCCTGTGTGTGTGTGTGTGTATGAGGTGGGTGTGTCACACTTGGAGAAGTTTCTGTTGGAAAACCAGGGTGAGCTGCTGGGTGTGACATCCCACCTATTCCAACCCATTCCAGGATCTGCATCCGAGCTGTTTCCTGCAGGTGGCACAAGGGAAGGGCTCTTGGAGCACCTCCCCACCACCGGCATGTTCTCTGGGGCTCTGCCTGGCAGAGTGGCCTTAAAGATGTAAGATATAAACAGTATTGCTTTCGACAGTGAGGGCCAAGTTCTTCATTCCCTTCTTAACCCCTTTCATCCTGAACCTTCCAGCAACGTCTCTGAAATGGAGTTGTTTAACCGTGGACAGATTATTTCCGTGTGCTGGGATGAGTTTGGGAGGATGGTGTAGGGTGGAGGGAGGCTTGGGCAGGTGGGCAGACACAGAGAGCCCCAACCCCAGAGCTGTGAGGGCCAGAACCCTCCCTGGGCCTGGCTTTGTGGTTCTGTGGCGTGTCAGGACGTGTGTGGTGGGGGGTGACGGGTGGCATTGCTGGTGCTGTGGGGCAGAGACACCGCAGTGGGCACTGTCTGTGCACATGGCCCAGGCAGCTGGGATGGCTTTGTGTGCAGAAAAGAGCACGGAGGGATTCTGTAGTTGCTTTTACCCTGCAGACAGGTGTATTTGAGGCCAGTGCTGTGGAAAACCACGTGCACTTAAAAGCATCGTTAACATGGGGGAGACGCTGCAGAAACACCCACAAGTTATTCCTGGACAGGAGAAGATGTTTTTATGTTTTTATGTGAGGAAATTTGGATCTTGGTCTGTCCAAACCACTGTAAGGTGATTCAGTGACAGCCTAAGGGTACATGGGGGAGTGTATGAAGTCTTAAAACCTGTTTTAATCCATTAAGACTAATTTAATCTTCTGGCTCTTTGCAACTCCCTGACAGGAGGGGGGAGCCGGGGGGGGGTCGGGCTCTGCTCCCAGGGAACAGGGACAGGAGGAGAGGGAACGGCCTCAGGCTGTGCCAGGGGAGGGGCAGGTTGGATATTGGGGAAATTTCTTCCTGGAAAGGGTTGTCCAGCCCTGGCACAGCTGCCCAGGGCAGTGGTGGAGTCCCCATCCCTGGAGGGATTTAAAGGACATGTGGATGTGGCACTTGAGGACATGGTCAGTGGTGGCCTTGGCAGTGCTGGGAGAACATCTGGACTTGATCTTAAAGGTCTCTTCCAACCCCAGTGATTTGAAGGTTTTGTGCTGTGTTGTGCACACAGTTCATGGCTCTTCCTAAACCAAAAGCTTAGCAATCAGCTGTAAAATCTCCTTCACTGGCTGCATTTTGCCATCATTGTCTTGCATTCATACCCCTGCCCATGGTGGGGTGTAAGAACTAGATGGTCTTTAAGGTCCCTTCCAACCCCAGCCACTCTGTGATTCCGTAATTCCATGACTGTCCCTGCCCATAAGCAGCTGGATAACGACCCACCACTGCAGCAGGACCTGAAGGACCCAAACCACACAAGCTGGCAAGTGCATATTTTTGATTTTTTTTACCGTCTCTTTAATGGTGTACCACAAAAAAAATGCAAGTTGAAATATATTTTTCTCCAAATATATATATTTATATAATATATAATCTTAGTTAACTCAAGTATATACATTGTATAATAAATAATGCTTATAAAAAGAGAAATTTTCTGAATATAAAATAAAAAAAAATCGACCTCTACAACTTTATACAAAACTTTGGATACAGCAGATTGATGGAAAAAGATCTTCCATTCAGTGCTAGAATACCTGGCTACAGTAAAATAATTACAAGGCAATAAATGTTCTATTTAATATTAAATACCTTTTCTTGATTAAAAAAACAAACAAAAAGGGGATTTTGTTTAAAGTCAGGTACTGGGAGTCTTTCCAGACATGGAATTTAATATATACTTTAAATAGATGCATATCAGAGGACGGCCTGGCTCTGGGTGGGGGGAAGGTTTTTGAGCTCTCTGTGATTTTATTTTTTGGAAGTGGAGGCTCCTCTGGCCCTGTGAGTCCAGGAGCTCCTCACAGTCTGCCCAGGAAGGACCTGGAGTTTTGCTCTGGTTGCCCCCACACAGGTGTGAGGGCTGGGCCCTCTCTGTGCCCCCTTTATTGCTCTTTGTGCTGCTCCTTCCCCCGGAGAAAGGAGGGAGTGGAGCAGCAGCCCCGGCTGGGATGGGCTCTCCCTGTGGGATCACTGCTGTGTGAGCAGTGCCTCTGAACAGGGCTGGTGGTCCTGGAGCCCAGTGGGACAGAGGGACTCTGGGGTTTTGATTTCAGTTCCCCCCTGAAAAGGTAAGCCCAGAGTGAGGGCAGGGGGCCTGGGGGACAGTGGTGGGACAAACCCTGGTTCTTCTGCGCTGAGGTGGGGCCCAAATCCCTGCTGATGGTTTGGAGCCTCTGTGCTTGGTGGGGACTTCAGGGACAGCTGCTGGTAGCTCAGCAAACCCTGTGGGAAGGGGAGGGTCTGCCTGGGGTTGTGCTGTGGGATACAGGTCTCCCTTCCCTGCCTCCCTCACCTCTCTCCTGCTGGATGCAGTGGTTGGATCACTGTGTCTGATGGGCAGGGCTGGGACAGACATTCCCTCTCTCCATGGCCTGTGTCTCCCCAGAACCGGTGACGTTCAGAGCTGGAGCAGCAGCTCACCTGGCAGGTGACCTGTCCCCAGAGGCACCCCTGAGCTCCCTCTGGGATATGTCATGTCAGGGAACGCTTAGTCAGCAGGGGCTGGGTGGATCCCAGATCCTTGAGATCCCCTCCCAGGCTCTGGGGCGGTGCTGTGTCCCCTGGGAGAGGTGCCAGCAGTGCCCCGTGCCCTGCCCTCGCCCTGGGCCATGTGCTGGAGGATCAGCTCTGGGCTCTGCCTTCCTGCCATCCTGCCCAGGGGACTGTAGGAGATGTGGGGAGCAGAGAGAGCAGAGGGCAGAGGAAAGGAGAGACCACCCGTGCTCGGACAGGTTTGGTTCTCCAGCATCATCTCCTTGGAGCAGGCAGGAGGGAGCTGGGCTGGTGTGAGGATTTGCCTCCTTTCCTCTCCTCCACCACATCTGCCAAGCCCAGGACAGCCCTGGCAGCAGCTGGGGAGCTGTGTCTGCTCAGCTTTCACTGTGTAAAACCCATTTCCACCTGCCCCCTGTACCGGTGTCTGCACAGGCAGGACCTCTGGCCTAGGACAGCGCTCAGGGTGTGCTGTGGCAGCCCTGCCTGCTGTGGCCAGGCCTGGTTTGGGCTCCCCCGTCCCTGCCTGTCCCCAGGGAGCAGCAGTCACAGATCCAACGAGCTGCAGCACCAGGCCAGCCCTAACCTGGGTGAGGGGCTGGAGCCACCAGCAGTTCTGTGCCGTCCTCTGCAGCGTGAGCCCACGGGGGCCGGGCCCTGGGCCCTGCTCTGGGGCTCCCTGCACGAGCACACACCTCCCTGGGCCTACTTGCAGGTGTGGACGTCGTAGACCCGGGTGCACTCCTGGCAGCTGACGTAGCAGCACCAGTGGAAGATACAGTGACACTTCTCCTTCCGTTTCTCAGTCCTCGTGTTGTGCCCGCGGCCGCAGCACAGCAGGTCGCAGCCATCGATCCCGTGGGAAGTGACGTTGCAGATCCTGTCCCGGGTCCCGAAGGAGCCCGTCTCGGGGTTGGGCTCGCAAAAGTTCGGGGAGTTCTCGTAGTAGACCAGGTCCCGCTCCGTGGGCGGCTTGAAAAGCGCGTACTTGGCCCTGAGAGTTTCCACCCAGCCCCGGGATTCCCGGTGCTTCTCCACCACCATCTCCGAGGCGCTGTCGTATTTATCCTTCAGGAAGTCCCCGATGGCCCGGAAATCGGGCTGGGCCCACCAGCAGGTCTTCACCTCACAGCTCCCCGACAGCCCGTGGCACTTGCACTTGAGGTGCATGTGGTCCAGGATGGTCTGGGGGGGGAGAGAACAAGGATCAGCAGCAGGGTTTGCTTTCCATCCCCTTTGCCACCTGGGCTTAAATGGCTGCTCTGAGCTCGGTCTGGGAAGTGTGGGCTGGTTGGGAATGAGTTTTGGTGGCCAGAAACGTCTCCAGACAGGCGTCACACTAGAAAAGCAAGAGGTGGGCAGCTGCTCTAATCATCCACACAATCTAATTTAGTCTAATCTAATCCCAAGGTCTGGTCCTTTCACTGGGGTCCCCCCTGCCCTGTGTGTGCACAGTCAGAGCCCACAGAAGCGGGGTTTGGATGGTGTCTCTGATCCCCGTGGATGGAGACTGATCCCTTGTCCTCTCTTTGCTGATGACCCTTCCTTTACGGCCCAAGTCTGACAGTTTGCACTAGGACATAATGAAATTGTGAATCTGTGGACATTAATCTCTTTCCCAGAAACCTCTATGTGGAGCAAAATAATCCCTGATTTCTGCTAAAATGACTGGAGTTTGGTGGAGTTTTTTGTGCCAGAAGCTGTCAGCCTTCTACCCTTCCACCTCTGCCTGCTGTGCTGTGGAAAAGCCATATCAGTGTTTGCTTCAAGCACTTTTGGAAAGGTCTGACTGAGTTTGCAAATGACCCTGACCAGGCAGGGCTCAGGTACCTGCTGACAGCAGGAATAGAATGGAATAGAATAGAAATAGAAGTAATAGACTAGACTAGAATAGAATATTTGAGTTGGAAGGGACTGACAACCATCACCTACTCCAGGGAATCGCTGGGACAATGTTATAAAAGGGAACATGTAGGAAGGAGAAGCTTGGGAGGAAAATCCTCTTGGTCTACTGCTGACCTGGGGTCTCTCCTGGCTGAGTTGTGTTTATACTTGTGACCTCGGAAGGTGTTCTCAGGTTGCCCAGAGGAGCTGTGACTGCCCCTGGATCCCTGGAAGTGTCCAAGGCCAGGGGCTTGGATGGGACTTGGAGCACCCTGGGCTGGTGGAAGGTGATTCTGCCCATAGCAGGGGGTGGCACTGGGTGGTCTTTAAGGTCCCTTCCCACCCAAACCATTCCATGATTCTGTGTGTGCTGCAAGCAAGGCATGTTTGGATGGAGCAGAAACCTGTTTGGAGAGAGTGGAAATGCTGGACCCTGGGAAACAACTTCAGGAATCCTCAGCCTGGGAATTACGTCAGGAGAAGCCCCCCCGGGCCCTCCCTGCAGACACGGACCCCCCTGCCCGCACTCACCGTCCTCCCGGCCTCGTTGTTGTGCCTGTTCATGGCCGAGCGCGCGTCCGGACGGTTCTCCCGGGCGTCCGCGAACTCCCGGGACACCAACACCCCGAAATCGGCGTCCTCGCTGCACCCCCCCCACTTCCAGCCGTCCCCGGGGGGCCCCTTGTGGTGCGAGTCGCAGCCGCAGATGGTGGAGGTGCCCTCGGCGCAGGAGCGGGTGACGGCGAAGGCCACGCCGGCCGAGGCGATGGCGTGCACGAAGGCCGACTCGCGGGTGGCTGCCAACACACACGGGCGGGGGGTCACCAGGCAGCCTTTCCCTTCCCAGCCTCCCTCAGCAGCTTCTAAACCCCGCTGGAAAGCCAGAGGTTATTCTGTGGGGGTTTTAAGGAGTGTTTTCCAGAGCGGGTGCTGCCGGAATCGCCCTTGCAGGAGGAGGAGGAGGAGGAGGAGGAGGGAGAGGAGTGGGACTCCAGGTTTGGGGTTCTCCCAAATACAGCTGGTGCAGGATTTGATCCGGCACAGGGGCCAAGGGGTGAACAGAACACCAGTAGGAGCTCAGGGGCCTCAGAAGAGAGTTACTGAAACCCAGGGAGGGGCTCC
The DNA here is from genome assembly GCA_013399855.1 of Oxyruncus cristatus. NCBI lineage: Eukaryota > Metazoa > Chordata > Aves > Passeriformes > Cotingidae > Oxyruncus > Oxyruncus cristatus. The sequence continues at coordinate 234,023 of VXAY01004504.1, forward strand.
AAGCCAGGGGTTATTCCAAGGGGAGATGACGAAGCTCACTGGCATTGAGAAAGGTTTAACATCATTCGGGACAGACTGTGGCAGCACAAAGCCCAAGAGCTGGTCATTCCTGTTAAATGTGTAAACACAATTTTTAATGTTTGTAAACACAAACAACATGTGACTTGTCCTTTAGTGGAGATAAATAGATAATAAATAATAAAATAATAATAATAAATAAAAAATAAACCCCAACTTCAAGATGCCCTTGAAGTTGCTCACTAGTTACTGAGCAATCCTGGAGGAAATAAGAGTCACAAAATATGCTGGGTTGGAAGGGACCCAGCATATTTTGTGACTCTTGGAGTCATGGAGGTCATGGAGTCCAACTCCTGGCCCTGCACAGGATCCTCAGGTTTGATAACGGGACTTTCAGGAAGCAGGTGAACCTCAAGGTGCTCTGTAACCATTGCCAGGCTCCAGAGACACGGTTGCAGTGAATGAATTTTGGCCCAAAGGAGCAAAGCTGGAGAAAACCCTGAAAGGTGCTGAAAGCTGCAGAAAGGGTGAAGAAAATTGTCCAGGATTCCTGGGTGGATGGGGGCTGGGAATGGGAGTGTGGGGGGATCCCTGTGCTAAGGGAGAGGGAATTTTCCAGCAGGACAGAGAGACCTGGGCAGGTGGTGGGGACAAACCAGAAAATCCACATGAAGAGTAAGAAGGTGCAGTGGGTTTGCTCAGCTGGAGCATCCCAGTCCATCCCCTCTGCCACCTGTGGCCGTGGCAGGGTGACCTTCAAGCCATCCCCTTCCCTGGACATTCCGTGGGGCCCTGACCTGGACTTGGGACAGCAGCAGTGACAGAGCCCCCCAGGGATGTCCCCAGCAGTTTGTGTGGCCTGGGTGGCATTTTCCTGCTGTGGGTTCTGTGAATTTAATGTCCTGGGTTGGGGAGTCCTGACCTCTAAGTGGACAAAACACAGTCAAAGTGAAAGGGTATTTCCTGCATTTTCCTGCATTATCTTGGTGAGTTAACCCTCCAGGAGGTTGTTGGAGAAGCTGTGACATGCTCTGAACTGAGCTGGTCCTTTCACTGGTGCTGTCTGATGGCTCTTCTCCTGCTTTGAAACCAGGACTTGGAGAACTTGGATTTTTTAACCCAGATTAAAGCCCAGCCAAGTTACATCCCTTGTTCCTGTGCTCACATTGACTTTCACCTTCAAGTATCTTTAATGGCCCCTGAGTTTACTCCATGGTTCTTGCAGAGAGCAAAACTGCCTTTTTCCTGTGCTCAAAGAGCCATTTTTGTTAAATCTTCCCATAAAATGTTGTCTGTGACAGTCCCCAGCCTGGGGTGATTCCTCTCTCCAGGAGGGTGACCAGGAGCCAACTCTCCCTCAGCTGAGGGCTGACTGGGGCTGGAGGAGAGCATGGCCCTCCACAGCCCAGGGCACTCAGAGGTGTCTCCTGTTTCAGGGCACAGCCTGGCAAGTCCCCCGTGGCTGTCCCTGCTCAGCACAAGTCCTCGGACGTCTGCAGTTCCTGCAGTGGTGAACTGGCTGTTCACTCATAGGGTGTTCTTAAACCTTTCTGGTTGTTTTGGTTGGGTATTTTTTAAATTTTCTCTATTTTTCCTGAAGCAGTGTTGTGCTCCTTCTACTCAAAACAAGAGTTTGACTGTTGGCCTCAGTGGCTGCACTAACCCGGGCTCTCCCAGGCACAGTCAGAGTCTCAGTCTCACCTGGGGTGCCATTTGGCTCAGAGCCTCGTTGTGCCACGCTCTGCACACCCACAGCTCCCCAGGGAGTGACCCTGGGGTGCTTCACCCCACCCTGTAAGGATGGAGACTCCAGGTCTCTCAACCCAGAGCGGATGTTGGAGTCAATCCAACCTCGCTCCGCACATGCAGGAGGCAGGGAGGAGCTGGAGGCCGTTTTTCAGGGGCTGCTGTGCCTGGGCCAGGGGCAGGAGGGTTCCAGTGCCTCTGGGTGGGGTGTGACCGGGTGATCAGGACAGTCAGTGGATGTGGGACAAAGCCACAAATTCCAGAGCAGGAGCCGTGGACAGCCATGGACCATCCCCTCAGCTGTCCCCTGCACCTCTCCCCTGCAGCAGCTCTCTCTCTCCAGCTTCAGTCTCTCTGTGGAGGTGGATCAGGCTTCCAAAAACCAGGCACCCAAGCTGGGCTGATTGCCACCCATGCAGGCACTGGGAGGAGATGCCTGTGGGTTGTTCCAGCTGTGGAAACCACAGCTCTGCTCTGCTGCAGCCAAATGGGGTCCCACACCAGGGCTGTTCAGTCCTGTCTGGGCTGGTAGGACCCTGCTGTGGGTTTCACTTTGAGTTCAAACTCTTCCCTCCTTGCCCTTCCCACCTCCAGTGTGCCAGTGGGGATCCACCTCCCAAGGTTTTCCTTGGGTACCTTTGACCAGCTGCTTATACAGGGACCACTGGGAGCCGTGGGCCACCAGCTGAAGATCCCTGCACCAACTGGGGTGTTTCAGCTCCCCAGACAACGGCTCTTTGGGTGGCCTGTGATCCGAAGCACATCAGATTAGAGGAGCCAGGGAGCCCTTCTGGCCCGAGCCTGGGGACAGGGAGGGGACACGAGCTGCTCTCCTGGCTGATGTGCCTTCGCGTTCCATCCAGAGGGTGTGGATGGGCACAAGGAGGGTCATGGGAAGGAGGGTCACCGCAGATTTTGTACGTCTGGGAGGGGAGCGGGGACGGTGGGACGGAGCTGAGGCGGGACTGCCACGGCCCCCGAGCTGCACCGCTCCCGCAGCTCCCGCGCACCCCCGATTCCCCGGCACCCCCGTGTCTCCCCGCGATGCCGGGGTGTGGGGGGGAGAGCGAGCTGCAGACACAAACCCCTCGCCTTGAAATCCTCGCCCGGGTCTGGGCGAGAAGCCGGGAGAATTTCCCAGAGACGAGATGCGGGAGCGGCGTTCCCAGAACCAGGGGAGGGGCTGGCGAGGGAGGATTAGAGCCGCCTTGACAGTGCACCACCGCGCCTGTGTCCCGGCCGGGCCGTTACCTGCTGGGACACTCAATTTGCCATTGTTCCCGCCGTGTCACACTGTATTACCCGCATAATGCGGAATGTTTCCGCCGGCCAGCGTACCCACGGCACAGAGCACTGGCATTCCCCAGGAGCACCTCGTAGCAACGGGGCAATGTTCCCCTGTCCTGCCGTCACCCTCCAATCCCGCCGGCCCGGCTGGGAAATCCCTATTGATGGCGCTCCCCGGCCCCCCGCCCCCGGCTCAGAATGGCCCAAAGGGCGTGTGAATGCGGCAGCGATTTGAAACGACTGCGGCGCTCGGATGGTATCGCTCGCCCTGCCTCACAGTAGGGGAGGAAGCTTAGCTCTTTCTCATCGGTATAAGCTTATTTTTCTCTCTCCCTCTCTCCTTTCCCTCCCCCTCCCTTTAAGCTGCTGAGTTTATATCAAGACGGCCCCTGATCCCACACACCCCTGTTTAGATGCAAATGACTGCGAGTGTCATGGCTGAGAAAAGCCACGGGTTATCTTGGTGCGGGTCCGGCGCCTTTTCACAGCTCGTGGCGGGGGCTTAGCCGAGCACAAGGACCCCCGAAGGCAGCGGGCCCAGCTGCCTCCCCCGCAGCCGCCCCGCTCCCGCAGCCCCGAGCGGCCCCGGGGAGGGTCTTGCCGGAGGAGCGGTGGCATCTTCCCGGAGAAGGAGAGCGAGGAGGCAGCGGCCGAGCGGATCCCGGGCCCTCGGGACGGGGGGACATGTGTGAGCCCGCACGGGCTCCCGCGGATCGCTCCGGCAGATCCCGCCCTGCTGCGGCTCCCACACCTCTGCCCCCCCGCCCTTCCTCCCCGGGACTTGCTCTCCAGGTGCTTGTGGGGCCTTCCTGCCTCCTGCCCTCACAACCAGCTCGTTCTGGGCACCAGCTTTGACCAAAACCACGGCGTTTATCGCTACCCCAGAGAATGGCCATTCCCTACCCTCCCAGAGCAGGGTCACCTGGCTGCTGGCCCAGCCCCGGCTTTGGGCAGGGCTTGGCTGGAGGAGCCACTGACTTTGGATAAGAACTGACCTTATTGCACAAAGAAAAGGGAGAGGAGGGAGGTGGGAATCAGGTTTTTCCTCCCTCCCTGTCCCAGACTGCACACCTGCAGTATAAATCATCCTGGGGAATTTGCTTGTAAAAACATGATCTTACCCCACATTCGGGGGTTGGTTTTGGTTGGTTGTTTTTTGGTTGGTTGTTTTTTTTTCATAGCCCAGGTAAGAAAATAAGACATGCAAAAGAGAAAACTTAGGATCCCAGGGTGGTTTGACTTGGAAGGGACTTTAAATCCCATCCAGTCCCACTCCCTGCCATGGGCAGGGGCACCTTCCACCAGCCCAGGTTGCTCCAAGCCCCGTCCAACCTGGCCTTGGGCACTTCCAGGGATCCAGGGGCAGCCACAGCTTCTCTGGGCACCCTGTGCCAGGGCCTCCCCACCCTCACAGGGAGGGATTCCTTCCCAATATCCCATCTAACCCTGCCCTCTGGCAGCGGGCAGCATTCCCTGTGTCCTGTCCCTCCATCCCTTGTCCCCAGTCCCTCTCCAGCTCTCCTGGAGCCCCTTTAGGCCCTGGAAGGGGCTTTCAGGTCTCCCTGGAGCCTTCCCTTCTCCAGGCTGAGCACCCTGAGCTCTCCCAGCCTCTCCTTCCTTGCAGGAAGATAATCAGTGGCCTCAGGAAACCAAAGCCTGGGCAGCCACACGTTCTGTGGCACAAACACCGTGAGTGTGAATTCTGAGTAGGGGATGTGGGAGGAAATTGGGTCGATCGAGGCAGAGCCTGGGCCAGGGTTGGTGCTGAGCAGCTCCCAAATGGGAGCCCATCAGTGCCCTGGGCTTTCACTGGGCCGTGTTTGCTGTTTGGTGCCATGCAGGAGATGCAGGAGGAGAGTTAGAGCCTTACAGTGAGATGGGAAGGGATGGGAGGCTGTGGGAAGGCCTGGGGGCAGGAATGCCCGTGGTTACCTCGGGGAGGGGAGCCCTGTGCTCCCACACTGCCACCAGTGCTCGAAGCCTGGATGATGTGCCCAGAAGCTGCATTGCTTTCCAGACTAAGCTCTCCTTGAACGGAAGCCACTATGATGAACACTGCGATGAATGCAGCACCTTTAAAAGGAAATCACCCTCATTCGCTTTCCAGGCTGTATTAGAAGTGATTGTTGATGCCCTTGCAGTGAGAGCTGCAGCTTTGAAGGTTCTCCAAACCAGCCTCAAAGTACCTGAGGGAGCAGAGGATGAGATTACCCCGAATGTTGCTCTGCTGCTCAGGGGTGATTTCAGCCAGGCAGTTGTGCCAGGTGGGACTCCAGCTCCTTTGGTCTTGGTATTCCATGGCTGTTGGCCTAATGACAGTGTGAGCTGCAGCGGGGATTGTCCTCCTAGTTTGGGGCTGCCTGTGGGGCTGCCCTCGGTGTGTGCTGGAGAGCAGTGACAGGGGGCAAAGGTTCCCGTGGATGCCACAGGGCTCAGATCCAGGTTCTGGGCTCAAAATTCCTGATTTGAGGCTCTCCTAAGGTTGCTCCAAGAAACTGGAGAGGGGCTTTCCATGATTCCATGACTCTTGTTGTTGCTGCATCTGAGGATGATGGAGCAGCAGCCTGGGAGAAGGTGATGCTGCGTTGGACATGATGCCCTTTAAAAGGTCCCTTCCCACTCAAAGTATCAAATGATTCCCTGAAGGCCCAGGAGTGCCCTCACCTCCCCACACGCCCTCAGCAGTGCTGCGTGTGCTGTCCCAGACCCAGCACAGATAACGAGTCCTATCAGTTTTGTCACCAACATTCTCTCTTCCCTCAGCTGACAAAGCCGGGGCTGAAAAGGTTCTGGTTTTCTCTGTGACTCCTCACGCTGCAAACTTTGGGACTCTCAAAGGTTTCCCGTGTTCCACACAGATGACATGAGTCCCATCCTGTCCCCGCTCATTAATTTTTCAGGCAGCAGAGAAAAGACACGAGCACAGCTCGGAAATGTAAATAACCCCCTGTGGGCTGGGCTGGGCTTTGATGTGTCCTTGTTTGCAGATGAGGCTGTTTATTTTTAACTGCTCTACTTACAGGTTAGTGAGGCACCAGAATAAATGCATTTTGGGAGGGGGGTGCCTGGCAGCGCTGCCTGGGATTGGGAAAGCTGGATAACGAATGTGCTCACTAATTTTTCCTCCATCTGTCAGAAGAGTTTCAGAGCTTGGGTGATATTTTACCTTGTCAGCTTGGGCTGCGTGGCAATGCTGAGGCAAGTCCACACAGGAGGCTCTGCTCCAGTCCCTGCAGCCCAAAGGATCTTAAAATATTCTTCATAAATTCAAAGTTCAGTTTGCTCATTACTGGGAGGATGGTTCAAATCCAATTTTTAAGTGCTTTCACGCTGACAGAAACGGTGGTGAGAGATTTTCAATGCTCCAACGGTTCTTTCAGAACGTGTTCAAAATTTTTATGACAGGTTTTTAATGGTATTTTTTTTTTTAAAGAAAATTAAAAGTTTCTGATCTTTTAAGTGCTGAAATTTAGGACAGGCTTTTATTAGGCAGCGAGCTAGAGTGTGGTGAGCCTTGATGACAGGTTATTTGGTAGTAAATACAGCAGTTACCCCAAAATACATCCTGGCCAACAAGAGGGGAAATGATTGTCAGGGTCCCTGTTAGTGCTCTAATGAGACTTCACAATCCTGATTCCCGCAAAGAATTGCACCTTAACACAAAGGAGTAATTTTCACTGAAATATTGGGCTGTCATATCAGGGAACTGAAATGGTTCCTTCCCTTACTGGGAGGCTGAAGCTTGGAAAAAGATCTCATGAACTGTGTATATGCACAGTCTTGGGGCTCTGTGAGAAAATTCCCCAAAGTCCTGCACTGCACAGGAGACCACTGGGAAATAGTCCCATGTCCTGCTCTCACTCCAACCTCACCAGTTTCTTAAAGGCTATACCATAATATCCCCATTTCCAAGGCAGCACTGGAAAGAATAATTGCTGTGCAATGAAGAGGCTGCAGGGACCCAGCGGGTGTGGACACCCCTGAGGCTGAGAGGGAAATGCTCTTGGCTGTGTGTGGGAAGCTGTGAAACCAAGATGTTACCTGGGATGTCCCTTGTGCTAAACGTGGCCTGGAGTCACCAGAACCCATGGGGTGGGATGGACAGACTGGAGCTTTTCATCCACTGGGAGTTTCTAATCCACCACTGGGCTCAGTTTCCTGGGATTGCCTTTCCATCTGGGGTCCTGGTTTGCTAATGGGACGTCTGAGATGTGGGACAGGTCATCATGGAGCTGTGTCAGGGCAGGCTCAGGTTGGATCTCAGGGAAAGGTTCTTCCCCCAGAGGGTGGTTGGCACTGACCAGGCTCCCCAGGGCAGTGGGCACGGCCCCAAGGCTGCCAGAGCTCCAGGAGGGTTTGGACAACGCTCTGAGGGACAGGGGGGGTTGTTGGGGTGTCTGTGCAGGGCCAGAGGTTGGACTGGCTGGTCCTTGGGGGTTCCTTCCAGCCCAGGGGACTTTGTGATTCTGGAATCTGCCACCAAAGCCCTCCAGCCTCTCCTTTCAGGGTGAATTGGGGCCCAGCACCTTGTTTTGGCCCATGATCTCCCTGGGAATCCCAATTTTATGGTGCCTCATCCACGTGCTCCCAGTGTGCCTGAGCCATGCCAGTGGATCCAGAAAGGTGGTCTTTCAGGGGGAGGTGATGAAGAGGAGCAAAAGAGAAGAGGGAAAGCACATTTATTCTCTCTCTTTGTTCCCAGCCCTGAGCATTTTGGCCTCATCTGTGAAAACACACATTGAAATCCCAACTCAGCCTGACCAGGACCACTGATTTCAACCATGGCTTCTCCCTGGTGGGCAAACCTGAGCCCACGGACCTCCTGGGGTGGGCAGTGTGAGCTCCAGTGGCCCTGCATCAGTCCCAGGAACTCAACCCCAGCCCTTTCCTTGGCTTTCCCTGGCTCTGCTGGTCCCTGTTGTGTGGAAGGGCAAGGAGATGGAGCCCACAGTTCCAGGACGTGGGAATGTGCCTGGGGCTAAACCTCCCCCTTCCTGTGCTTCACATCCTCCCTGGTCCTTCTGAGGTGGGAGCAGACCCTTCCCTTGTGATGTAACACACAAAAAAAACGGGAAAAAGAAATGGGGGAAATTGGGGTTGAAAGCTGGGAGGTCCGAGTCGCTCCCTGCCGTGTTCCCGGCAGGACACGGTGTATCCAGCGGCCAAGCCGAGCTGTGCCGGCTCTCCCCGCCCTGCCCAAGCTGCCCCCAGGGCCCCCCGTGTTACCTTTGTCCAGGACGGGCCCGAAGATGGCCAGGCTGTCGTCGATGGTGGTGCAGTTCCAGCGGCGGCCGCGGAACTGGTGCTGGCACTCCTGGATGCCCAACTTCACCCCCTCGGCCACGCTGGGCATGATCTCGATGTAGTTGCGGCAGAAGCGGAGCTGCTTCGGGACCAGGCCCGGGATGGAGCCGCAGAGGATGGGCTGGGACCCCAGGGAGCTGTACTGCTGCCCCAGGGCGAGGGACCTGCGGGGCACAGGGACAGTGTGAGGGCTGGGGAACTGCTGCCACCGATGGGCCTGACCCCCCACCCCGCCCCACACCCCGGTGAGCCAAAGGGAACCAGCAGCTCAGGGGGACAACAAAGTACTGAAACCCAGGAATTTGGTGAGCCAGTGTGAACCAACAGTTCAAAAAAGTACTGAAAAAATGGGTGTTTCCTGAGGAAATGAGACTTTCTGCTGCTGGCACTGCTGGTGTGACAAGGGCTTTCACACCCGGGGACTCGCTGGCCCTTGGTGGGCACAGAGGGAGGACTCAGCTCTCTGGAGCCATTCCGGATATTCCAAAGTGTCTGAGACCTCCCTGAGGGGCTGGAGGGTCTGACAGGACCTGCAAGGGGCTGGGGCTCGGGAAGCAACACCTGGAGGCTCGGGAATACCCTGAGGAGTCTCAGCTGTGAGGAGACACCGACTGAGAACTTCAGAACCGTGGCCAAGGTGGGGAGTGTCCTGTCCAGGGGCAAGTTCGTCAGCAGAGGGACCAGCACTGCTGGAGAGGGGCTGCTCGGGGTCAGAGGTGTCGGAGCCACGTGTCCCAGGCTGGTTGGACACCCGTGCAGGTGATCCCAGCAGACACTGAGCCACCACAGTCCCACTTGGATGGATCCCAGTCTCCAGCAGCAGCTGAGTGGGGCACATGTGCTGGGAAGGGCAGAGTTGAGAGGACCTGGCAATGGCCCAGCATTAAATATGTGGGTCAAATTGCTTTTTTTGCCAGAAATTGTCACTGAAGGGTGAAAACAGGTATTTTTTTAGAGAAGCACCGAGACACTGCTGTTTCACACAAACAGGGACAGTCCCACAGGTGCTGCTCAGGCTCCAGCCCAGCCTGGGGTGTCCCTGCAGATCATGGGGACATGTGAAAGGGAGCAGCAGTTCTGTGCCAGCAGGAACTCAGAGCAGAGACCTCACAGTGCAGGTGCCAGTGTGGGCAAATATGAAAGAGTTTTGACTTATTACACTCTCAGGCACAGGGTGGGATTGCTGGGGTGTCCTGTGCAGGGCCAGCAGTTGGACTCCATAATCCTTGGGGCCCCTCCTAACTCAGAATATTCTGTTTTTCTTGGATTCTACTTCTTTTGTCCTGGAAGTCCACAGGACTGAAGGTGGGGTTCCCCCAGTGCTGAGGAGATGGAAAGGATCTCCTCTCTCTCCTGCTGTCAGTGCTGCTCCTTGGGCAGCCCCGGTGACTGCCTTTGCTGCTTCACGTTCAGATCTTGGTCCTCCAGCACCCCCAGGCCTTGCTGTGCAGCTGGTTGGCCCCCAGCCCGTACAGGTGCAGGGGGTTGTTGCTCCCCTGATTATTTTCCCCATCTCCCCTGCCTGGGGTGCAGCACATTCCCGTCTGCCCATCGAAGCACCTTCAAGCAGCAGCTCTGGGGTATCAACCACCTCTCCCACTTCACGTGTTCCTCCCTCACACACCTGCCCACACCTGAAAGCTGTGTGGGAATGAATCAATGCTTTGTGGTCCGTGGTTAATCCAGGCTGGGAGAGCCCTCAGCAGGGCTTTGGCCCAACCTCCTGCTCAGGGCAGGGCTGGTTTCCAGGCTGCAGGAGGTTTCTCAGGGCCTCGTCCCCCTGCAATTCGAGCACCTCCAAGGACAGAGATGCCGCTGCTTTATGAGACACGTGGCTGACTGTCCTTGTCCTGAGCTGCTCTCCCAGCCTGGAGTCTCAGGCTGGACACTGAGCTGGCCCCAAATGTAAAGGAAATCCCAGGGAGAGACATCCCTGCTGGAGTCACTGAATGAGGAGACCCGACTCCCACTGTGCCTCTAATCCCTGTACCAGTGCTGCCTTCTGCCCCAGCTCCCTGCTCCTCCTGCCTCTCTCTGCCCAGGGCTTAATGCAGTATTTGGGCTCCATCTCCCCCACCCGTGGATGGGACACACAGAGAAGGGGCAACCAGATGTGGTTGGCAGGAAATGGCACAACGGGCCTGGTCCCCAGAGCTGTCCTGCAGCTCCAGCTGCCACCAGCCGTGACCTGATGAGGGGGCTCAGCACTGCTGGGATGACTGGTCAGCTCCAGGGAACATGAACAACCTCCACTCCACTCTCCCCCCAGCAAGGCCAGGGACAGGGCAGTGCACAGGCAGGAGAACATCTGGCACTTGGATGTTCAAGCTCCCTTCCAACCCAACCCGTCCTGTGGGGCTGTGGTTCCCCACACCCCCCTCTCCCAGGCAGGCTCAGGGGGTGACAGGACGCTTTGTCCTGCCTGGGTTTGCACAGCTGTGAAGTGCAGTCAGTGCCAGAATGTCCCAGGATGTTCCTGCAGCAGCAGGTTCTCACATTCAACCCCAGACTTGGCCAAATCCCTTCTCTGAGCTCCTGAGCCATCTCACAACAGAATTTTTCTGCTGGGAAGGCCTGACCAGGGACGTGCAGCTGGTTTTGGTCCATCTGTTGAGGCTGGAATGGTGATGTGTTGTGCTGGGGAGGGTGGAGGCTGCTCTGGTTACCCGTGGCCACGTACCCAGCTGGTGGAGGAATCCATGTGCTTTTGATCACCTGATCCAAGCTTTCCCATCTTTCCTGTTTCCTCCTCTTTTGCACAGTCTCCATCACTCCCAACTGTCTGCTCTAAATTTTCCTTGTTGATCTCACTGACAGCACCTTCACCTCTCCAGTCACCACCTAATGTTCAGTTTTGTTTCCGTGTCAGTGATTTCCCCCCTGTTGATCCTTCTTGGACAGAAAAAGAAAACCTCATTCCTCTTGGCCCCTCATCCCCACCCACCAGGGAGTCCTGGGAGGGCTCAGGGGGCAGATGCTGTGACTGGGGGGCTGCAGCTCCTGGGTCCTCCGGGCTGATTGTTCCTCTATAGAGCAGCTGAGATGTGAAAGTGAAACAAAACCTCTCTGAAATCCATATCTGGGATCCCAGGGGCAAATGCTGGCTCTAACACAAGGTGTTAAATCTAAAATCTAAATCACAGAGTTAAATCCAAATCGCAAATTAAATCTAAATCACGGGGTTAAATCTCAATAACAAGAGCTTGTGGAAACGAAGGAATCACATCAGTGGAGGAAGTGTCACAGGGTGAATTTGGGGTAGGTGGAGGACAAGGACAATTTTTAAAGCACGACCCCCAGGCTGTGGCTGCAGGAGTGACAGACCCCACACTCCCCTGCCTTGCTCTCCATGCTCTCAGTGTCCCTCCTGGCTGCCTGAGCCCATGTTTCTCTGGCTCCCATCACATCAAAAGGAAATCCTCATTTCCTACCCCTCTGCCCTGCCCTCAGCTTTACACCCAGAAGGTGACAGACCCCTCATTCCAGCACCAGCTCCAGGCCCAGTCACTTGGCGCACTCAGAGGCAGGATCCATAAAATCCAGGCAGCTCCACGTGGCTGGGAGAGCCCTCATCCCCTCGTGGACACGTGTGAGGGGACAGCCGTGCCCATGGAGGTTGGCTGTGTGTGCTGAGGGGGTGCAGGGCACACACAGGCACCGTGTGCTGAGGGCAAACACACGGGAGATCCCTTCCCTCTTCCTCTGCTTCATCCCTTCAGTCTCTAAGGAGTCCTGACACTGCCAGTGACTCCTTTTGTTCCCACCCTCTGGTGCCAGACACAGCAGGGCCCTGATCCAGCTGACTCTCTGTGGTTCCCATTGCTCTGGGATGGGCTTTTAAAGCCCTGGGAATAAATTGTCTTGTGCAGACCCTCTTTCTGTGGCTGCCAGTGGGTGCATCCTCTCCTCCTTGAAGGGGAGACTCGTGTCCTCAGTGTGGAGGATGCTCTGCCCACCCTCCCACCTTCATCCTTCCTTCAGAGCTGGCCAGAAAACTCATCTTCCAGTTGGGCCACTGGTTGGAAAGACACGTGGCAGCAAGAGAAATGAGACCTTGTAGTGTCTGGAAATAGCAGGATTTGAACAGATTGGAACTGTGCCCAAACAGATGAAAAGCAGTTTTTAGGGTGATCACTGGGACAGGTTCCTGACAGTGAGCTCAAAGGCTGCTGGCACATTTCTCCTTCTCTGCCTGGAGGAGGCTGGAGGATGCTTGGAGCACTCAGGACTGGCCTCACCACGTGCCCCAGGCTGCTCATCCCAGCTGGGTGTTCCCAGACAGACCCTGGGGAGAGGCTCCTCCGTGGAAGAGCGGCTGGAAGCCCTCCCTGAGGGGATGCCCTGGCAGGAAAGCAGCTCCGTGGGGAGGGGTTTGTCCATCCCCTGCTGTGTGTGCAGGGCATGGTGAGCTCTGACCCTGGGGTTTGCTCACATGGGTTTCATATTCCAGTGTCATGATGAAAAAAGGAAGTAAATGACCAGGAGGGGACCAGGTTCCTGGGGAACAACCTGGTGGTGTCACCCCTTTCTCTTTCTTCTGCAATCCTATGAACCTGTCGCTGTCTTCAGTGGGTGCTGGGAGCCCTGGGAGTCCTGGAGATGGGCAGGAATCTGCCTCGGCCCTGGACAGGATTGAACTTTGAGTGCAGACTGTGCTGCAGCCTCCAGTGAGCTCTGACGTGGGGCAGCCCCCGGGACTGCCTGGGATCACTGCTGCTGCTTTTCACTCGAAATGCAGGGAGAACATTCCTGGGATGTGCTGTTGAGGGAATGTTTTCCAGCTCTGAACTCGGCACCTGAAAGCAGATCCTGCTCCGTTTGTCTCAGCAGCACTTAAATAACAACTGCTCTTCCCAAAATGGCTCGAAAGCCACGGCCAGAAACGCTCCCTGAGAGCTCCGAGGAATGACAGAAATGAGGCTCTTTGAAATCCTGATCATGGGATCCCAGAATGGTTTGGGTGGGAAGACACTTTAAAGCCCATCCAGACCCACTCCCTGCCATGGGCAGGGACACCTTCCACCAGCCCAGGTTGCTCCAAGCCCCGTCCAACCTGGCCTTGGACACTTCCAGGGATCCAGGGGCAGCCACAGCTTCTCTGGGCAAGAGGTTTTCCTCCCCCAGCAGCTCAGGTCATGGCAGCACAGGCTTACAAGGCGAACACTGTCCTGCTCATTCCCTCTAATGTTGTGCCAATGCCCTGGATCGATCCCTGAGGTTCTTCTAATGCTCTGGGAAGGCTGTGAACCAGCAGGAGAAAACCAGCTCACAGTTCAGACCTCGTTTGCCACCTGCTGCCTTCGAGAAAACCTGTCTCTGCCTGTTTTCATTGCACAGTTTTTAGAGGTATTTGTGTTTTCCCATTCTGGTCCATGTTCTGCTTCAAACAGCCTGTTGTGCCAGAGGCCTCCTGCTGTCTCAGCTCTGCCTGGCCCAGGGGGGAGCTGCAGTTTCCATTCAAACTGCAGTTTGAGGGACTGGATGGCAGCTCTGCTGACTGAGCCTTTACTCAGGAATCACCCACTGTTTAATCTCAGCTCTGTATGTCCAGAGTGTTGAGCTTTTCCACAGAGGGGACACTTTTTCCCTGGTCTGAGATATCACCATCACCACAGACCCCATCCCCCCAACCCTGCAATCCCTGGGGGGGCCAATAAAACAGACAGTTCTTAAACAGGATCCTCCAGCCAAGGGTGAGTCCCACAGGCAGGGGAGGCATGTGGAGGGTTCATGTTCAACCGCCCTGGAAAGTCTCTGTGCACTTTCCACACCAGTGACGGGACCTCCTGAACAAGAGCTTTGTTCCCAGTTGGTGTGCTTGAAAATGACCTCATTAAATGGTGTGTATGAACGGTAGGACCTGCCCAATATTCACCAGCTCACAAGGCCACGTTCTGCCCAGTTACAGTTCTCCCTCAATTTGGTCACACCTGAAGGCTGGAAACCTCCCAAACCCTTCACAGAGGCAAAAGTTCACCCAGGAATCACTCCCAGACCTGTGGCTGCTGGGAAATAGCTTAAGCATCACTCTGAGAGCTCTCTCAGAAGGGCAGCTCAGGGTGTTTAAATCCCTCCATTCCTCTGTTTGAAGTCCTGGGTGATTTTTGTTTCTTGCCCATTCACACAGTGGTTCCTCTCTGGTGCCACAGAGAGACATTCCCAGTCCTGGGGCTGTGCCCCATGGGAGCATCTGGACAAGACCAGGAATGGTCAGCCTGTTGTCCAGGGGCACCAACTGGTCAGAAACTTGGCAACTTGCTCCATTTGCAGAGATATGTTGGTTGTTTCCAGAAGGAATCAAGGAGGAAGCACTAAATGAGATGATCCTCCGATCAGAAAGCGAGGGTTGGACACGTGTGCCCTGTCTGCAGCCCCAGAGGAGGGCAGAGGTGCCTTTTATTCTGAGGTGTCAGAAGGATGAGGTCCCAGGTCTTGCTAAAGCATGGATACTCCAAAGAGATGCTGCAGGGGGGCGGCTCCAGGGCTGAGGAATCAGAGGAAGGGACTGGTGGTGTTTTATTTCAGCCTCCAATCAACACTGATGTTGAAGTAGCTACTGAAACACATCCCAAATTCAAACGAAAAGCCCAAATATCTGCACACTGAAGAAATTGTTCTTAGTAAAACCAGGAGTATTTTCATGTTGGCTGGATGCCAAATGCTCTACTTATTCCAGAGGGACGACCCCATGTCCCTGTGACCTGTCCCTGTCCTGTGCTGCAGGTGCAGAGGCAGTAGAGCTCAGCAAAGCCACCCTTCCAGGGAATGGTGCCCCACCAAAGGAACCCCTGGGGATGGGCAGTGGGTCAGGGGCCTCTCAAAGTGGGGCCACGTGTGACTGTGTCACTCAGGAAGGGATCTGGGTCCCTGTGGCAGCTCCCTGCGGGTCGAGAGTGACTTGGTGCTGCAGTGGCAGCGGTTGGGCCGCTCTGATCTCACTCCTGGGAGTGCTTTCCATCCTTCCCACCCACTCTGCTGGCTGGAAATGAAGTATCTTCTGCAAGAGGTGGAGGGGTTGGGAGCTGCCAAGTCTGAAGAACTGTCAAATCCCAGAGAGACACCAGTGGTGTGGGGCCTTGTCATCTGCTGGTGGTCAGGGGGAAAGCAGAGCTGGGAGAGGTCCTGGGCTGCAGGACACCAGCTCTAGCCCTGGGATCTGCTGACAGGGACAGAGGAGGACAAAGTCCCCTGGTCTGGGCTGGGTGCTGGGAGGGGGTGCCACACCCTGGGGGGGGGAGCATG